>MNCI01025861.1:840008-850927 GCA_015680685.1 Gnetum montanum
GGCGGTCGTAGATATGTAGGCAACCAAGACTGGATAGTTTTGGTGCGGTGCCATGCCACACCTTGTACCAGATTGTGAGGGATCTGGGGGTGAGGCACCTTCCCTTGTAGATGCATTGTTTCTCCTTCCACCGATGTGGTCTACAAGGTTGTGTGTGTACTTGTTTGCTTGGTTCTCTTCTGCTTGCACTTGTGAGATGCTTGCTTGTTTGAGGCGTATTCCCTAGGTCTTTTGCCCCAGATCTATTTGATCTTTGTGAATTCCTTGGGGTGCCGGGCAACGTCGGGGCAACGTTGTTACAAAATCATTATCTTTAAAGAGGAAGTTGCCCATCAAGACTGATAGCAAGAGCCCCCCTGGATTGATAGAAAGAGCCCCCTTTCTCCCTTGGGGAATAGAGAAGGCCCCCTTTTTATAGCCATTGCAATCAACCAATAATGGCGCTCATGTTCTACTGCAACGGCTGCACCAGTAATGATTGCAATCACTGCCATAAATGGCCACCACCCAACAATTATCACGGCCACTTGGCAGCCATGAATGCCCACGTCTACTTGTAACGTGCACCACTAATGATTGCAACCGCCACCACAAATGGCCATCACCCGGTAGTTTAAATGTCCACTACTTGCATGATCGCTACCACTTTCTGTTAGTCACAACCACCATAATGTGCACCACTATCGTGATAGTTAGTGCCCACATGAAACACCCACCACCTCTCCGTGAAACATGTGTAATGCCCATGTTGAAGCACGTTCTTCCCTATAAACCTTGCCGTATATAAATATTGTGTGTCTAGGATTCACACACACTTGGCTTTTTGAAAAAAAATCATGAGATGAAAGTGAGATATTTATGCAACAAGGGAGCTGTAGACCAAAAAGACTTGCATGATTTTTATGGTGGTTATTGAGAGAGAGAAATAGAGACGTTGATAATCATGGCCCCATGAGAGCATGGGAGTGTTGACATCAACACTTAGCTCATAAACTTTAATTGCATGCAAGTGCAAGGATAACAAAAATCATGAAATTTTAAAAGAAATAAAATTTTAAAAGGAAATGCAATAGACAAAGGATCAAAAACATCGCAAAATAGACAAATGGAAACTTAAAAGTAAACTATATTGATCTAAACATGATTAAAATAACCATATAATCAAAAGAGAATTAGACGTGGACCACCCAAACCACACCATCTTATTTAATTAAAATCAAAATATATAATTTATTACTTTAACTACATATATCTATATATAATTAAAATAAAATTATGATTTCATTCCCAATCCTCTTACAAAGTAAAAGTCAACAACATACGACTACTTAGAGCACCAGATCCATACTAAACTTAATGAGGAGGAAAGGCTCACATTAGATTGTGGCTAGTCACAACTTTTGGATTTTCTTTGGAACCTTTTTTTTTTTTTTGGAAAATAGGTTTAAAAGAGGAAATAGAGGTTAGGGTGAGGATAGTTGCTGGACCCCATCACACTTAAGAACTTATTACACTGCCAATGAACATGGTCCTCATTCTTTTTTTTTTCCATAAAACTTTGCCCATGGTGTACTTCATTCTTAAGGTAGGAATTCCAACATGAGTCTGGCTAATTAGTTGCACTACCAATGAACATGATCCTTTTGGAACTTTGCCCATGGTGTAATTCAACCCTCGTGTATGTGTCTTTGATTACAATTTGATGGCATCATAGCAAGTCTCCTGGGTGGCTAAGGGTTCTCAAGTGGGGATGAACACACTTTACCTCGTTGTTCACAGGGTAGTCATGGATCATCACACCTGAGGGCTAGGGCTAATGAGAGGGAAAATGGGGTTTTCCAAGGTCACCTAATAATTATGGCTAACCATTCTCCAACATCACCTATCCTACACTCACATGATCATGATGATTACATGATAAGTTACCACAAATCTCATGCTCCATAATCCAACATAACTAAAGAAACTAAAACCTTGAAAAAGACTCGGAAGAATCAAAGCATTATTGAAATATATAGTATAAAAGAGCTTTTATGTAACACTAATAAAAAATATTATATAAAGCATTATACTAACATTATTCTCAATGGTGCTCTGATGACCTAATGACTAGTAACTCAAAAGACCATAATGATTATTAAAATCATATGCAAAGCAAAAATCAAAACTATATGCCAAGAAAGAAATGATGGAAATGTGAAGAAACTATGCAAATGCAGCTATACACAAATGAAATGCATGACAAAGAGGAAGAAAACATGCAACTAAGAATCTACTAGGTGTCCACATGGGGCACCTAAGTAGAAATGCTTTGGATGGAATGCATTAAAATTTCTAGGTAACTTATGTCCTTGCACATCAGCAACCTTATATAGATTGGGGCCAATGATGTCTTTAATTCAAAATGGGCATGACCACATAGAAGGGAACTTACCTTGAATATTTGCTCGATCAAATGTTCTACCTTTTTCAGGGACTAGGTCTCCTATCTTAAAGACTTCACCAATATACTTTCTATCAAAACATTGTTTAACAATTTGTCGATGCTTAAGATTACAAAAATCAAAACCTAATCTTAACTTGCTTGTTCATTTTCTATCAAGTTTTTCTTTGATATAAGTTTCAATGATAGGTTTAGGTCTTGGTGGATCATCGAATATAGCCTTTCTAGGAGCATGTTCCATGGGTGTGTGGTTAAAATTTAGCACACCTTTGTCTTCCCCTAAAGGTGGTGGATTACTTAGATGAAATCCATCATGTTGTTGATAAGGCAATGTGTCTCCATAGATTTTTTCACCTTCTCTAGAACTTTGATAGGATTGGATAGGATCTGCATGAGAGACAGGAATTTTTTGTAGTTCCACTCACATAGTCATTTACAACATGTTTGTTGTGTTCAACCTTAATAACCCCAACATAAAGATTAGTGTTTCAATCTTCTAAAGATTGATTTTGTTGATCTAAGGCTGTAACTACTTGTTTGTAGAAGGGTTCTCGAGGTATAGTCATGTATTCAGATTTTCCTTTGATAGGGATTAATAGCTCTGAGAAATATGACCTAAAGAAGCCCCCAAACTTGGCTCCAAAAGTCCTGGATAGGAGCAAACAATAGGTAGGTGACATGTCAACTACTAGAATATCTGTGTAACATGTGAACGTAGGGTATTGTTTAAGTTGCACTTTCACTCTTTTTAATGACCCTACTACAGGTACGTTGGACCCATCAAGTGGAATCACATTTTTTTGTTTGTGGTATCACTTGTGCTCCTAAAGTCTTACATACCTCAAGTGGCATGACACTAACAATTGCTGCAAAATCCATCAAACAATTGTGGATATTCTTTTTTAAAATAATCAAAGTTGTTAGGAAAAAAGGTTGCTTTTTCTTGCTCATCATGGAATTGTTTACATTTTGTACTAATAATGTGTTAGGAATTTTTGTGAAGTGAACTTGCCTTTCAAGGGTTGGGCATTTTCCTTTATTGATTTTAGGTTTATGAACTATCTCTTGAACCACCTCTTTCATTTCGTTAAATTGTAAAAGGTCATACATTGAGATGTTAGATTTAATTTTCTTCAAATCCTCAACTAGATCGTAAGTCTTGTGTTCATCTTTAGCTTCTTATTGAGGTGGAGTTCTTCTAAGTATAGAAGGTGGGTTTGATCGTTGTGGAGTGTTTGTTTGGGATGACCCAGTTTGAGTATTTGTGTTACTTTGACTAGGAGCTCTTCTATTTGGAGGAGTGTAAGGGTCATTCATAGTTTGTTGTTGTGGGTTGTTCATAATGTCAGTAAGTCTAGAGCAGCGAGAATTATGTGGGTTGGGGTTGTTTACCATAACTTGCTCTAATGAGGAAACCTCTTCATTTTCTATTTCATAAGGTACATTAAGAACCATAATAGGGGGTTTTCCATTTTGTTGACCTTCGGTGTTGTTGCCATATAATGCTAAAAATTGTGGATAAGTTTTCTCGGAATGTTGCCTAGTGTTATGGATGTGACAATACTCATCATTGATTAATGTGCTAGGCTTCTCAAATTGTATATGACCCTTGTTAGTATTTTGCTTTAATTCAACTACTTCATTGGAAAGTTTTTGAAGCGAGGTTAATATCTGGGTCATTTGATCTTGAGCTTCAGTCATGGGTTCAACAGGATTAGATACCTTGTTTGGGTTTATGATGTATTGAATTAAGGCCTTTGATTGATCCTCATTTAAACCAGTGTTAGATGGTAGGAATGGAGAAGATGTGGGACCTTGAAAACAACTATTCATAGGTTGACTCATTTGGAGGGGAATGGGAGTTTGGAACATAGTATTGGCCATTGGGAAATTTGGTAGGAAGTTAGATTGCATGGGATTACTAATGCTCGTAATTCTGAATTAAGTTTGAATGTTGTTTATAAGGGTGATTTGTTCTAACTCCACAGCTTTAGCCATTGCTACCTGTATTTCTATTATGTTAGGATCTGATTTGATGGCATAGGTGAAGAATGGGTTGATGGTAGAGAGGTAAAAGCTGAGGATACCATCGGGTTGTGGATGCATCTCACTTAGCACATAGGCAAGCTGGTGAAGAAATCTTAGATTGTAATCCCTAACATTTTCCCCTGGTAGCTTTCTTAAGTTGGTGAAGTTGTTAGATGTTATGGCAAGGCTTGTGAATTTGTCAAACTGAGTCAAAAACTTATTTTTAAACCCCTACCATGAGTTAATGGAAGCATTGGGGAGCATTAAGAACCATTGAGTGGCCTTACTCCTGAAAGTTTTCAGAAATACTCTACATGCCACACCATTTTGGACAATGTTGTGGATCCCAAGTAAGGTTGTGAAACATTGTACATGTTGACGAGCATCACTAGTAGGGTTTGTGGGATCATAGAACAAATTTATGTTCTGGAGTGACTTTGGGATATTGTGGTAGTTAGTGAAGTTGAAGGCGTTGCTAACCAAGGGAGCTGGGGTTTGATTAGCTACCATCCTAGTTCGAGTTCTCCTAGGAATAAAACTTAGAAAATGTGAGGCTTGTAGTTTTCTTAATGCGAAGAGACAAGTGACTAGTCAATTAAAAGCAGAAAGGAGTTCACTTATAAAACAAAACTATAAAATATAATTATTAGAATAAAATTATAAAATTGTGTAGAAAAGAAAATATTGAAATAATAATTTTTTTGGTAAAAAACACTAAAATATGCTATATTTTTTTTTTGAAAAAAAAAGACATTTTTTTGAAAAGAAAAAACAAATGTATAAAATTGAAATACTTATAAAGTTAAAAAGGGAAATAGTAAAATGCAAAATTTTAGAAAAAATAGATTTAAAATTGCATAACTAAATAAAACCACCTTACCTATCCCATGACTAAGGTAAGAACCACCCAAACACAAATTCAAAAATGGGACTGAGAAACTAGGGTTTTTTAAAAAAAGGGATTAAAAAAATGGGTGATCAGACTTGAAAGTTTTCAAGAAATGAACTTTTGAGAACAGGAAACAAAGGGGTCAAAAATTCTCAAAAAAGGTTTTTAAAGACAATGGTTGAAAACAAAAATTTTAAATAAAACAAGTTTGAAATAAAGAAAATGAAATTTTTGGAAAATAGAATAGGGATTGGAAAAGGACAAAAAATAAATATTTCAGAAAATGGGATAATAAAGGTCATAGAAATAGCCCTCCTTCTAGTGCCAAAAAGATGGCACGAGGCGGCAAGACATGAGACGTGTTGTTTTCTTTGGGACAATGACTTCTCTTAGTGGTGCATATGTGGGTGGATGATCTTTTTCTCTATAGTAGTGTACAAAAGATGGCAGAAGGGAACAATGTAACCCATACACAGGACATGAGATGTGTTGTTTTCTTTGGGACAGTGACTTGTCTTGGTGGTGCAGATGTGGGTGGACAATCTTTTTCTCTATGGTGGCACACAAAAGGTGGCAGAAGAGAACAGTGTACCCCACACACAGGACATGAGACATTTTGTGTTCTTTGGGACAGCAACTTGTCTCGGTGGTGCAGACGTGGGTGGACAATATTTTTCTCTATGATGGTGCACAAAAGTTGGTAGAAGGAAGCAGGCTTTGAGCAACCACAATTGCTGCCCCTTGTGGACTATGGTGGGTAGTCTCTCTTTCTCTCTTTCTCCTCCTCCTCACTCCCTCTTTTTCTCCTCGGCTATTGCAACAAACCAGCAATGGCAACACTGGTTCTTGCCAATGGCAGGGCATAGGATAGTGGAGCCTCTCTTCTCCCTAGTAGGTAGCCTCTTCTTTTCAGCGGCTTTCCTATTTTATTTTTCCTTGTCCACTAGTAGGTGGTCTCTCTCTCGGCGATGTAGGTCCCAGCTTCTTCTCTATCCTTCTTCAAGTGGTGGTCACAGTCTTCCTGCCCAGCAGTGGACACCGTCGAGAGTGAAAGACCAAGGAAAATTTATTCATTTTAGTTACTTGTTGTATTCTTGAATTTCAAGAACAATGTTTTTTAAAATTTCTTGATTTTCCAGTTTGATTTACTATTTTCAAAAGGCCACGTAGCCCTCTCCAGTTGAGACTATTCTTGGGTTTCTGTACCCATATGGAAGGCACCCTAAGCAATAGTCTCCTAAAACAAGTTTTGTTTCTTGATGTTGGTGCGTCCAAATTTTATTCATCAACAAATTGAAAGCCATTATTACAGGTTCACATATATAATAAAGGGAGCCTAGCAATTGTAGGCATAAAAGCTATCGTAATAAATGGGATTCTCGTATTATGGGTTAACATACATAACATATTTATTCCAATATGTGGAATGCAATTTGAAATGAATTGGTAACAAAAAGGAATAATAAACAATGATAATTGCAATATGAAGATAAGCATGCCCCTACCAACTTTGCCCAACTGTGCCATAACTCAAGGTAATGATAAAACTGCTGAACCAATAACTGTGATAATCACATGTGTAGCAGCTGTCCATAGGTTCCCTATCCTTCTATTGATGCATAAATTCTGGACGCACCAACACTAGGAAAAAAACTAAATCATTTAAGGAGATTATCGCCTAGGGCGCATCTTGTATGGGTATGGAAACTCAGGAATAGTCCCAGCTAGAGAGGGCTATGTGACATTCCAAAAAAAGGTAAATTAAATTGAAAAGTTGATTTCTTTGATTGTTTGCCACTTATGCCGCCATCTACTTTTGGTGTCTGCATCACCATCTACAGTTACCCACACATCGTTGCTGCTGCTAATGCACTGTTGTCTACATGCTTGTGTTTATCACTATTGACTTCCATTGTTGCCTGGGGAGAGGAGAGGCTACCACACCTTGCTGAAGATTGGAGAGACTGAGATTTGATCATACCTTTTCCAGCATGTCTATAGTGCACCTTGCTGCTTAGGAAGAGAGAGAAGGCTGCCCACTGCAACGTAAAAGAAAAAAAAATTGTCGTCTACTCATTTCCTAGTTGGCCCCCTCAAATTCGATGATCCATAGTTGAGGGAGTTCCTCTTGTTTATAGGTCATTGCCTGTTGTTGCTTGGATGCCAATGTTGCCACATCTCCACCATGTCCACCATCAGTTACTACCACATTCCACATAATGCACGTTGATTACTACCACACATTGCCCATAACTCCCCATCATGACAGCCACCATGTCTTTGCATGACCATCAACATAACCCTTAGCCACCAGTGCCATGATCACCACCACCTAGGCTGTTATGTAACTCTTGGCCACCGCCACTCCACATTGGTTACAATGCCACATTCTACCATGCCTTTTTAATATCTTTGTTAAAAGGATGCAACACAAGCTTCAAGGAAGTCAGCGACAGCCTAGCATTACAAATTAAACTTTCCATTTTACTTGGCAACAATGATGATGAATCTAAAATGCTTTTGATATTGTAGTAAAATCACATTCCATAAAAACTACCTGATTAGAAACACATATTTGGAAGGTGTTACACACAGATGGTGAAAACTAAGGTACAAAAAAATTATAGTCTAGTGCTGATGAAAGAAGAAATCTAGAGAAGGTGATAAACTAGTATAGTTCTATATTATAAGAAGCATAAGTTTAGAAATCTTATGTAGAAAGAGTGATAAATATCTCAAAAGGATGTAGATTAAATGTCACAAATTCATTGCATCTAAGATACAAATTAGCATGACATGAATAAGAATACATTAATTAAAAATTGAAATAGGTCAATAAATGAGGTTTTCATATAAGGAGGAACATGAAGATTGTTGCCCAGGTAATATAATTGAGAATGAACATGAAACCTTTCTTAAATGCTCAATTATAAAGATTCGTTGAGAAGACTAGGGAACCCTTGAAGATAATCTTAAGTGTATTTTACCAACTTCTTGCTTTGGCTTTTACATTACCATCATATGTTATCATTATCGGTTATTGTGCAGGGCACACTCCACAGGATACACATATGATCACAAATGATTAGGCTTTGAACTACTCAACCATGTATGTGTTGATGTCAACCTCACCCATGCTATCGCACGGGGCCATAATCAACAGGATGTAAAAGAGAACTCGACACATGAGAAATGTACCTTTTGGGAGTGGAAAAATGGAATGGGATTGACCATTGTCAACTTTGGTATTGTTCTGCAATGTTTCAATGTCTAAGCAAATTCATGCACCCAACCATGCCTCTGAACTCCACCATTACCATTATTTTTAAAGCACTTGAATACACTAGTTGCATCATTTTAGCAATTGCTCATTGTCATCATCACCTAGAAGAAAATACAGAAGATGCAAAAAGACTATTAATGCAACGCATAGATTTGCAAATTACACCATTTATGAAAACTCAAGAATTGGAGAAGCTATATTCCTTGTTTCCCATTACCATCAAAGAATAGAAAAGAGTTCATGGATGTTCCATAATTAAGGAATATTCTGCAATTTAATATTGTAGCACATTCCCCATCTCATCGAGAACCTCCAACAAACAAAAGAGCAACCACGATGGGTCTATTATAGGTGGCCCCTTTGTAGCAGCAATTCACCATACAATTAAACAAGATGCCACTAAAGCAAAGAAACTAAATTGTGTCAAAGAAAATAAACTCTCACTACAATGCTAAAGTATGGAATAGAGAAATATAATACCATATACAAAATATGATTTTAACATAGCCAGTAATTCTAAACTTTGGTTATTTTATTTCATGTTTAAGTTGTATTCGTTGGATAAGTCATATCCATCATCTTTGCTTAGAGGAAACCTTAGAGGAAACCTACAAAGTTCACAGTAGCTATTTCTTTAAACACTCATGCCATGGCTACAATGATGGTTGTAAGGCATTTTGTGTCCGTGGGGAAGTGCAAGGCATGGTAGTTAATGATGGTTTCTTTTCCTATGGCACATGCAGGTGGCTAGAAAGAATAGAGTCGTGGGCATCATTAGGGAAGGGGCCTAGAGAAGCAACTTGGATAGAGCCTCTTCCTTGATGTTGGCGGCAATGGGGTGGACGACATGGGCTGTGTTAGACACATTGGCAGCATATTCAAAATGAGACAACGATTGACAATGGGCAACGACGGCCTCCATAGTCAGTAGGTGGCATGCATGACGTAATACAATGGTTGAAGACACTGCTTCTTGCCATGCAGTAGAATTGTAGTTTCGTTCTTCCTATGGTGGTTGACAACAGATCCAGAAGTTGATGCACGGAAAAGGCGGCAGACGTGGATAGAAGCTAACGCGTAATGAATCGACTAGGGACAACAACGGCGATCGTGCTTAAGGCTGGTAGGAAAATTGGTGACATGCGTGTCAGTGGTGCAAACAAGGCCTTCCTTCTTTTCTTCAATAAAAAAAGGTAGAAAAATTCGTGGCTTTCTCTCTGTCTTTGACAGCAGACACTGTGATGGTGGACAAGTGGCAGACGAAATTTTTCTTTCTCTCTCTTTCAGTTGGCAGAAGTCTCTCTCTTTGCTCGTGAACAAAAATGCAGTAGAGATAGGTAGCGTGCATAGATAGCAATGACAGTGCATACATGAAACGCAGATCGCACCGACATTAGCAGCAGAATTGCATGGTTTCTTGATTGGCACATTTTCTATCATTAACGGAGCAGCCAATGTTTAAAAACAAAATCACTGGGAAAATTCAAAACTAGTGGAGAAACGACAGGATTTCTTTTTGGCTGACACCTAGCATAGTCTCTCTCTTTTTTCCTATAGCAACAAGCGATAGATGGCATGATGGATGACAATTGATGGTGGTGATGGCCACATAAGCATTGCACGCAACTTCTACAGTTTTTCTCTCTCTCCTATTCATGGAGATGTGAAAATGAAAGGTGACACTAGGAGTCACGTTTCTTCCAAAGACGACCACGAGCACCATTGCGGCAACATCCACAATAGACCGATAGTGAACAAGCCACCGTTGTGAAACTAGGTAAAATTTGAATGTTTTCTGATTACTTATTGTACTGGTTTATTATTTTAAAATATCATATAGCCCTCTCTCGCTGAGACTATTACTAGGTTTTTATACCCATATGGGAGGTGCCCTAGGTAGTAGTCTCCTAAAACAAGTTTTTTCCTAGGTGTTGGTGTATCCAAAATTTACTCATCAACAATATGTTATATGGCTGGTGATAGTTTGTTGAAGATTGATGTTGTTGATTATGGCCCCATGCCTAGCACAGGCGAGGTTAACATCAACACTTAGCCCCCAAACTTGAAATTGTATGCAAATGCAAAGAATAGCAAAACCATAGAAATTTTAAAATGATGAAGAATATGTAAAATGTAAAGAATCAAAAAGGATTATAAAATAAGGACAAAATGAAATTGGGAGTAAGCTATAGAATAATCACACAATCAAAAGAGCACTAAACATGAGTCACCCTTAATCACATCACTTTGTTTTAATTAAGATCTAAATATATAAT
>MNCI01025861.1:851076-890646 GCA_015680685.1 Gnetum montanum
CTTTTTTTTTTTAGTTTTAGGGAAATAGGTTTAAAAGAGGAATGGTGGTTAGGGTGAGGATTGTTGCCAAACCCCGTCACACTCAAGAACTTATTACACTGCCAATGAGCATGATCCTCATTATTCTTTTATTATTATTATTTGGAAAACTTTTCTCATGGCGTACTTCATTCTTAAGGTAGAAATTCCAACACGAGTCTGGCTAATTAGCTGCACTGCCAAAGAACATGGTCATTTCAAAACCTTGCCCATGGTGCAATTCAACCCTCGTGTACGCGCCTTTAATTATAATCTGATGACATCATAGCAGGTCTCTTGGGTGGCTAAGGGTTCTCAAGTGGAGATGAACACACTTCACCTTGTTGATCATAGGCTAGTCATGGCTTATCACACCTAAGGGTTGGGGCGTATGATAGAGAAAGTGGAATTTTCCAAGGTCACATAGTGATTATGGCTAGCCATTCTTCAACATCACCTATCCTATACTCACATGATCACGATGATTACATGATAAGTTAGCATAAATCTCGTCCTCCATAATCCAACTTAACTAATAAACTAAAACCTTGAAAAAGACTGGGAAGAATCATAGCATTATCAAAATATAAAATATAAAGGAGATTATAGTACTAAGATATATCATATAAAACATTATTTTTGAATGGTGTTATGATGACCCAACATCTAGTAACTCAAATGACCATAATGATTATTAAAAACATATGAAAAGCACAAATCAAACCAAAACCAATATGCTAAGAAAGAGATGATGGAAATGCAAAGAAAATATGCAAAATGCAACTATATATAAATAAAATGCATGGTGAGGGGGGAAAAACATGCAACTAAGAATCTACTAGGTGTCCATGTGGGGCAGTTGAGTAGAAATGCTTTAGATGAAATGCATTAAAATTATATGTAACCTATGTCCTTGCACATTAGTAATTTTGTACACATTGAGGCCAACAACATCCGTAATTTGGAATGGACTTGACCACATAGGAGAAAACTTAGTTTGAAGACTTGTTTGACCAAATGCTCTACCTCTTTTTAAGACTAGATCTCTTATTTTAAAGACTTTACCTGTATGTTTCTTGTTAAGCCATTGTTTAACAATTTTTCAATGATTAAGATTACGAAAATCAAGACGTAATCTTAATTTGCTTGTTTTTTTTCTAGTAGGCACTAAATTTGAATATTCCGTAAGATGAATAATTTTAAATCCTAAAAGTTCATCAATTTCTTCTTTCATATAAGTTTCAATCTTAGGTCTAACAGGTCTTAGTTTCTATAAGTCATCGAATATAGTTTCTCTAGGAACATGTTCAATGGATGTGTTATCAAAATTTAGCATGCCTTTTAATGTTTTCATGGTTGGAATCTCATTTATATCTTTGTCCTCCCTTAAAGGTGATGGGTCATCCAGAAGAAATCCCTTTCCATTATGTTGATGATGAGGCAAAGTATTTTTTGTGGCCAACTTTGCCCATATTATCGCATGGGGTCATGATTAATAAAACTATCATGTAAAATCATATACCATTTCACCAAGTAATGTTAACATGCGAGAAGGAGGACTGGAGTGCAGAAAGGTGAACCAACGTGTAGGGAGTGGATTGACATGTAAGAAGGTGAACTAACATGGAAGAAGGTGAATCGACGTGCGGAGAGGTGGACCAATGTGTAGGAAGGTGGACCGATGTGTGGGGAGGTGAAATGTCACTAGTAGGCAACTATAAAGCAAAGAATGAAGACAATGTTAATGGGGGGGGGGGAGGGAGGCCTCCTTAACAAATCAGGCTCTCTTCCAAAATAGTTGCATCTCTTTCGATTGAGATGCACACAAATGGCCAAGGGGGTCTTCAGGGGCCAAGAAACCAATGGATGATGCTCTCTCTCTCTCTTCTTCTTCTTCTTCTTCTTCTTCTTCTATTTTTCTTAGGCAACAACGGTGCAGTTGACATGTGCAGATGGTAGGTGTAGTAGGTAGGTTCTATAGTACTATTTCTTTATTCTTGGCAATGGATTAGCAATAGTCAACAATGGTAGAGCTATGTGGATGATGGTTAATAATCTTTGCCAGAAACCAAGAGGTGGCGGTTTTCTTTTTCTTTTTCACAGCAGACCTGTGATGGCAGTAGACGTAGGATTAGAGATAGTAATGCATCTACCAACCATGTGATAGCAGGATCTAGTGGCTCGTTCTCTCTCTCTCTCTCTCTCTCTCTCTCTATTGCGGTGTTGCAGTAGTAGACAACAACAGTTGCAAGCATGGGTTCTATAGTTCCATTTTATTTTTGGCAGGTGGTACATCTACGGTAGGGTTCTTCAAACAGGGACAAATTTCCCTCTCTCATGTTGGTGACGAGGTGCATTCTGTCTATGCATCAGAGACACATCAATGGGTCCCTTCATCTAGCCTCTTCTCTCTCTCTCTCTCTCTCCCCCCCTTATCTGATGGCTATAGGCAATGTTGGTTGCGGCAATGTTCACAATGGACCAGCAGTGAATGACAGTAGCAGCTGAGAAGTAGGGAAAATTTATTTTGGTTACCTTTTGTATTCTTAAATTTGAGACACTCATTCCAATTAAAATTCAGATTTTTTTTACTATTTTTAAAAGGCCACGTAGCTCTCTCTAGCTAAGACTATTTTTGGGTTTCCATACCCATACAGGAGGCGCCCTAGGTAATAGTCTCCACAAACAAGTTTTTTCCCTAGGTGTTGGTGCTTCCAAAATTTATGCATCAATAGTATCTTCATAGATTTCTTCACCTTCTCTAGAAGTTTAATAGGGTTGCATGGAATCTATATGAGAAAATGGATTTATTTTTGTAATTTCACTCACATGGTCATTTATAACATGTTTGCCATACTCAACCTCAATAACTCCAATATAAAGGTTAGTGTTTTGATTTTCCAAAGATTGACTTTGTTGATCAAAGGTTGTAACTACTTGTTTATAGAAATGCTCTCTTGGTATGACCACATATTCAAATTTTTCTTTGATAGGGATTAATAGTTTTGAAAAATCTGACCTAAAGAAGCCCCTAAACTTGGCTCCAAAAATCCTAGATAAGAGCACATCATAAGTGGGTGACATGTCTACTACTAAGATATTCATATAACATGTAAATGTAGGGTATCGGTTAAGGTGTACTTTCACTCCTTTTAATGATCCTACTACAGGTACATTGGATCCATCGAGTTGAATCACACTTTTTGTTTGTGGTATCATTGGTGCTCCTAAAGTCTTACATACCTCAAGTGGCATGACACTAAGAGTCACTCTAGAATCCATCAAACAATTATGAACGTTCTTTCCTAAAATAATCAACATTGTTAGGAAAGAAGGTTGCTCTTTCATGCTCATCATGGAATTACTTGCATTTTTCATTTATAACATGTTAGGACTTTCTGTAAAATGAACTTGCCTTTCAAGGATTGGATATTTCTCTTTGTTAGCTTCTAGTCTCTTAACTATCTCATGGATCACATCTTTCATTTTGTTAAACTGTAGAAGGTCATACATTAAAATGTTAGTTTTAATTTTCTTTAAATCCTCAACTAGATCGTAAATCTTATGTTCATCTTTGGCTTCTTGTTGAGGTGGAGTTCTTCGGGGGTTTGGTCATTGTGGGGTGTTTACTTCGGATGGCCCAGTTTGGTTGTTTTGACTAGGAGCACTTGTGTTCGATGGAGTATAAGGATCATTCCTAGTTTATTTTTGTGTGTTGTTCATAATGTCGCTAAGTCTCTAGTAGCGAGTGTTATGCGAGTTGGGATTGCTTACCATAACTTGTTCCAATGAGGAAACCTCTTCATTTTCTATTTCATGAGGTACATTAAGCAACATAATAGAGGTTTTTCCATTTTGTTGACTTTGGGGATTATCACCATATAGTCCTAAAAATTGGGGACAAGTTTTCTCAGAATGTTGCCTTATGTTATGGAGACTATAGTAGTTATCATTGATTGATGTACTTGGCTTTTCAGATTGTGTAGGAACCTTGTTATGTTCTGCTTTAATTTAACTACTTCTTCATTTGAAAATTTTTGAATTGAAGTTAATATCTAGATCATCTAATTTTGAGTTTGAGTTGGAGGTTCATTAGGATTAGATGTCCTGTTTGGGTTTATGATGGATTGAATTAAGGCCTTTAATTGATCATCATTCAAACTAATGTTAGATTGTAGAAAAGAAGAAGACGTTGAACTTTGAAAATAATTGTTTGAAGGTTAAGTTAGTTGAAAAGGGGAACGAGTCTGAGACAAAGTATTGGTCATTGGGAAAGTTGGTAAAGATAGAGGACTAGATTGCATAGGGTTATTGACACTTATCATTCTGAATTATGTTTGAATACTATTCATGAGAGTAATTTGTTCTAACTCGATGGCTTTAGCCATTGCTCCCTATATTTCTGTTATGTTGGGATCAGATTTAATGGCATAGGCAAAGAATGGATCAATGGTGAACAGGTAAAAATTGAGGATGCCACTAGGTTGTGAACGCATCTCATTTGGCACATAATCAAGCTGATGAAGGGATCTTAGGTTGTAGTCATGAACATTTTTCCTAGGTATTTTCCTAAAGCTTGTGAAATTGCTTGATGCTTTGGTTAGGCTAGTAAACTTGTCAAACTGTTGAGGCCAACCTCACCCATGCTAGGCATAGGGCCTTGACCAATAGTAATAACATAACAATTGCACTTTAAATTAGTTGCAAGGTTAGATATAGAGTTGTAGAGGTAATGTTCCCTAGAATTACAACTTCATGTGTAAACCTATATTGAGATGCTTCTGAGTTCATATAGTATTTATAATTTACATGGTGACTTTTTTGTGCTTATCCTTATTACCAGTAACAAGTGCCATTGATTTTCTATATCAAAAGTTGTTATTCTATGCATTTCACACCATTTCAAATGTCAAATATTGGTGGTGGTAGTTTTCCCGTGTAGTGTTTGGCATGGCAAAGGCAGTTGGTGGTTGACGGTAGTTAACAGAAATAGATAGTTTAGGGTTAGGGTTTCTCCCGCAGGGCCGCTATAAAGTGGGGTGCAGAGCCAGAGTTTGCAACGACCATTTTCTGTTCTACTGGCAGGCAACACTGACGGCAGGCACGTGAGATGCACGGTAAAGACCAATGCCCAACAGCGGTGGTGCCAGCGCGGTCACAGGTGTATCCAACACTGGGCAGTGATCAGGGGCCTCTTCTGGGACGTCCAACCTCTGTCTGAAGACCAGTGGCTGAATCTTCCTTCTGCCTTCAGTAATGGTAGGGTGTACCACTCTCGAGCACCGACACATGCACCACATGAGGCATGGGTGGCTGCGCGTGATTGTAGCAAATAGCAGCAAGCTCTCTCTCTCATTCTTGTGATCACCAACGGTTGCTGACGGATTCCAGACATCGGCCAGCAGCAGGTCCTCTAAGGGCATCTGCGAGTTTCTAGGCCTCTAAGCAGATCGCACATGTGCACGCCCTGACAATGACGTTAGCGGTAGGCATGGGTGTTGGTGGTAGCAGTAGATGCTGGTTTTCTGGTTTTCTTTTTCTCTCACCCGTAGTAGATGGCACACCAGACGACGGACGTGCAGACAATGGTGAATGCCACAAAAGGTTGTTGTAGCGGATGAGGTGATAGACGGCGGAGATCTCTCCTCTCCCAATTAGCAAGAGGAGATCCTGAGTACAATCAATCCTGAGTTGAACCAACATCAGGAACCATAAACTTAGAGCACCAGATAAATTTTAGTTTAAATTTGAATTTTTATTTTATGTTATTTATTTTACTCAAAAACTACACAAATGTTTAATTTTGATTCTTATATGTTTTTCAAAACATAACAGAATGCTCCTAAAATTAAATTTAAGTTTCAATATTGTGTTTAAAATATTATTATTATTGTTATTTCACATAACTCTTTCTAGCTAAGACTATTCCTGGGTTTCCGTACCCATATGGGAGGCGCCCTAGGTCATAGTATCCTAAAACGAGTTTTCACAGGTGTTGGCGGTGTGTCCAAAATTTAAGCATCAATACAAACTAAAGTAAGAACTTATTTTTGAATTCTTGCCATAAGTTGATGGAGGCATTAAGGAGCGTCAAAAACCATTGGGTGGCTTTGCTCTTAAAAGTTGTTACAAATACCCTACATGCCATGTCATTTTGTACAATGTTATGGATCCCTAGTAAGGTTTCAAAACATTATATATGTTGGCGGGCATCACTAGTAGGGATTGTGGGATCAAAAAACAAATTTATATTTTGGAGTAACTTTAGGATGTCATGATAGTCAGTGAAGTTAAAGGGGTTGTTCACTAAGGGAGTTGGGGGTTGATTGACTACCATCTTAGTTCTAATTCTCCTAGGGATAGAACATGGGAAATGTGAAGCTCATTGTTTCATTAATGTAAAGTAATGGGTAGTTGGTCATTAAGGGTAGAGTTAGATGATTCTTGTTGGGAGGGTTCACTCATAAATAAGAATCATAGAATATAAATGTTAAAATAAAGCTATAAAATTAAGTAAAAGGAAAAGAAATATTGCAATAATATATTTTTTTGACAAAAAAACACTAAAATATGCTATTTAAGAAAATTTTCAAAAGAAAAATAAATGCATGAAATTGCAATATTTATAAAATTTAAAAGGAAAACAATAAAATGAAAAATTTTAGAAAAATAAAATTAAAATTGAATGATTAAATAAAACCACCTTATCAAAGTCTAGACTCATGTAAGGACTACCAAAACAAAGATTTAAAAATGAAACCGGGAAAACAGGATTTTAAAAATTTAAAAATAGAATTAAAGATGGGTGATGTAACCTAGGTAACGAAAAGTTTAGAAAATAGACTTTTGGGATCAGATAATAAAGGGCTCAAAAATTCTCAGAAAATAAAGCAAAATATTTTCCCAAAATAAGGGTTGAAAATAGAGATTTTAAACAACCAAGTTTTAAAATAGGATCAGGAAACAAGTCAGGCCCTCCTTCTAGTGCCAAAAAGTGTTGATGCATAAATTTTGGATGCACCAACACCAACAAAAAACACTAACTCATTTAAGGAGACTATTGCCTAGGGTGCCTCCTATATGGATACGGAAACTTGGGAATAGTTTTAGCTAGAGAGGGCTATATGATGTTCCAAAAAAAGGTAAATTAAATTGAAAAGTTGGTTTCTCTGATCGTTTGCCGCATACGTCGCCATCTGCCTTTGGTATTTGCATCACCATCTACAGTTACCCACACGTTGCCACTGCTGCTGACGCACCATTGTCTACGTGTCTGCATCTATTAATACTAATCACCATGGCTACTTAGGGATAGGAGAGATTGCTGCATCATTGCTTTCTATCACATGCCTCATTGACAAGTAGAGAGACCAAGATTTGATCTTGCCTTTTCTAGCATGTTTGCAGGATGTCTTGCTGCTCAGGGAGAGAGAGAAGGCTGCTCGTTGTAGCGTAGAAAAAGAAAGAAACCGTTGTTTGCTGCTTTCCTAGTTGGCCCCCTCAAATTCGATTATCCCTAGTTGAGGGAACTCCTCCTGTTTATAGGCTAATGAGTGGCGAGGTACCCCTACACTCAACCATATGAATATGAGCGTTTCACGCTTGATCCGGTTGTACTCCAAGGACTAAGTGCTTACGCAGCCTAATGGAACACTCAGGGTTAATCAATCATTGTCTTCCCAAACTTACTTGTATTGTCATGGTTGTATGGTTAAGTAAGCTTGAGGTATATGATTTTTATAACTTTTATCTTTTTAATGTCTTATGCTAATAGGGGAAGGTAAAGAGAACTAAGTATCTAACTTACATTAACTATTCATTAACTAAGTTCTAATTGTTCCTAACACTAGTATCCGTTCCCACTTGTTGTACACATCCTGAACTAGTGCAATGCTGTTGGGATTACCAAACGCTAATCGTTACTAGGTTACCAAGCACTACACGCATGCTCAAAGCGGTCGTACTGAGTGTATTTAATTAAGGAGGTTGAGAGTTGAGAGAGAGATTAATTAACTAGAAAAGTATTAAACATTCAACAATAATTAATTACTAATTAGCTTAATCTGTATGTTGTAAGGTTTATCACAAAGTTCGTCTTTATTGTCGCACAAAAATTGTGCTCAGGTACAAATTGCTTGAATAAAGATCCGTTCACTCTATGACTCCTACTGCAGGCACATAGAAATTATTCTAACTCTGGAATGACTAACCTGTAAGAGTTTGGCTAAGGGTCTAAGTCTAACTATCTAAAAAAAAGGGCGCCGCCTCTTATTTATAGAAGATGAGGCAGGACACAATATCGCGTATGCGATATCGCGTGGTGGGTGCGATACCATGGATGTGATATCGCGTACGCGATATCGTAGTTCATCATACCCCCATGACTGAATGAAAACTCGTCCTCGAGTCCCTTACAAAATATTGGAAAGGTATGGGATTATTGACTTCAATGACAACTAATGGTAAATGGGATGACGTGTGAACAGATCAACATTACAATTCATGACAATATTAGTGTTCATGACCATAAGAGTGAACACTATACACATTTGACATCCAACCTTAATTGGTAGTTGAGAGGGAAGAAAGAGAGAGAAAAGAAGAAGATGTGTTGCTGCCGACGCCAAGATTATGCCTTTAGTTGTCTATTCATAAGTGTGCCATCAATCTTATTCCTTGCACGGCTGTTCCAGCACTAGTCCATCCTGAGTGTTTCCTCTAGATCTAGTCCATTGTTGTATGATTGCCATCTGAACACACAACATAGTTAGATATGAGCAAGGATAAGTAAATCACAATATAGTTGATACCTTGCCTCGTTGTAAGGTCCATTGGCTAAGTTGTGATATGGCTAATACGGATTCTAGAGATATAACATTGGTGACTACCCAAGGTGTAGGGGTTAGGAAAAATTGAAAAAATTAGACCAGGACCCCCATGACTCAGAGCGATCCTCCTGTAGTGATAGAATGGAAAAAGATAAGGAATAAGAAAGATGGAGAAAAAGAAACAATGGCAACGCTGATAAAATGGATGTCAGAGATGGGAATGAACGAAATAAAGGTTGATTGTGGAAATTTTTTAAGGGAAAGACGTTAACTGATGCACCAAATAGGAATGCCAGTGGGTTCTCTCCAAAGTAGGCTTATGCCCTTAATGATCTGACAATCCCACACTCAAAGAGTTCATAGGCTCTAGAAATGTCATTTGGAAGCAAGAGTTAAAGTCTTAACCACAAGGATTTACCAAAAAGAAAACAACACATCAACCAAAATATAGACTACTGATACAACTGGCAATGAGGTGGAAAGTGGAGAAAGAATGCTGGGAAGAAGAGAATGGAATGGAGTCCCAAGAACAAGGTGGTGTACAACCCCTTGTGTATGTATGGTTAATGTGACTAAGTAAATCTCATTCCAAATCTAGCCTCAAACAATCCACATCTAGTGACTTCGCATTAATACACTTGGTCAATATATCCACATGAAGTAACAAGAATGCTTCCACCAAAGAGTCACCACCATTCCAAGGAAATGAGAAAGGAAAAAAATAGGGAGTGAGAGAGGGCCATAGTTAGAGGAAACATGCTTATTTAGTTCCATAACTAGTGCTTGTAGCCCAAATGATTATTTTGTCTAAGGGGTGTGATTTGAATTCTCACTATTTTTTTTTTTTTTTTTTGCGTGAGAACCACACCATGCAAAGACTTGTTTTTATTGGCTCAGCTTTCCAACAATGGTGCAATGTCAGAATGGTAAGAAAAAGTCAAGAAGAAAACATCCAAGCACCTAAGAGAACCAAGACAATTATTCGTAGATCACAGTTCGTTGTCTTCCCACATAGACTAGTATTAACTTTTTCATGTATGGTTTAGTCTAGAGTGAAGTGTATGATGTATTCCTACACTAATGCTACTCCTAGGTATGATGGGAAATAATATTTACTAAGCTAAGAGAGAAAGGATGAGAGAGAATCTAAACTAGCCTAAGTGCGATTAGCATCCTTTCCTTAATCATCCGTACATATCTTAGACCTCGTGCATGACTACCATTGGGATTACCAAGTGCATGGCCTAAGTACGCTACTGGGTTACCAAGTAATCACACTTGAATGCTTGTGATTAAGTCGTACTCATTCCATGTTACTAAGAGAGAGGGGTGAAGGGTTATTAACTAAGAAAGCCGTAAATAACAATAATAATAATAATTAAATAGTTAAGCTAAGTGGATGCTGCAATGATGAAGTAATCTCGATCTTTATTACCGGTCATGTGTGTGTCCAAGTACGTCACACTCGAATAAGGATGTTGTACAATTACAATCACCACACTGTGGGCATGCACTGGGAGAAAGGGTTGAGAGAAAACAAAACTTAACTTCCTGAAGACTCTAGAAACTCTAAAACTCAAAAAAACTACTTACTACATTTTCCTACCTCTTATTTATAGATGAGGAGGCAGGCTGCGATATTGCGTACATGATACCGCGTCTAGGTTGTGATATCGCGTATGTGATATCACGTACATGATATCATGGTTGCGATATTGCAGCCAACAAATTCATGACTCATCATACCCCTATGACTGAATGAAAACGCGTCCTCGAGTTAAAGTGAGAACAAGCTCTGTTGATTACATAGTGGATAGGTATGGGATTATTGACTAATAAGAATGGATTCATGCCGCAGTGTGGAATCAGAAAAAAATTGAGACACAACACACAGAATGCAAAAGAAAATCCTATAGCTACAAAATTGATGAAACTCATGTAGTTCCTAATGGCGGTGGCTCCTCCATGGGTGCCTTTCCCTTGTCTTGTGCTCCAGGTCTTGAGACTTGATGGTGTTGAGGTATGGCCTGGAGTTTCTCCTCCTCGATTCAAGGATCCTGTGCCATCCATGCTAATGTTTCGATGTTTGATGGAGTTGGCACCTCCCATGGGCAGGGTAGTTTTAGAAACATCTTATTTGCTTTGATGTACCAAGCCGCAAACACCTGCCGTTCCTCCTTGTAGGCTCTGTCTTTGTCTCTATACTCCTAAAAATTTGCAAGCTATCGAGCCAAGTCTGTTGCAATACCCTTTTATCCCTAGTAGCTTACTTTAACCACCTCAAGTTCAGAATTTTTAACCTCCAATTTTTGCAACAATTTCTTGCGTTCTAAAAATTCTACTTCATATTTGACATAGGTCGTGGCTACCTGTTGCTCGAGCTCTATTCTTGGGCACCCTGTTGTTAACATGGCAAGGATGGCATACCGTAGGTTTGCCAACTCCATGTACTCCATAAGGTCCTGGATCTGCAGGTCCTGGTTCTTAACTTCCACTTGGTGGGTAAATGCATATGTGTCCAATATGGCATGCCAGTCAGTGTGTTCAGCATTGATAGCATTGATGTGGGCCTTGGCCATATGGATCTCCTTCTCAATGATCTATTTATACATCCCCACCTGGTCTCGAAAGTGCTCCTTTAGCTTTTCATGCTGTTTAGCCTCATTTTTCCACGTGCTTATTTCAATAGCCATCTTCTAGTGGATGACACGTACCTCTTTCATTGAGAGGGTTCAATTTTCTTTGGCTAAACAGTTCATGTCCTGGTTGACCCAGATGAGTTGTTCTCATAATTGTTGAAAATATTCTTTGAGAACATTCTTTTGCTTTTCCACAAAGGTCAACCAAAGTTTGTTAGCAACAAGATACTTCTTTTCCTCCTGTAAGGCCTTGAGTGCCTTGGTATGCGCGTAAGTTTACGCTTGTGCTGCAGAGGCATCCCAAACAACCTTCTCTTTTTCTTCTGCCGCCTTCTTATTCTCCATCAATAGTTTGGTTAGTTGCTTAGTTTTGAAAGTATCAAGTTGGTCTGTAGGAACAAATTACGAAGGATCTTGCTGTGCTGCTTATAGGGCCACGAGCCTTTCTTGAAATTTTTGCACCTTTGCTTCAGCGTGCTTGGCCCTTACCTCTGTCAAGACCAACTTCCCCTTGGTGGAAATGAGATCTAATTGAATTTCCGTACCATCTTGAGAGATGTCAAATAGGGACGTCATTACCTATCCTATTTGTAGCAATCAATCAAGTACATCCTCATGTTTTGCAGGAGTCATTGAGGTTCTAGCCAGAGTTTGAGCATCCCGTGCTCTTGTAAGATCTACTGGTGGCACAACAAGTACATTGAATGACTCTTTAATGTGGTCTGCTACCACTTCTATGGCTCTTGTTGCATCTTGGTGCTGCATGACCACCACCGTGGCCCCTTCACCAATTTCTAATTGCACTTGAAAAGATCCAGTGTTCCCTGAGATTTTTTGTGACCAAGTGCTTTCCCCTCCTCCTGTATGGATGGACACTTCACCCCTTGCACGATCCAAAGAAATCGTGGGTTGTATGGCATCGTTGATGATGTGAAAATATTTTCATCATCACGACTTCCCCAACTGACCATCTCAACGATGGCCCTGAGATGCCTCATCGATGGTCTATAAGCTTGCAGCAATGACGGTTGATCCTGGCCCATGCTAGGCCCTACTTCTTGTTGTTGGCTGGGTCCTATGCTTGGAAATTGGCTGGGTCTTGCAAGTTGAGTTGTAGTTGGCCCTGCTGTTTGTTCTTTTTCTTGTTTCGACCCCAGCATCTCACTAGTTATTTTTCTTACAACTGGTGGCTTTAGTAGTTCAGCATATGAAGCATTTTGGGCTCTTTGGAGGACATCATTGGTGTATCTTCTAATACTAGCACGTCGACACAGCTTCCTGATAAGACAAGGGAAGGGCAACATAAGCTTCCCTGTCTTCCATTCTTCAGACTGCCTTAGAATCTCTATAAAATATAGATGAGGTAGGTTAGCATTAACCTTTCCCATCAAAACTGCGCATCCTCTTGCCACATATGTTGAAATTCTTTTTAAGCCCTTTGTGGTGAAGAGGTGTTAAGTCCCTATTTTGAAATAGATCCTCTCTTCCGTCGTCAACTCTCCAAATGTCTTATCCTCCTTGCCATAAGCCCTTTCTCACCAAACTCATCATACATGAGGGTTTGAATGGGTAGACAACTGAGCAACTTTTGGCCCTGTATTTGGAAGGTTTAATACTTTCGAAATAGCTTGAATAGAGAAGTCAACATTCACACCACAAATGTTCACCGTGGTGCCTTGTTCCTTGTTGTGCCAAAATTGGTATGTTTCCCCTAAGTACCAAGCACCACTTTCGGAGAGGATAGGCCATAGTGGGGACCCTGTGAGGTGATCCCTAATAGCCTCTGGAGAAAATTCTATAAACGATCCAAAGTTTAATTCCACAATCACTACAGTGAATGTGGACTTTTCATGGATAGCCTGAACACAATCTTGGGGCAACATGAGATGTTGTCCATGTTCAGGTGCCGCAACAGCTCCTCCTTCTGCCTACCTTAATTGTACAGTAGCAGGGTCTTCTTGGTGAATGCTAAATGATTGTTCCTCCTACTCTACATGCTATTCAGCAGGAACTTGTCCTTCACCTCTCCGAGGTTGGTTGCTTCCACCTTGAGCATGACCTTTCTGTTGTCCACATTTCCGGGCTATCTGCAATCACACGGCGCCAATCATTAGTAAGGTTGTTTCCAAAGTTAGGTTATACCTTACTGCTTGCCTTAATGGAATTATTTTTTATCTTCATGTCACGTTAATTACATGTCCCTGAAAGATTATAATTTTGAATCCTTTTTGCTTAGGTGGTTTCCAAGTCTATTTTTCTAGTGTAACTAAGGGGATAAAATTATTTTTGGCACATTTATCCTTAATGTTATAACTAATTACCCTTGATAATGTCCTTTGGGTAATGATAAATTCCAAAAAAGTTATGCACTATTCGGCATGTGCCCCTCCCCCATGACTAAGCTAAACACTCCAGGTTCAAGTGCGTTCAGACGAAATGAAAATCGGAGGACTAGCGAGTGAGATATAGGTACGAAAGCAAGGGATGCACAATCACAAGTCGTAGAGAGAAATTTGAAAAACTCCCCCATGTGAATAGTTGAAAATGATGGCAAGTGATGTAGGGGGGGGGGGGGGGGGGGGGGGAGGGGGTCACGTATATACAGGTTTTTGTGATGCGATATTGCAGCCTATCAATGTTAAGGCACGAGGGAATATACCGAATTTTGAAGATTTTTATGAAGTGAATGATGGAAACTAAGGACATGTGGACAAGTGTTAAAGGGTTATAGGGTAATTTAACTAGTTTGGAAGGCACAAATAATTATGTGTGGGTGGAATTGATCAATAAGGGCCTCGGGTGATAAGGGAGAGAAAAAGGCCATGTGATGGTTCATTGAAATGTTGGAACTTGGAGGGATAGTAATAGGGGAAAGAATAGCATTGAAAATATGCTGAGGGTAATAGATGGTGTGTGGAAGGTGTGTTATGAGTGCAAATTACAAAGATTACACAAGTGGATCCTCCCCAAATCAGGTTCCAACCTATAATGACCTTACTTAACCACACTTAGAAATGTCTGTGGGCATTAGAAGGGTTAACTGTAATCTACACTGGTTCCACAAAACACACACATGTAAATATCACCAGAATGAGGTTTAAATTTTACACTATACGAGACATGAGTTACACTTACATGGACAACGAGATGAGACAAACTATATAAGGGCTTGTAGAGATTGGGACATAAGGTAACTGACCCAGGGCACAGTGATTCCTGCATGTAAAGCATGATTAATGTGTCATTAACCTATCATTCCAAGATCAGGACCAAGTCCATTCCTCTAATCAGTGACATTGAATTATTTCATCCCATGATGAGCGACTATGAGAGTACCAGAACAACAAGGCATATGATCACTTGGCATTTTGTTCAAGGCAAACGATCACAAGGCATTCCTTTGTGTTTGTTGTTTTCTTTTTATGCTGAATCTAAAGAAGCCGCCAACCTTCAGGCATGGGTGCATGTCCTTCCAGTGGAACCCACTAGAACAACATTGGATTTTTGAGTGCCTTTTGATTACTCTTACTCCCATTTTGCATTAGATCTACAATGATCTTAGTACAACCACGTTGCGTGATAACTCTCATAGGCGTCACCAAAGAGAATCCACAAGTCCCCTTGATGTCACACCCTAATCATTCCCTCTCGGTCCATCCTTCTTCATTCTGGGTACAATGAACACAAAATTAATTTTAAATTTAAAGTTTTAAGAATGTGAAGAATATCACTGTACCCTCAAATAGAACCTCTTATTTGTAGAATGGATGAGTGGGTGTAATGGCCTCACTGTCCAAATAATTGATCACTCGAGACTCGATAACACAGAACACACCTCAACCAAAGAGCCATATGAGTGTTTTATTCATAGATGAGATTATTTATAAAAAGATAAAATGACAAAAAGACAAAAAGATAAAACAAGAAATTAAAAAATGAAAAAATAGAAAACAAAAAGTTGTAAAATTAAAGAAAATGAAAAATATTTATTAATCCTGCTTGTTATCAGAATGGGGGATATCCCCCATAACCAAATGGTTGAGCATGGTGAGGATTAACAAATGGAAGATGAAGATCCTTGCATGGAAATATTGAAACTTGGTCATACTTACCCCATTGGGGTTCACACACTTGATTATAGTAAACATAGTGGGGCATTTCCAGATAAAGAGTTGACCCACTATGATACTTGGGACCATAAGATGGTATGCAAGGATCAGGATGTTGCTCTCCATGGCTGTATTCATTGGGCCATATGGTTGTTGGAGTGTTAAGTGGTGGCCCTGATGAGGTGACACAAGGCGTTGGGTTTGAGGAGAAGGATGCACCATAGTGTTGGACTTGTCTTGAGTTGGAGAGTGCAGTGGCCTCGGAACTGTGTTGTCCCTTCCTACGATCATGTCTAAAGAAGGGATGCCTTCGATGTTGAGGAGGTCTCTCACTGCTGTTGGCAATAGTTACACAAGTAACGTTCATGGGTTGTTGCTGTGGTGTAGACACTTTAGGAATAGTTGGTGGTGATGTAGAAGGAGGGAAAGGATGAGAATGTTGAAATTTAGGAGAAGTGTAAGGTACATAAGGCGGTAGTTGTGTTGAGGACATGGGCTGATAGTATTGAGGAGAATGATAATGTGGTGAGATAGAGTACGTTGACTTGGTTGTGGAAACAGGATGTTGAACAAGATAAGCATTTGGATTTGGATGATATGAAAGGTGACTCCAGTTTAGGGATAGCTTCCCCCATGACTGGGATTGTTGCCACTGTGATCAAATATAGTATTTCTGTACGAACTCTAGATGTAATGTGCTTCCCCAATGCTCATATAAATGTAACAAGATTGGGCATTGGCCCTTTGGGTGATCGTATAGGCATATGTTGCAATCATACGTATAATTGGCAGTTGAGCTCTTGTTTTCTTCATCCCTTCTTTCCGATTGTTTAATGATATTTTGTCCTGCTTCTTGGGTTGTCAAAACTCTATCTCCAATAATATCAATATATTCTCCACACTTTTTATGTGTCCATTCCAACATCTTATTGATCTTTGCCTCGACTTCCTCTAATGATTATTGTACTGGAAAAAATGGTTCTTCCTCCTTAAGATATGTTGATTTCTCCTTTTTGTGATTACAGACCTTTGTTAAGTTGAGATTTTGGTCCCGTTGATGTTTTTCAACATTCTCCCATCTAGCCATTTCTCCTTCTTCTTTTGCTACCTACTTAATAAGCTCTTGGAATTGATGGGTTTGTAGTTCGTATAGTTGGCCTTGGGCATACATCCCTAGGGTCTCTCTTGTTTCATCAAGAAGCCCATCAATGATATGACACATTAGCCTTTCCTCGGAAAACTCATGGCCTAGATAGTTATTTAACAGTGCATAATATCTTTCTAAGGCCATGTCCAAGGGTTCATGTTGTGCTTGTTTCCACTCTTGGATTAGTTTCCTCAAGGCTGACACTCTTGCGTAGGTTTGATATCTTTCGTTAAAGAGTTCTACCATTGTTGTCCAATGTCGTATTAAATTTGGTTTTAACGATCTATACCATACGTTTGCTTGGCCAATGAGTGTCATAAGAAAGAGCTTTAGTTTTTGCCAATCGTTATCAATGTTGTTCCATGCACAGACATCGTAGAAGGCTTGTAAATGTTGTTGCAGATCTAAGTCATAGCCTTGTGAAAAATTGGAAAAGTTGTTTAAATCGAGCCTGGGTAGGCGGCTCTCTTTACGATGCCTATGGGAGATTCGAACAACCTTTTGTATTTGTGTTAGGCTTGTGGTGGTTCATCATCATCAAGTAAGTTATGCTTTCGTGCGTTGGGATGATGTTGCCTTCATGTATGTTTATAGGAAATCCCTACCTCGGATTCCGTACTCCAATCTTCGTTGTCATAGAATTCATTGGTTCTCCAATGAATTGCCTCACTAGAGGTGGCATTATCGTAGTCTTGTAGGAGAGGCATGGTTGTGAACTTGTGTGTGAATTTGTATGTGACTTTTTGTAATTATTTCTTCCTAAAAGATATATTGTTAATTCTTGTACAACGACCTTGTATGATATAACTAATCTAGATAACTAGCATCATCCTTGGCAATGATGCCAATGATGAGTGGTTAGGTACCCCTCATGCACGATTCGGTCGAACTCCGCATACGGGCTAGTTGTGGTATCAAGATAGTTATTCGTAGATCCTAGTTCGCTATCTTCCCAACTAGACTAGTATTAGCTTTATCACGTATGGTTTAGTCTAGAGTGAGGTGTATGATGTATTCCTACACTAATGCTACTCCTAGGTATGATGCGAAATAATATTTACTAAGCTAAGAGAGAGAGGATGAGAGAGAATCTAAACTAGCCTAAGTACGATGAGCATCTGTTCCTTAATCATCTATACACATCTTGGACCTCATGCACGACTACCATTGGGATTACCAAGAAGATGACCTAAGTACGCTACTGGGTTACCAAGTAATCACACTTGAATGCTTGTGATTAAGTCGTACTCATTCCGCATTACTAGGAGATAGGGGCGAAGAGTTATTAACTAAGAAAGTAGTAAATAACAATAACAGTAACAATTAAATAGCTAAGCTAAGTGGGTGCTGCAATGATGAAGTAATCTCAATCTTTATTGCTGGTCATGTGCGTGTCCAAGTATGTCACACTCAAATAAGGATGCCGTACAATTACAATCACCACACTGCAGGCATGCACTGGGAGAAAGTGTTGAGAAAAAACAAAACTTAACTTTTAAAGGCTCTAGAAACTCTAGAAACTCAAAAAAACTACTTACTACATTTTCCTACCTCTTATTTATAGATGAGGAGGCAGGCTACGATATCACGTACACGATATTGCGTCTAGGCTGTGATATCGTGTACATGATATCACGTACGCGACATCATGGCTGTGATATTGCGACCAACAAATTCATGACTCATCATAGGCTATTGCCTGTAGTTGCTTGGATGCCTGTGTTGTCGCGTCTCCACCATGTCCATCATCGATTACTACCACGTCCCATGTAACGCATGTTGGTTACTACCACGTGCCACCCATAACTCCCCACCACGACTGTCACCACATCTTTGCATAACCATCAACGTGACCCTTGGCCACCGATGCCATGATCGCTACCACTTGAGCTATTACGTAACTCCTGGCCACCACCACTCCATGTTGGTTGCAACACCATGTTCTGTCGCACCTTTGTAATATCTTTGTTGAAAGGATGTAGCACAAGCCTCAACGAAGTTAGCGACAGCCTAACATTGCAGATTAAACTTTCCATTTTACTTGGCAATAATGATGATGAATCTAAAATGCTTTTGATACTGTAGCAAAATCACATTTCATAAAAATTACTTGATTAGAAACACATATTTGGAGGTATTATACATAGATGGTGAAAACTAAGGTACTAAAAAAAATTATAGTCTAGTGTTGATGAAAGAAGAAATCTAGAGAAGGTGATAAACTAGTATAGTTCTATATTATAAGAAGCATAAGATATCTAAAGAAGAGATCTTATGTAGAAATAGTGATAAAGATCTCAAAAGGATGTAGATTAAATGTCACAAATTTATTGCATCTAAGATACAAATTAGCACAACATGAATAAGGATACATTAATTAAAAATTGAAATAGATCAATAAATGAGGTCATCATATAAGGAGGCACATGAAGATTGTTGCCTAGGTAATATAATTGAGAATGAACATGAAACTTTTCTCAAATGCTCAATTTTGAGAAGACTAGGAAACCCTTGGAGATAATCTTATGTGTATTTTATCAACGTCTTGCTTTGGCTTTTACATTACCATCATATGTTATCATTATCGGTTATCGTGCAGGGCACACTCCACAAGATACGCATATGATCACAAATGATTAGGTTTGAAGTGCTCAACCATGTACGTTATGTGGCTGGTGATAGTTTGTTGAAGATTGATGTTGTTGATTATGCCTCGTGCCTAACATGCGAGGTTGACATCAACAAATGCAAAATGTATTTTACATAGAATTTCTTGCTGTAAATTCAAATGCCTAGCCTTCCTCTCTAAAAACAATTTCAAACACCTTTTTTGCCTTTAATATCTATGGCAAATGTGTGTGTATATACACACGCTCCAAGAATGAAGTTTTCAAATTCATAAAAAAGTTGGGTGTTCATGCTAGTTAATTCCAATCTATGCATTCATGGAAGCAAGGAATCGAGGATTCGTGATTCTGAACATGTTTGGGTACGTGTGCTTCAAGAAAAGTGGGGACGGGTTCGTAGCTGGGGACATGATAGAGAAAATTTAAATATATTAGTTTTTTAAAAAATTAAATATCATATATCATAAAAATACATTGTAAAATATAGAACAATGTAAATCCAAAATATTGTTACTGCTTAAAAATTGCACAGAAGATTGCAATATCACCATTAAATTGAAGCAAGGAAATTTGCAAAGGTATGGAGGGCATTGAATCCATGATCTGGCCAAACATATAATTTCTGCAACAACCAAAATGACAGCAATAAAATGAAACCCCTTTGTTACTCAATCCAATATTTTCAAAAATAAAATTAAGCCTCAAGCCTCAACCAAATTTATAACAAATCACGTCTTGCTAATACTTTTGTTCAATGACTACTTGTGAGTAGCACCCTAGGGACTACCTGTGAGTAGTGCCATACGGCCACATTGAAGATGACCGCATTAAAAGAAGACACAACTTAACTAAACTAGGCACAGCCAGGAACTCACCTCACCTAAAATGACCGAAAACTTTTCAGATGCTGAAAAATCGGCACTACTCATGATGAAGGGGAAAGTAAAAACAGAGCACCATGAGGTTGCATATGGCCATTGGCCATGTTCTGGTTGGCTTCGTTGCTTTATAAGCAAACAGATTTTTAAAATAGTTGAACAAGCATCCATCCGTCATCATGTTCATGACTCATGACCCATGACGATGATCCTGTTTTGTTTTTTCTTTTTTTCCAGCAGAGATACGAGAAAAAGAGAAAAAACCAGCAATGAACAATAAACACACATTGGCGGAACCTTTGACAATCCCAAAGGCAGGCGAATCCATGCAAATGCAATGTTTTCCTCCCATGACCCATACTTGCCCCTTCGGCCTTCGGTTACCATAGTGTTTGTTTATTTATTCGTACTCCCTTGTTTTCTGTGGTCCGTCTCATGCCCATGCCATGAATCTTGATTGCTTGCTTGCCACTTAACAATGAAATGAAATTTTTGGTAGGAGTTGCTGTGCTCCCAAAGCGGACGTTGCAGAGAATGTGCTATCCGCAACCAACATCGTGAGGATGGTACCTTTGTACTTGCAGTCAGGGCTCAGGCAGGGTTTCATTTGATGGCTACGTCAACAATGGCAGACGGCTAGGAGGATGTCTCGTGCAGCTTGCTGTGCATGGTCGAGGGCGTGCTGCATGTTCATTCGCGCCGTTTGTTTCCACGATCTGTGAGCCCGGCGCTGTGCGCGGTAGATGGAGTATCTAGGCCATCGTTGTTTGTGGCAGAGGTGTAGACTTGTTCGAGACAGGGAAGGCACAGGAGTGATGCGTTAAACCAACACAACGGGATGGTGGTGCTGGTGTGTTTGGCTTATTTATGCATTAATTTTAGACACATCAACATGGACAAACGAGACTATTGCCTAGGGCACTTCTCCTATAGGTAGAAGGGCAATGTAGTGTTTAATAAAACATGATGTTCAAAATGCCATAAATTAAATGATTTTAATATGTAACCCAAAATAGTAGTCTAAACAACTTTAATAGGGAAATAATTGTTTGTTTTAAAATGTTAACGAAGGTACTCTTGCATTTATGAAATGTAGAAAGAAAAACATGAAATAACTTACACAAAGAACAAGTAGAGTTTTTAAAAGAAATACAAGCTGTGTGTAACAGAGACCATAGTTTAATTACAGAAAGTTTAAAAGAAATGGAATGAAACGATGACTTAGCTCAGAAACAAGTACAAATTGAATGACTTCTAGTCTAGTCTACTAGTGCTTGCAAGAAACACACCTCTTCTAATGAGCTTGCAACTTCCGATTGTTGAATCTACCCACTGTTGCTGACCGCCCGCTCATGCCGTCGACCACCCACTCTTGCCATTGATCGTAGTTGCTACCATGTGCACGACTACCACTTGCAGCATGCCAATCGACCATTGTAGCAAACACTGCCTTTGTTGCTAATATGATCCAATGCCAACGATGATGATGATGCTGTTATTGCTGATGTTCAATCACCTAGTAGCGATGTTGTGCATGTGTAGGAGGAGGACAAGGACGATGATGAGCTCCCCAAATAGTGGTATAGAAGTAGCCAAAATACAAACACTATCTCAAACACTAGCAAGATTAACCCCTTCGCATTGTTCATTGTTGCCGACTGCCTGTTGGCTGTTGCTGATGCTGTCGCCTACTATCGTTGGCCACTTGTCGTTCCCACAGCTGATGCTGACCGCCATGTGCACACTGTAGCGATCAAAAACATCGATGGCTGGAACACTAAGAGGTTCATGAGCACACAATCGAACCCTACGTTCACGCGAGGGCCTGTTGGAGGTGGAGATGGGATGCCCTAAATGGTCTTGTTGATCAAATAGGGACTTACTAAATGTAATTGGGGGTGCAGCGTGGTTAGCTGCGATGTTAATGCAAAATGATACTAAGTGCTCGCCCGGTGTCAATGGTGTTAACAATGTCAATGGGGTCAAGTGTAGTCAGGTTTTTTGGCAAAGACGAGGGTGCCAACATGCGGGGGCCATTGCCCAAGCATAGTTTTAGGTGCAGCTATGCAATGAAACAATAGAAAATGCAAATAAAATGTTAAAAATGCAAGGAAAGAGAGAGAGAAACAGAACACCACCCCAAATGGGGTTGAGCGTAATTAACACTGAGAGGGGTTGAAAGATATGCAGCCTACAATAGGTACAGTGGAGACCGTAGTCATAGTCTTGAGGGTGTCTAGCTGTGAAGATTGACGTTTCACCATGGTGTCTATGTTTGCCGAGTTGGCTGTCGTAGTGTATCGTGGGCTACGGTGTTGTAGTGAATCACAATAGGCTATAGTGGTTTGCAACTTTGCTAGTATACCTTTGGTTCTCTCCTAGTGCTTCTTAAGTTCGCCAAGTCTCTGGTTTGCTAAGCCTTAAATTTGCTAACGCTTCAAATTTGCCAACCTAGAAAGATTTGCCCGCTCAAATTTTGCTAACCTGCTAACCCAAATTTTTGCCAACCTTGAAAATGTTGAGGGCGGGGAGTATTTATAGGGCTAGGTTTAGCATGAAATGCGGAGTGACTACCATGCAGCAGAGGGGACAGTTAGAGCTACGTTGTCATCCAACTACGCTCTCCACTAAAGTTGGTGGTGTTGTGCTTTGCTGTGCTCTGCCGAACTTTGCAAGACTGTGACTACACTACCAAGCGCATGTATATGTGCCAAGGAGACCGTAAGGTACCTAAAAAAAGAAATTCTAGAGACTACACTTCGGGACTAGGCTCTCCACTGTCTTGTGTGGGGTTGAGTGTAATTATAATTTTGGGGCCAAAATGGGATACAAAAAAGATGCATTTTGCTAACTACACTTACCAAAGATGAGTTAGAGTTGAGCTAAGTGTGGGTGTTCCGTTGTGAAAGTTGTCGAAGGATATTCTGGCTAATTATGCTTGACTACCCTTTGGACTAGGGGAGAGCGTAGTTCAACACTTAGAAAAATTTTGCAAAATATGACTATGTGCTGACTACGCTCTCCATAGGAGGCTAACTACGCTCCTGATTTGGGGTAAGCATAGTCCCAGCACTCGTCAAAATGTGCAGAAACTGACTTCCCGTTGACTATGCTTGACTAGACTCTAGGCTAGAGGAGAGTGTAGTCTTAAAACTTAGAAAAATCTGCGAAAACTAGGCCTTCATGCTAACTATGCTCTCCACAAGCGGCTGATTACACTCTAGGGCAGTGGAGAGCATAGTATCAGCACTTAAAAAATTCTACAAAAAATTGCGCTTGCATGCTGACTATGCTTGATTACGCTCTAGGGTAGTGGAGAGTGTAGTCTCAGCACTTAGAAATTTTTGTAGCAGTTGGCTTGACACTTAGAAAAAATTGCAAAATTGGCCTTTGTGTTGACTACACTTGACTATGCTCCGGGGTAGTGGAGAGCGTAGTCCCAACACTTAAAAAAATTTTGTAGCTGAGACTCCATAGTCCAAATTTGGTGGTGTTTCACACGTCGCTTGCCACTTTTGGCCCCTATCTTTGCTTTGCTACCATTAACACGCTTGCCCTTGCTAGGGAGAGAGAGAGAGACCTTCAACTATGTCCTCCTTTTATTGGTTTGCTACTATTGCTCCTTTATAGTAGCTCTCTGTCGGTGCCATGAATGTACATGTTCGCCACTTGTCCACATTCGCCACTCATCCATGTTCGTCATTGCTACCATCGCTAACCGCCACCTACAAAACCCCAAAAAAGGAAAACAAAGCACAAAAATTGATTAGGGAATGGGCTTTTCTACCACTACATCATGACTGCTCAGCAGCAGCGGGCTGTTACGATTTTATGGGAATGTGCAAGGACGATAGGTTAGAATTAATGTTTAATGCGTGTGCTATTGATAACCATGGCACTGACATTAACAACAAGAAGAGGTTTACTTAGTTTATGGGGCATCTGATACATAGAGTAGGTTGACAAACCATTAATGGAGACAACATTTGATAATCATGGTTAACTTCAATTTTAACACTTTGTGTTTAACTTCATGATGTATCATTGAACTTTGCTACAAAGATATTTTATTATCTGTGACATATGCAGACTCTCCTATGTGAATAAGGTTACGTTAGTGGTTGCATGAGATTTAATATTCATGGCTCCATGCCTAGCATGGGATGTTGGCATCAACATGTGTGTAGGATGCATGGTGTTGGCTCATATGTGCACCATGTCGATGGTGGTCAATCAAGGGCTATTCCTATAAGTGCCAAGGTACAAGAGTTTTCTCAGGTGGCATTGCATACATTGATGCTAGTGTGAGTGGTGGTTGCATATGATGTGCACATGGTAGTGGGTAGCTGCATGTGAAGATCTAGTGTAGGGCTTATGGGAACTACATTTTACAGGTTGTAATTGTCAATGTTATTATTATTTTAAGTGTTGAACCTATTATAATGATGTCCAAGAATCATAAATGATTAAGAGTAATTTTACCATGATAAGTAAAGATATGTCATTTGTGAGTTTAATGTCCATGCTATGCCCAAGGATAGAGTTGTATAAACACATATATAGATTAAAAATTGCTTAATCTTTCATGTTTTATCTTTCGGGCATTTTGCTTTCACATTTTTGGTTTTGTGCAATTTCAGGAAGCATAACAATCAAAACTTGAAGTGACAGAAAGGGGAAGAAGAGGGATTAAACCCAATAAATTTCTAACTGTATAGGAGAAACTCGGCCTTTTTTGGGGGTGGGGGGTGTGTGCAAAAGAGGACCAGAGGAGGCTAGAGAGACGTGTAGTGGAAGGGGACCTAGGTCGTAGAACTAGTCTAGGTGGAGGTTCGAAAGGTGCTCAGAAACCGTCTATAAGCGAATCCAAGAACCAATGGTGCAAACTTGTTAGAGGAGGTGTGCTTCTCAGAAGCACGGGTGAACAAGCAAGAACAAGCAAGCACCAGAGGCTATCCTTTGCCTAATCAAACTAGTGCTCTAGTTTGAGCTAAGTCCTTATCAAAATACCTATTGTTTACTCTTGTAACTGAGAACTTTTGTCTCTATTATACATTTATTATTAAATTAGTATTTCAACCGAGACTCCAACTTGTAGTTGGAGTTTTCAAGCTCCTATTTATTTTGAAGCTTTTTTTTCCAGTTTGTCAAATGTGATGTTGTTAAATTTAAGATCCATATAGTTAATTTGTTTAAAGTCCCTTTGTTAAAATTATCGACATTACTTGATTTGTTTAAACATCACATTACCCTTTCCAATTGAGACTATTTCTAGGTTTCCGTACCCATATAAGAGGCGCTCTATTCAATAGTCTCTTTAAACGAGTTGTGTGGATGTTGTGAACCAAATTTTTGCATCAACAAAAAATCTTTGGCAAGCTTAGCATATGCTATTTTCTTGCTTGCACTAACATTTGATTGAATGATGATCTGATTTAGCAACTGCTTTAAGTTTTGTCTAAGTATCTTTGATAAGCTACTTAATATGTTATTGGGTTTTGTGTAATTTTTCTCTAAGTTCGGGAGTTCGGGGGTATCTTTAGGAGTTTCAAGCATGTTCACCAAGTGCTGAAAAGTAGACACAACCATATTGATTTGAAAAACGTCACTGGCAAGGGCTTGCAAGAGATCCTGAGCTCCTCCTAATGCACTAACTCCCATGCTATTTAGCTTCTTCATAAGCTTCATACAGTGAACTATAAGGAATAATATGACAATAACTCCCATGCTATTTAGCTTCTTCATAAGCTTCATACAGTGAACTATAAGAAATAATATGACAATCCTTATTTTGATGAGATACCCATCTTCTACACTTTCTGGTTAACCCTCCTTTAGTTTCTTAAATTTTTGGACTAAAATTATGACCATCATTGCTCCATGAAAGATGTGCCAACAAACACAACAAATAGGTAATTAAAACTTGGCCAAATACTAGTATTATGACCGATACTAGTATAGGTAAGTTTGAAGTAGAATGTAAAAATTAAATTGAATGGCAAGTGATTCATGAAAAATCAAGAAGACCATCATTAGAATCCTGAATAAATAAAGTTTTGTTCAAACTATAAAAAAATAAAAAATAATGGACCTTTTTGAGGCATTGAGAATGACATTTAAACTATGTAATCCATCAACTATGCTTGCAAAGACATAAAAGAGAGGTAATACCAAACTTACACTATGTACTACAAAGATGTGGAAATTTAATAGTTCATTATTAATGGAATGCCACCTAGAAGATAACTTATTAAGCATTGAAGCATGAACTGTGAAATTCTGAATCCCAAAAATCACTAATAAAAATTTAGGCATTATGGCAATAGAGCCTAAGATAGTTATACCTTTAAGAAGAAGAATCCAATTTAAAAAATAAGTATTTTTCCAATAATCAATACTCTTAGGTTTTTCCATTTAGATGGGCTTACTAAAAAGAAGCTTCCAACGCTACATACTAATTAAGCACATAGGATAATACCTTATTTATATGAATTCACCAGGCCTATATCTACAAAGATATCCCAGGCAGCATGGCAAAAGCCCTTCTTGAATAGGTACTACTCCCCTACCCATGTTGTAAACATTCCGAAAATAAAAAAAAATTGAGAATGGACATACTAAGACAAATGTGTAACTATTCATTGTCTGTTAGGAGGGCAATCTAGGAGGGCAATCTGATGTTTCACAAGTTCACCCAAAATATGAGATTAAACTACTGTTGTTTCGATCTTTTTTTTCCTGTCAGCTGAATCTCCAAGTCTCAAAATTGAGACAAACGATGACAAACTAGAACATATATGGCTACATAATAGAATTGTTATTGAGCTTGGATTCGCAGGTCATAGAAAAACGGTACAACATTGGCATTGGAGCAACATCTGGAAGAATCATCATATCATACAGGAATCGCCTAGTGTCACATAACAGACAGACAAAATCATACAATTGGATCGGATTGACCACCACACTTATCTACACAAGATGTCAAAAGCTAGACCCAACTAGGTCCAGATGGAATGAATCTTCGATCATAATGCTCATCGTTGGGCATATGCCATGAAGGAAGAGTTAGGATAAAAAGGGTCATAACCCGGAGGCTCAATGTTCATCCTACCCAGGAAGGAAGGCAGGAAGAGATGGAGGAAGGAAGGAAGGAAGAGATGGAGCTGGATGAACGTTAAAGATAAACATGTCAGTCAGTTACTGGTGTGGCGTTGAAGATTAAGAAGTCTGCAGTATGGGCCATCAGTGGAAGAAGAAATGAGTTCTTGGTGGCTACCCTGTTCAACAATTCTTCCATCTTGAATCACAGCAATGGAATCCACACTTCGGATGGTTGACAAACGGTGAGCCACAATGACAGTAGTCCTGCCTTGCATTAGTCTCTGCAGAGCATCTTGTACAATGCTCTCTGATTCGGCATCTAGAGCACTTGTTGCTTCATCCAACAACAGCAAGCCAGGATTCTTCAATACTGCCCTTGCAATAGCAATTCTCTGCTTCTGCCCTCCAGATAATTGCACTCCTCTCTCACCCACAAATGTCTTGTAACCCTCAGGCAAACTGCTTATGAAACTATGAGCATTTGCTGCTTTGGCAGCTTCTATGATCTCAGATTCAGTAGCATTTTCTTTACCATACAATATGTTGTCATAAATTGTGGTAGCAAAAAGGGCAGGCTCTTGCTGTACAAGACCAATGTGTAACCTCAGAGATTTAAGATTAATCCTCTTGATGTCCTTCCCATCAATGCAAACTTTACCCACCAGTGGATCATAGAATCTTTCAATCAATGCAATCACCGAGCTTTTGCCCGAGCCACTTGCCCCAACCAGAGCTTGAGTGTGACCAGCCTTGATTTTCAAATTGAAATCCTTGAAGATGGTGACTTCAGGTCTGGAGGGGTAAGCAAATTCTACATGTTTTAATTCAATTTCACCTCTGATTTCCTCAACTTTCTCTGCACTTTCATCGTCTGCTTCAATCTTGGTTCCACGGTCAATAATTGCAAAGATTGAATTCAATGCCTCACCACCTTTGATAAAGTCTGGAGCAAGGCTTAAGGTTTCAGCTACGGAATTAGCAGTTATTACAAGAACCACAAATACCTTGATCACTCGGGAAAATGTTGAGCTTCCGTTCTGAACAAGTCTTGCACCATACCACAAAATCAGGCCCTGAGATCCATATAGCAGAAGCTGTGACAATCCAAATAGGAAGCCAGAAAGCTGGCCTCGTTTTAGGCTCCTCATCTCAGGTTTCTTCAGTTCCTCTCCAAATAGTTTTAATATTTTATCTTCTGCATTAAAGGCTGCCACTGTCCTTATGTTACTAACTGCCTCTCCTGCCACCATACATGCTCTTGCATGTGCTTTTGCTGTGTCCCCAGCAAAGCCTTTGAGGGACAGTTGCTGCCATCAAGAACATATCACAGTTTAGATTAACCTATGAAAGTTATCTTTTTCTTGACCTTGGTTAGGTCCCATTAACTATAAATTAAACTAGTTATAGCTATCTAAAGCTAGCTTACCTGTAGAAAATTTGCAAAAACTAGAAGAGGAAATGTTGCCAGTATTAACAAAGCCATTCTCCACTCCACAATGAAAGCCACAATGAAAGAAGTCAGCAAGGAAGTCATATTCTGTAAAATGACAGATATCCTCTCTGCAATTGCAGATTTTACATTTGCTGCATTAGCTGCCAACTGGGAGGCAATCTGACTCGAATTATTCTCTTCCTCATCAAACCAGCTTACCTCATTCCTCAGAATAGCTGCAACATTTGGCAGATACTTCATCAAACATTCAATAGCAATTGCAACTTTCTAATGTTGACATCATCATGATCATCATTTAAACAGTTGAAATAAGATAGGAATTGCATACTGATCCAATGGAGCCCCTTCTAACTATTTAATTTAATTATAATGATCCTTAAATATGACCAAGAAAATAAAAAGAATGGGAAGTATAATTCAACCTGCAAGCATCATTTTGCGCACTCTCATTGTCAGCTTTTCGCCCATGACGCCAAAGAAGTAATGCTGAGAAAGGTAGGCGACAACAGCATACAGGCCAGATCCAATGTAAATGAAGACATACTCTTTGGTCTTCTTTATCATTTTCTGCTTATCATTGTAATAAAAGACCTCAAGCATATTGCTCATGATAAAGGCAAAAGTAGGACCAATCAAACCTGAAAGTATTGATCCTAGAGCACCCATCACAGCATAAGGCCATTCGGGTGCATTTAACTTCAAAAGTCTGAGTAGAGACCCTTTAGTAGGGGGAATGTTTCTGTCTGCATCTGCATTCGAAATCATTTCCAATCTTCCATCTGCTCCTGTACTGTAGCTGTAGCTAAGATTTCGTAGGCTTCCTGAACGTAAGCTCAGTGATTTTGTTGAAAGGGAATGACTAAGACGTGTTGATTTGGATTTCTTTATCAAGGGTAGATTCCCATCTCTTGTCATGGCCATTTCCTGCAGTCTAACCATAGCTAAATATGCACCATCACTGCCTTTGGCAAGTAATTCCTCATGATTTCCGAGTTCAACAAGATGACCATGCTGTAAAACGGCAATAATATCTGCATTTCTGATTGTGGATAGGCGATGAGCAACCACTACCGTGGTTCTTCCTATCATCAGACGATCAAGAGCTTCTTGTACTATGCTCTCAGATGCTGCATCAAGGGCACTAGTTGCTTCATCTAACAATAAAATTTTTGGGTTTTTCAACATTGCTCTTGCTATTGCAATTCGTTGCTTTTGTCCTCCAGATAACTGAATCCCTCTTTCTCCCACCTGTCAAATATCTAGGTTGTAAACTTCTAGCTTTAATACCATTGCTATTTACAATTAGGCATTGCACCATTTAATAAACTTAGCTCCGAAACCGGTATAAAAACCAACCACCCCGAATGGATAGGACGGAAAAATAATAATTTTAGTAGTAACAATTATAGTGGTTCTTACTATGGACCCAATAAATTTGGCTACTAACAGAAGTGAACGGAAGAAAAGAATTCATATAGCTAGAAAGGAATTCTTACGGCTAACGCCATTAGTTGGGATAAGATAACATGATGATGATAAAGAATTATGGACTTAACAAATCTACAAGGATTTGTGCATATACATTTGATGTTATCCAATGCCACTTCTTTTAGGTTCAAATCATCAGCAAACGAATAAAGTTATTGAGATTTCTTGCATTTTGTTATTGGTGTTTTTTTCCCCTGATTTCAACTAGTTTAAAATCTTAACCAGCGAAACGTTACTCTTAGCAAATTTTAAGAATTGTCCTTAAGAAGACAGTAAAAACAGGAATTTGAAAATGCATCAAACCTGTGTGTTATAACCATCTGGTAGCAATGTTATGAAACTGTGTGCATTTGCAGCATTTGCAGCTGCCTCAACTTCCTCCGTCGTTGCACCTTCTTTCCCATAAAGAATGTTTTCTAGGATAGTTGTAGCAAACAGAGCAGGCTCTTGACTGACCAGCCCAATCTTCTGACGGAGCCACTTTAGCTGCAATGTTTTCAGATTATAGCCATCCAATAAGACTTGCCCTGCATATAATTTCATTCCTTTCAGTAAAAACGCTAAAATTTTAACAGAAACAACAGAGAACATGTTGTGTAGCAAATAAAAGATAATTAGCACTTTTTTTCTGGGCAAGACGTTTCAAATCATTCAGTTGCAATTGATTGCTCAAGATTACAGAGAAAATAAATAGTGCTAAGGTTATCCTGTAGTTGAGTATTTGAGATGCAGTATGTACCGTTTAGTTTAGAATTATACAATTATGTATCAAAATCTGGTGTGTGCATCTATTGTTTTAGATTGGAAAATTATTAAAAGCATTGAAACACGTATCACAATTCACTCATGGAAATAAATGAATTTAAGTCATTACCCTGAGTAGGATCATAAAACCGTTCAATGAGAGAGATTGTAGTGCTCTTGCCAGAACCGCTGCCTCCCACCACTGCAAGAGTTCTTCCAGCAGGGACTTGCAAAGAGAAATTGCGAAAGACAAAAACATCTGGCCGAGATGGGTAGCTAAAGCTGACGTTTCTGAATTCAATATTACCCTGTATCTCGGGTAACTTGTTTCCCTGAGAAACATCGTCATCTTTGATGGTGGGCTGCTGCTTGATAATGTCCATAAGCTTGTATGCAGCAACTTTTCCCTTGCTAAAGGCAGCTATGTTAGAAACTGCCTGTCCTAAGCTCCTACAATTTCATCCACAACTCAACTGTCAGTTTCATTGCATATACAACAATTGATACACGAATGATTTTATCTTGAATTTGAGAATTGACTACATACATGCCACCAACTATAGCAGAGAAAATAGCAGTGAACGCTTTGCCACCATCTGTAACTCCATTTCTGATAAACACTCCTGCGTACCAAAACACTAGTGCCCATGACATAAATGCAATGCCGTAAGTACAGCCAATTCCTAATCCTTTGGCCATTCCCCCTTTGTAGCCCAGCTTCAGCGTTGTTTTAAGCGCTTCTGTATAGGAATTCAGCTCTTTGTTCTCACCAACAAATGAATAGACTGGTCTTATTTGGGCAATGGCCTATAATTACAACAAATAACATCAGGTAAGAGTTTCTTGCAACAACAACGCTTACCAGTTATCAGGATCATAATAAAAACTGTAAGATGTCTAGTTAGCCACCTGTTCTGCAATGTTGCCTGCGTTTGCATACGCTTCCTGGCTCTTGGATGTCAATCCCGTCAGAGTATAGGCATATAAACCTCCAGCAAATGCAATTCCAGGAATGACAGCCACACTTAAAATCGCTAATCTCCATGCAGAAACAAATCCAACAACAAGCCCAGCCAGGAACGTTGAAAGGTAATGAATGAAATTTCCTGCCTGTTTGAACCAACAAAGCCAAGGGTCATTCTAGGGGAAGTAACATTAGCAAGTTCGTCTTTCGTTAGAAATCAAATCAAGATTCAAAAACAATACATCGGTGTCTTAGGTTTATTTAGTTTGCTTCGGCACGTCAACAGAACAGAACACTCATGTTTTGTTTGGCTCTCCTTCAATCAGATTTAAGACAAAAGAAAGTATGGAAGGGTTAAGTAACAGGAACATTTATGTTTTGAGACTATCTTACAAGATCCAATTCCAACTAGATTCATCCATGCTTGTTATGGTAAGAGATTAATGCAGAAAGGAGAAGAGAAAGGCAAGAACCTTCTCGCTGATGGCATCCTGAACAAGCAGGGTATCGGTGGAGATGCTGAAGACAATGTCCCCAGTCTTAGCATCTGTATCAAAGAAGCCCACATCCTGCTTCAACGCAGCCTCCAAATACTTCCTCCGCCACTTGCTTACTTGTCTCTCTCCCGTATGCATCCAACATGCCACCTCTGAAACAAAGGCAACATTCACATTCACCGTGTCAGAACAAATTAAACCCCACACACAAACACAACCCTACAACCACACCTTAGCCGAATCAGTTACCCTTCTTGGAAACCAAATGGTAAAATGGGTCTCGCTGGCAATGTAGCAACACAAGCAAAGAGTGCTCAAACAGACACTCTGCTTTACAAAAACGAATGCTAAAACAGCCAAGACAATAAACTAAGCCTTTTCTAACAATTTCAAACAGACAACAAAAACCATTAAAAGAAATAAAAGAACAGAGAAGAAAAATAAGAGGTAAAAATGTCTCTGGATCCTCTTTTGATACATGGATCTATATCGCCTCTGTTTACCTGCCCATGACGATGCTAACACTACCACACCTAGATAGAGAAAATCGAGCGAATACTGCAACAGAAAAAGAAAAACACAGGACTGTTAGCCGTTTTTTAGCATCTAAACTGGCGGACAGATCATATATCATGGCATGAAATATAATGTGACCGACTAAGAAACTTATGAGAATCGGTGGATCACAGCACAAACCTTAGAAACCTCTTCCACCATTTTAGCAGGGTCGTCTTGGTTCTTGCCAAAACTATTGATGAGGCCACCGAAGAAGACAAAGAAAACAGGCATTGCAGAGCCATGTATGACGGCACCCATGGTTCCAACCATCATGAGGAACCAGTCATATTTGTCAGCAAATACAAATAGCTCATGAAATGGAACGCTCAGTTCTGGGTTCTTCTTGCTGTTGCTGCTGATGTTGCTATCCTGCTCATCAACAATCACTATGCCTTGTTTGCTGCTCCTCTTCATCTGCTCTTTCTCATTCTTGACTTTGCCATTGCCATTGCCATTTCCACCACCAGTAACACTTGTAGCATTGCTATCATGCCCAACATCAGCCATTTTCCTCAACCTTGATCCAAGCTTGACCCACAACCCACAAACCTGATTTGCTCCCAAGGTTTGTCTTTGTTCTGTGTTCTAAGCCAGCATCTTCTTCATTGGGACACAGCAACAGCAGGAAGCAAACAAATGCGCAGAGAGAGAGAGAGAGACGGACTGAAATGGCTGTGCAGATGCGGCCACTTATAAGAAGCAGCAGCAGAGAAAATGAAATGAAAGCAGAGCCAGTGCAGGAGAGTAAGTGAAAAAAGTAGAGGTCAGGAGGACTAGGAGGATCCAAATCCAATTTCCAATTTCCAAAATCCAGGCTTCCCTGGCATTTGACTATGGTTGACAATTAAATAATGGGTATGGCCTCATGAGTGGCCATGCAAGATGATGGGGGGCCTCCTACGCTTGCTTACAAAGCAGGCATAATTTCTGTGCATGACCCAGTTTCTCTGGTCACATCCTCACATTTATACAATTATTCTACTCACTTGTAAAATGTACATTTCAGAATCTTAGGCAGAGTATTTTCATTTCTTTTTCATGGAAATCAGAGGCAGAAGATGGTGCCGCTGGCAGAGGCAGATGAGCCTCGGGCTTTCTGCTGCCAGAGCCAGCGCCAGAGCCAGAGCCAGAGCCAGTCTTGCTCTTCATCACTGCGCCTTTGAAGCACCTCACATGCCACCGCTGCTGCACTGTATCTTCATTTGCATCTGCCCTCTCAATTGTCCATGTTTCAACTCTCAACGGAGGAGGAAGAGTTTCTCAGCAAAATTTCAATTCGCCTTCAAAATTTCAGAACTGCATGATCCAAAAAATTTTATTTATTACAGTAAAGATTATAGCAACGCAAAATTTTTGTTTAGGGTAATCATATTGCAGGTGTTGCAGACGAGAAAGTTCATTACGCCACTTGAGGAGAAGAACCTTAGTTTATTGGGCCCATTGCAATTGCAATTGCTGCTGATGCTGTAAAAAGGAGGAAAGCCTGGTACAGTTACTGGGCTGTTGTGGGGCATTGCTGCTGCCACGGTCGATTTGCCTGCCTTTGTGCAGATGCTGCAAAAGCCAGTCCATTAAACAAACTGAGATTGTGTTGGGCCATGTCTCCACACACTGCATGTCATCATCACACATCCACATGAAGATGCAAATATGAAATATCAAATTACAATTAACACTGCCCTCTGGGACTCTGGCTAGCTAGGTACCACTGTCTTACCATGATTATGCACTACCACAAGCAAAAGCCAGGATATATTTTATTTAAAGAAAACTTAAAAAACCTCATAAGCAAGCCACGCAAGGAATGGGTGCCTGCCTGTGCCTTGTTTCTACCTGTAAGAAAAAGGACCATGACATTGTTTTACCTGCGTTTTCGGCTTCTTTTTCCTGCTTTCTCGAAAGGGGGAATTGGAATTTTCAGAGCAGCAGAAAAATAAGATGGTTGCTGTAAGACTCCTCTAATCTTTGTGGGTCAAGAGTAGACCCTGTTCCTTTTGCTTCACAAAAGTAGAAAGCGGAAATTAAAGTGGAAAGAGGTGAGGTGAGGCCAGTTCAGGCCAGATGGCTTAAAGGTTCTTCACAGTTGCAGGAATTTTTTGTTACTTGATGGGGGCTCTGGGTTATGATGAGACTGTCTGCTGGTTCATCCATGATCACAATTACAGGTAGCAATTTAGCATTGATTGATAGCAGCATTTGCATGGCAATGGGATGATCAATAATGATGATGACGACCTTTCATCCATCTATCCAAAGTTGCAAACTGAGAATGTCAAATCAATACGAAGAATCCCCGGCAGGCAGAGGCAGCACATGTCTTCACGTGCCCCAAAACGGTTAACCCACCGTGTCCAACGGATACCATTCCATTTTTATCGGCTCCTGCTATTCTCTGTGTGACTTTCCTTGCACCGTTCCATGCCATTAGTCCATTGCTGAACCTCTGCGAGTTCTGTAATGTTGGGAATTCGGTATATTCTTAGATGCCATTTGTCATCATCATGTCCATCATGACATCCGAATCCGCATGCCGCCTGTGCACTGTGTACTGAAATCTGCACAGCACTCTCCTCCACACTTGCTCTCTAAATTTCACCTTAAATTTTGTTTGTTCAACAACAGCATTCATGCAGTCAGTCCTGGGTCGCCTCACCTTGGCTTGTTGTCGCTCATGTTTCTGAGAATCAGCAACACAAGTGGTTCAAGTTGAGGACATACTACACTACATAACACCAAATTTCAGTCAAATCCGTTTCCATTTGTATGTGTGTCTATCTGTCGCCACTCGCCTGGCAGAAGCAGCAACAGCAACAGTAGTACCAGCATCGGGAGCATAAGCATCTGCACCTCACCTCAGCTGTTTCAAGGATAGAGACCGTTCGTATTTGTAAGCATATGCTTACATTCCAAGATAACTATGGAGTATTAACCAACAACTACTACTCATCCATCGGATATACTGTACTGTAGATGCTAAATCTTTTGCTCAAACTTGCCACTTTTTCAACTTGCAGATATTCCATTTCATATTTCCTGCGTAAGCCCCAGCCCCAGCAAATCTAAGCGCTAAAGAAACTGCATCTATCTTCTGTAAAAGATACCCTTTTGGAAAGTTAGCATCCCTTTAGTTACCAACTTTCCATGCTTCCCAGACTGCTACCAGTCGACTAATTTCTGAGATATTCTTTGCATTTACCGCTGCCATTTCTGGGGTAAACTAAACCTAAACTTAAACCGATGTTTCTAGAATATAATTTTCGTGTAACGCTCTCTCAGAGATTCTTTGTTTTTTTTTTTTTGTTCAACGCCTCGGAAATTTAGACATACAATCTCTAACTTACCCTGAAGCAACCACTGGACGATTTCTGAGATGAACCAACACACCGCTGTAACAAATACATATTCAAAAGGAATTTCTTTTTCTCAAAGCAAACCAGAGGCAGCCAGGCGAGTGCTATTTGGGTCTTTTATTTTTCCTTTCTTTGCCCTTTTAGGAGTGACCCACCAAGGGCAAGGTCGTATTCTTCATCTCTGTTGAAAGGAGCAACACAGAAAATGACACTGATAAAAAGTTGATTGCGTGATATGGCAATCTATATCATCAATAAGCTTCAGATTCAGCTTCAGCTTCGGTCGTCTACAACTGCAACTTATATGCATGGCCCACTATATAGGGCCCCTTACCCACCAGAATTGGTTCTGATCTGGAACATTACGGTGAGGTAAGAATCACCGAGAGCACGGTAATTTCCACCAAATATTGCAAATGCATGAATTGAATGGTTTGTTTGATAGCACAAGCAGATCAGAGCCGTAGTGGTCCCTCTCTCTCAGGCGTGGGTGTCGGGTGAAGTCGGTGGAGTTAAAAAGAAAGTTAGATATTGGTAGATACATAGAACGCCAAACGCCAAAAAAAAAGTTGTGCAAACTCCAAAGCCATCTATATGAAATGTTGGAATAAAAGACAAAGGATTGGTCAGGCTGCATGCTTCTGCTTATGGTGCAGAGTAATTGAATTGCACTCTGAAGCCTTCTGAGTACCATATTTGCAGTTGCAGGTTGGGGAGTGAAAATGAAATACTACGCAAAGCAGGCGGCTGCAGCAGCAGTGCTGCTCATGCTGAAATCAATCAATGGTGTGATAGCGAGCACAGTGTGCCAGGAAATGCCCATATCATCATTCAATTTCACTTTCGCTTTCACTCGCACCATCGCCATCAGCAGTAGCCTCGTATTGCGCAGATTCGTTGCGGTAGAAATGGAAGTGGAAGTGGCAGTGGAATTGGAATCATTCACATAATTTACTCTTTCAGTTGGGAAGGGATTGGGAATCACTATGTTAAAACAACCCGCCCCATTTCTCATGATTCGCTGCACACTTTGCCTTGCCTTGATGTCAGCACCTAACCTAATGCCAAATCTTTGAGTTTGTTTTTCAATACCGTCCTTCTTCAACCTCGGCAACTTTGATACCAATTAATTATTAAAGTTGGTTTTCCGTGTAGCTTCCTTCCTCAACTGCGGCGAACGTTGGTTAAAAAAAGTTTTTAAAACAATTCAATTATCTCTTGGGGGATAGATTCCGATGCTAAAAGGAGGAGAATTGCCGTGGGGTTGACAGCTTACCCTAAATGTAGGATAAATCTTGATTAAATGTTACTTTTAAACTAGAAAAGGCGAGGTAAGCTCACTTATAGCATGGTGTGTCACAAAGTTACAAATGATTTTGTAGCTATTTTCTAGGCCAAGTTAACATCAATGTTGTAAGGTTAGGTGAGAATATCAAATTTGCCTGAAAAGTAGACATAAGAGTCAAATTTTTAAAAATTCAAACATAATGACTTTAAGTCATGATAGCTTAAAACACAATATATTTTTCTCTATTAATGACACATCAAATAGCAATTAGCTAGTATAGGGTTACAAGAAAATTGAAGAGCAAGAGCAAAGTCAAATTTCAAATTTTTGATGATTTCTAATGTAAATTTAAGAAACAATGAGTTCTAAACTAAGGCATAAACAAATTATGAGGGATTCAATCGAGTTTTGAGGCTATTAATTCATGTAATCAGGAGAACTAAACATACAATTCATAGAGCCCCAATTTCAACATAGAACATGCATGTTAGCTTCATGAATCACTTAGATTAGGTTGAAAACATTAAAGAAAATTTTATATCTATTATTTTAGAACACAACTAGATAAACATCTAGCATTAATTATGACATGTAAAGTTAATTGAATTAGAATTCCCAAAATTGTATTTTATAAATGTGAAAAAAAATAAGAAACCTTTTGATGAGTAGCAGGTATTCCCTACATCAAACCATACGAATTACTAGTGTGTACACACAACCTGGTCAAATTCCATGGACTTTGTTTACCTAAGTAATCTATATCCTTAAATAGTAGAAAACATGTGGTTACTAGTCATTGTCCTCTTAATCATCACTTGTGTTAACTTTGTTCATATGACTAAGTGTGATTGAGGTGTAAGATATCTATTTTTATCATTTTCTTTATCTATAAAATGATTAAATGAAGGGTTGAATATTTAACTTTACTAATTAATAACTAAAGTATCCTAAACGTGGAGCATCCGTTCCCACTTTTCATACATATCTTGAACATATACTAACACTGTTGAGTTACCAAGTGTACCAACTGAAATCGTCGGTGCAAGGCTGGAACGTTACGAGCACCGAAAGATCTACGGACAAGCATGGTCGACCCTGCCTCCGCTTGAGGGCAAGCTGGAACGGACGAAGGCAGAGTGCCTTGAATGGTCTGCACGCGGATCAAACAAGGACTTCCCCAACGTTTGCCGCTACAACACGTTGGGTTATACGTAAACAATGCACGTTAAATGTAAACCGTAAACAAGCACGATAATGTAAATGAGCCCATAAACGTAAACTGAAAAACAAAGAAAACTGCAATAAATCTGGGCAAAATGTAAACTGTTTTGTATTGAGAATTGATTACAAAGTGCACCAGTCCAAACGCAGTTGTGACTTTGACACAAGGCAGACGAAAGGCCCCGGCTCTGGTTTGCAGCGTAATTGCTCTTGGGTCTGCTCTGGTAAATTTTTGCCGACCCCGAAAATGCAGAAAACTGGGCTATTTATAGGGGTAGGGTTACCGGGAAAATTGGACTGGGAGACACGTGGCGTATAGACCGGGCGTGCACATTTAGAAACATGGTATACGCTGGGCGTATACACTACATCAGGCCAGCGTATACGCCCAGCGTATACGCTGGACTTGCTCGGCGTGTGAACTTGGATGGATGCTGGCGTATACGCTAGGCGTATACGCTGATGGGTGTTGGCGTATACGCTGAAACACTGTAGCATTTACGCTGGAACACTGTAGCATTTACGCTGAAACACTGTAGCAGTGTATACGCTGGGCGTATAGGAATGGAAGATCATCATTTGGAGCCCAAAATCGAATTTTCAAGTGCCTGCGACCTGTTGGGGACCCTGGGGAAGGTCCTGGGGGGTCTAGACACT
>MNCI01025861.1:890959-951076 GCA_015680685.1 Gnetum montanum
CTTTGGCACTTGGCCAGATGTCATCGCACTGTGTTCAAAAGTACTTGGGATTGGGAAATGGAGCTTGTAGTTGGATTGGGAGATGGAAATTATGGGGATTGGGAACTGAGCAAGGGATTGCGCATGGTAAAGGGGATGCTCTGGTGTGTATACGGGTCATGCTGATCCTTGACAATAGCCATTGTTTAGCAGACTCGGAATCAAGGCATGAGATATGCATCCTTTGGCAGAACAAGACTCTTATTTAGTGTTTAAGAGGACTTGTTGGCCATGTGATGGTGGGTTACGTTCTCTGGAGGAACATGCCCTTTGTTTGATGTTAAAGAAAACCTGTTGGTGGAGAGCCAAAGCTACGTAATGAGATGTTACTTGAGCTTTTAAGACATGAGTGCTTGTTTCCAAGACAACTGCCTTCCCGCCTGGGGCTTATGGGAAGTGCCAAAGGTCTTGTGGTTCATTTTTCTCTTTGCTCTTTTATTTTTTATTTTTTATTGTTTTTGCTCTCTTTTTTTTGTTGTTTTTTTTTTTGGAAAGAGCTTTCTTTCAATTTTGCACTCATGCTCATGTGCCATATTGTGTGCTGCAGTTGCTAGAGAGTGTCATAGCGTGTAACAGTAGGCTCAAATTTTTGGGGTGTACTGGGTGTATCTGGGAACTGTAACTGGGTAGGAAAGGGAATAAGAGTGTTGGGGGAAATGGAGAATGTATTGGGAACTGGGAATGTACTTTTGACCAAATTGATTAACCTGGTTGCGTGCTTCAGAAACAATGTGGCACCTTGTCACCGTGATGAAGTGTATCCATGTACAAGCACCACTGGGTGTCATCCTGCAAACATAACTCCAAGAAGACAAGAAAACCACAAGAGAATGAGTTAGCGAAAACTTCAGGCATGAATGTGACTGATGCAAATGGAGGCGCCATGTGAAACTTGAGGCAAACAGAATGAGCAACAATAGTGTTGTCAAAGTCGGTGTGATGAATGATGCAGCAGGCATTGAAGAAGAAATGTCATGAATTACAGCAGCAGATGAATGTTCCAGAAATTATCTGGCCAGTTTATAGTCTTAGCGGACTGTCGTGGGTTAGTTTTACGTCATAACCCGTTGGACGTTGCCAGTTTATCGTCGTAGCAGACGGTACATTGCTATTTTATAGTCTTGGCGGACTATGAAGAGGCAAGCTAGTTTATAGTCTTAGTGGACTCTGGTGAATGAGTGTAACAGTTTAGTGTCATGTCGAACAGAGCTCTGTGGTGTCGGTTTACCGTCATGACGCTAGGACATTCTGTGGTATCAGTTTTAAGTCATGATCCAGGACTGTCAGGGTGGATGCATGCATGTGCGTCCGTACGATCCTGTAAACAAAAGCAACTAGAGAAAACAATGTTAAATATCCACTGTAAAAAACATGAATTGAAATGCACAAGTGAATAGAAAATAATGTGAAAAAGTTCTAGTTTAAGGCCTTTTCGGGCCACGTGTTCTAGTTTAAGGCCTTTTCGGGCCACGTGTTCTAGTTTAAGGCCTTTTCGGGCCATAGTTTAGTTTAAGGCCTTTTCGGGCCACATGCAAGCGTGCAAGCTAGTGCAATGCAAACTAAGGTGACGTATGCACAACGAACAAAGGTGTAGAGTGGTCGGCGGTCAGAAGTGTCTTTGGCCGCAAGGGAGTCTTAATTATGTGGTTGTTTCTTAGTCGGACATGGTCTAGGAGGCGTGCTAGTTTGCTCTAGGAGGCTTTCAGTTTTTACCCCTTGTTCGGGCATTTTAGCTCTAGGTGTTGTGTTTGTTGTTGTGGGTGTTGCTTCAAGAGGCTCCTCTTTCAAGACCTGTGACATGTCCATGTTGTGGTCAGTTTGAAAAGGAGTGTTGTTGCCATGTATAATGACTTGTCCACCTTCGTATGGAAGGTGGATTTCTTGATGTATAGGTGAGGAAATGGCTCGTTGTTGTGCTAGCCAAGGTCTACCAAGAATCATGTTAAAACTAGGCATCTCTTCTATGACAGTGAACTCCGCGCTAGTGGGGAACTGTTCACCTGCCACAAAGGCTAAGTTGATTGTGCCCTTAACTGTGACACATGATCCATTGAAAGATTTTAAACACATGGTTTTTGTTGGCATGATCTCATCTGCCATGCCTAGTTTGTCGATGACGGAGTATAGAACTACGTTTGTTGCCGCACCGTCATCAACGTGCACTCTACGAATGGTACATTGCCCAACACGTACACTAATCGATAATGGAGCTGTTGTGACTTCCCCTCGTTTGGGGTTGACTTTAACTGCATCGTCACGGAAGGCTAAGGTGTTGGAACCCAATTCTTGTGGTGTGTGTTGTGAAATCGTTGCACGGATGGATTCCATGTTAGCAGGGATGTTCTCTGTAACAGGAATGGACGCTAGTGTTTGTGCTAAGGCTTCACGATGAGCCGATGACGTCATGACCAGGTCGTACAAACTCATGGTTGTGTTCTTTTGTTTGAGCGTTTGTTTCACCTGGGCCAGTGTAGCTACAAAGTCTGTGTTGTCTGCCGTTGTGTTGGTTGCCTCTATATGGGTTGAGGGCTTGGGCCTAGTTTGTTTGGGATTAGGGGTAGGGCCCCCAGTGTTTAGTTGTTGTATATTAGGTGTGTCCTTTGTTTCAGCTGTGGGTATTGTTCGTTGTTCGTTTGTCCTATTCTGCTGCCATTTGGCAGGCTTATCCGTGTTATTGGTAGGGTTGACTCTTAAGGGAGGGGAGGTTGAGATGTTTCCTACGGCTGGGCACTGGGTAGGTGAGGGGCCATTGCGTGGTGGCACCTTTATGACAAATGGTAGTTTGGGAGGTGTCGTTGTTGTTTGACTAGCTCGTTGTGGCACCTTGATAACGAAGGGTTTCTTTGCTGTTGTCGTTGGTGGAACATGCCAGTTTAACATCTTAGCGGACGTCTATGGTGGTACTTTGACCACAAAGGGCGTTTTCGGTGCTCGGGATTGCATTGAATCTTGCCAGTTTAACGTCTTAGCGGACGTGTGAGGTGGTGGTACTTTGACCATGAAAGGTGTCGTCGGTGCTCTAGGTGGCACGTTGATGACAATGGGAGGCCCCTTGCTCGTGGAGGTGGAGGGGGTTGTTGCCTTGCTGGGAGGCACATGGATCACAAAAGGTTGCCGCACAGGTTTAGGCTTACTATCTATGCCAATGGAGTTTATGACATAGGGGGCATCGTCTGTGCTCGGTTGATTCAGGGTGTTGGTGTTTAGTTGGCCCCATTCTATCATTGTTTGTAGATCATCCTTTAACGCATGACAGGTGTCGGTATTGTGGCCGGACATTTGGTGGTAGTGACAAAATTGGTCTAACTTGAAATGTCATGGAACCGGGGGCTCATTTGGTGCTGCTAAGGTGGGGTTCCTTAGTAACTCACAGTATCTATCATGTCGGCGGTGAGCATTCTCCGCTACGTGTTTGTATTGGATTTGCCCAGTTATAAGGAGTTGCTCTAGGAGTTCTGAAGGTTGTGCAGGTAGAGGTGTGTACTTAGAGCGATCTTTGCGCTGAAAGTTGGGCCTTGGGGTGGCCCCTGTTGTTGTAGGCGGGTTGGTACTGGTGTTAGTTGTTTTTGTGCTTGCGGCCACAGTTTCCGTTGTTGCCTTTTGTTTGGCAACGTGTTGGTTCTTGTAAGCCACATAGGCGGGGTCATTGCTGGCTTGTGCAGCTTGTTCAATGTTCTTGATCTGTGTGAATGCTTGGCTCAACGTTTGAGCGCTTAGGTAGTACAGTTTTGACTTAATGAAGTCATTCACGGCTCCCTTCAGAATTGTAAGCAAATACTTTTCAGGGATGGGCTCATGAAGTTCGTTAAGGGCTGCACTCCATCGTTGGATGAACTTTCGCATAGGCTCAAATGATGCTTGTTTCACCTGTATCAGACTATCTAGTATGGCTTCAAGCTTGAGGTTGTACTTAAACCGCGTAACGAATTGATGTAACAGGTCCTCCAGAGAGGATATGGAGTTACGAGGCAAGGCTCGGTACCAGTCTAAGGCTACACCCATTAAGGACATAGCGAACACTCGCAAGATTACGTGGGGCCAAGCTTGAAGCAATACAGTTTCTGATCGAAACGTGACTAAGTGAGCGTTTGGATCTCCCTCCCCATTGTACTTGGTTAACTGGGGCAATGCGATTCCCTTGGGTAAAGCTAATGGTGGCACTGAAGAGCTAATTGGATCGTCGTGATAGAAATCTAGTACTTTAACTTGTTCAGTGTTGTCAGCTTTGAGTTGCTTTACCTCATCTGCTAACGCTTGCATCATCTGTTTTACGTCTGCCCACTCTTGAGCGGTAGGCAGACTAGTTGGTTGGGGAGGTTGTTGGGTCGTCATTTGTTGCTGTGGAGCAATGTTCAGAGTTGTGGCTACAGGGTGTGGCACGTTCAAGTGAGTGGGTTGTTGAACAAGGGGTATGGTCCCTTGCCTAGCCACAAACTGTGAAGTGACACTCTGGATGTGTGGGGTCGATGTAGTGAAAGGGGCCCCATGCGTTTGCATGTGCGGTATGTACTGGGTGGAGATGGGGGTGGGTAATCTCTGTTGGGGTACTGGTGCTTGTGTGCTCATTGACACTTGGTGAGTGGTTGTCTGTCCCATGCGAGGATGGAGTGATGGGTTCACATAGGCATGGGGACTGTGGGTGTGGTATGAATCCTCAGGTTCAGATTGTGCCTCGAAGTCATCTACTTCATGTTGGTTTTGGGGCTCCTCATTGGGTCGCCGTGAGTTTTGGCTCCTTGCCAGAAGGAGCTGGGAGATGAGTTTATGCTGAGGTTCAGAAAGGGGGATGATGTCATATACAGAGGGGACGAATTCGTGACCTCCCATGTATATGTGCTCGAAGTTTCGTTTTGCCTCCTGTTCTATGGTGTCAAGAGGAAGGTTGGCTTGAATCTTCACACAGATGTAGTTATACTGTTCTTGTGTGGGGACTATGAAGGCGCATGCGTTAGAGGTCGGGGATGACTCCATGGTGATGTGTGACGGGGCAACGTATAACAAGTGCCGAGTGTGTTTCGGGCTAAGTGTGCAGAGTGTCTAGTGTGTGAACATTGAAAATTTTTCTAAGTGTCTAGTGTGTACAATGTAAACGGGAGAAAATTTGGCTAAGTATAAAATTATGAACTGTAGTAGTACGCGGATGGTGATTTCAGGTAAGAGGAAGTCATCTCAGAATCGTTATGTTGTGTGTATTGTATGCCTTAGACAAGGTGATCCATGTTGGTGCGAATCGCAGCGAATTCGGCTTTGAAACGGGCTCGTTTTGGGTGTTTTTGTTGAAAAAACACTGTAGCGGTACTGTAGCAGTGTAAACACTGTAGCAGCGTATACGCCTGAACACTGTAGCAGGCGTAAAAACACTGTAGCAAGCGTAAAAGCACTGTAGCAAGTGTAAAAGCACTGTAGTAGCGTAGACGCTGGGAATTTGTTGGCAGCGTAGACACTGGGGTTTCAGTTTTGTAGCGTAGACGTTGGGGTTTCAGTTTTGGCAACGTAGACGCTAGGGTTTCAGTTTGGCAGCGTAGACGTTGGGGTTTAAGTTCTGGCCCTCCTTCTAGCGCCAAAAATTGTACTGACCGAAATCGTCGGTGCAAGGCTGGAACGTTACGAGCACCGAAAGATCTACGAACAAGCACGGTCGACCCTGCCTCCGCTTGAGGGCAAGCTGGAACGGACGAAGGTAGAGTGCCTTGAATGGTCTGCACGCGGATCAAACAAGGACTTCCCCAACGTTTGCCGCTACAACACGTTGGGTTATACGTAAACAATGCACGTTAAATGTAAACCGTAAACAAGCACGATAATGTAAATGAGCCCGTAAACGTAAACTGAAAAACAAAGAAAACTGCAATAAATCTAGGCAAAATGTAAACTATTTTGTATTGAGAATTGATTACAAAGTGCACCTGTCCAAACGCAGTTGTGACTTTGACACAAGGCGGATGAAAGGCCCTGGCTCTGGTTTGCAGCGTAATTGCTCTTGGGTCTGCTCTGGTAAATTTTTGTCGACCCTGAAAACACAGAAAACTGGGCTATTTATAGGGGTAGGGTTACCGAGAAAATCGGACTGGGAGACACGTGGCGTATAGACCGGGCATGCACATTTAGAAACATGGTATACGTTGGGCGTATACGCTACATCAGGCCAGCGTATACGCTGGGCGTATACGCTGGACTTGCTGGGCGTGTGAACTTGGATGGATGCTGGCGTATACGCTGATGGGTGCTGGCGTATACGCTGATGGATACTGGCGTATACGCTGAAACACTGTAGCATTTACGCTGAAACACTGTAGCATTTACACTGGAACACTGTAGCATTTACGTTGAAACACTGTAGCAGCGTATACGCTGGGCATATAGGAATGGAAGATCATCATTTGGAGCCCAAAATCGGATTTTCAAGTGCCTGCGACCTGCTGGGGACCCTGGGGAAGGTCCTGGGGGGTCTAGACACTCCACTTTAGCATGTTTTGAGGAGTTTTTGAGCCCCAAAAGTTGCTGTACGCTGGGCCTTACGCTGGGCATGTGTAGGCCAGCGTACAGGATGCATACTTAGTGAAAACCAAGTATTTTGAGCTCAAAATTTGCCAAGTTTGATGCCAGATGTCATCGTAGTCTTCTGTGGGTCCCAGGGAACTTTTACTTGCTTGCTTTGACTTTGTTTGATGCTATTTTGAGGCTTTCAAGCTTGGTCATGCTAAGGACCAACATGACTTAGCTTAATTTCTGTCTTCAAGTGTTAGCCAAAATTTTTTGTGGTGTTTCACTAAGTGTTTATTGCTAGGCATACCAAATATTCACTAATGGGGTTACCAAGCGTTAGTATATTATGCTTGAAGTGGTTGTACTCATGTTACTTATGAAGTAGAATATTAAATGCTTAAGGACAAGAAAGTAAACTACATTTAAAGTAAAATGCTAGAAAGTGAACTTAAACTAATCCAAGTACTACAATAGAGAGAAGAAGTATCAATTTTATTGCTGTTCATGCAACTGTGTTTAGGTACATATTGCACTTAAATAAAATTTCATACAATCAATTCAATCTATGCTATGGGCACTCAAATTTTTTTTTTGCTAAGTTCTATGAGAGAAAACTGCAAGACTTTAGCTAAGGAATTAACTAATGATGCCATAAATGCGGCCAGTGTGCAAACTTATATAGGCTTCAGAAAGATCAATGTCAATACACATGCACCAACACATCTTAAGATGCGTCAATGGGGATGTGTCAACATTGTTGACTTATTGATGCTTCATTATACCCCCACAATTGATTGAAAACTCATCTTCAAGTGAACAAAATGGAATTGAGTTTTTACAAAATTTGAGAAAGTATGGAATTTACTGGCTGAATCAAACAAACAAAAGAACTTTTGAGTGTCATTTTGTATGGTTACAAAATTAGTGCAATGCATAAAGATATTAGATACGTTTTAGCAAAAATTAGTAGGTTCATGTTGGATGGATGGAGACGGGATGAAGTCTTTATATTGTGCCTAAAGGTAGATGCTCCTATAGCATGGAGGATCCTTTGTCATGTTCCTACTCTATTGGAGGCCTAGGCTATCTTACTATTGCTACTATCGAAAGTTGAAAGGCATTTAAAAGTGCCTTCATCTTTTTCTCCTTCTCCTATGGATTGTGAATGGCCTAGGTTGCTTTACCTAGATGAGTTAGTGCTGGAATATCCCACAGGCATAGTAATGTATGGAACATCTCTTTCACATTAACAAGCTAGGTTGCAAATTGTTTATCTTTGACATTGAATGTATAGGTGAGGTTTTACAGCTTCTGGTAGTCACTTTTTCTTTTGACTAGGTTCTTAGCAACAGATATTTGATTAGTAAATTTTCTTTTAAGAGCCTCAAGCTCAATGTTGGCTACTTCCAACTTTTGTGTAGTCTCTTTGTGGATGTTGAACTTTGCCTCATAGAAAAGGTAAGAGTTGGCCACCTACTTTTTTAACTCTGATCTAGGCTTCCCAGCTATCAACGTTATCAAGTTTGCATATTAGAGGTTAGCAAGCTCCATGTACTCTATCATCTTTTTGATTTGTAACTTCTTTAGATGGATCTATGCTTGGTTCTCTACATTAAGATCATCAAAGATGGGTTGCCACACATCACCTCTTTGTTGGAGCTATTAGAGGACTTTGTTCAACTTTGTCTTAGTTAACTTGATCTCTTTTTCATTGACTTCCTTGAGCATCCCAACCTAGTTCATGTAGTGATTCTTAACTCATTCATATTTTAGGGCCTCATTCTTCTAGGCAGCAATTTTAATTACAGTCTTTTGACGAAGGGCATGAACCTCATTCATCAAGAGGTTTCTATTTTTTGTAGCCAACCTCCTCAAGTCTAGGTTTTAGGATTGAGAACTTAGAAGTAAGAATAAGTTTCCCAATTGAAACTACACCTATCACAGAAGAGCACAAAATTTTACATGGTTCCCCAACTTGGGTACTTCCACACTCAAAGGGTAGAATTTGTGCATTTCTATAGACTTTGTTTCTCAATAAAATGTAGTTTAAAGGGCACCACACCCTGTACAAGCTATGAGCTCAACACCCTTTACAAAACCACTCAATTTGGTAAGGTCCCAACAAGCTTAGAATGTGGTTTCAAGGATCCCACAACCTTTACAAAATTGAGTTATGCTCTAGAGTGTTTTGATGCTGCAAAACCACTCAACCCTACAAGGTCCCAATAAGCTCAATGTGGATGCCTTCTTGCAAGAAGCACATCAACCCTATAGGGAAACAAGAAAAAAAAGATACAAGGAAAGAATGTAACTGAATTTACAAGTCCTTATTATTGAAGCTTAATACAACATACAATCAAGCAAATGATATTACAATGAAGAACAAGAACATAATAGCATAGAATAGACAATTAGGAGCTTGAATGTGAACAATGCTTGCACAAGTCCCAATAATTTGGTATCTTCTTATAGTGTCAGAGTTTCCAAAAACTCCTTAGAATTCATGCAATAGTTATTAAAAGGCTATTATAGATGTCTCCTTCAAAGTTGGGACATTTACCTAAGATTGGCCTCAATTCATGAGAGATGTCTCACTAGAAAATGGGATGTCTTATGTGGGATGTCTTTAGGAAGATGTTTTCTTTGGGATAGCGATGTCTACTATTTTTGAGAGACATCTCCTCAACTTTTGGGCTCTATTTTCTGAGGCTTTCTCCCATCAATTTATCTTCTTCCTAGCCCTTGGAGCATCTTCATTTGGTTTTTAGCCTCCATTTTTATCCATGCTTTCATCTGGGCCTATGTAGTCTTTACTTTGTCTTCTCATTGTAGATCTTGTTTCTCTTGAGTCCTTAGTTCCCATGTGGAGTTCTTGTTCATGTCCTACAAACACATGATCCACAATGAACATTCTATGCTCTCCATTTTCCTTAAGGTTTTGACATACCAAAAGGTTAACAAGGTTCAACTTGCTAAGTTATTTCTATTGATGATGAATGTATTCTACCATTTGGTCCTTTTGTTATTCAGAATTCTGTAGGCGATGATTTTCTCAAGTTAGCACTAGATTATTTTTGCGAACTTGATGGAGGTCACAATTATTGGAATTTACAATTGCTTTTGATAGTGACACATCAAAAATCGTCATTTTCGTAACATTATTAGCCTCTTAATATTTCTACTGAAGCTATTGAAAAGCTTAATCTCTAATGAGTTTTGGCCTAAGAATGGCAAGATCTAACAAAATAGGCTCTAAGTTCTACAACTTTAGAGGCCAATTGTAGATTGCTAATGATGGCCTCCTTGAGTTGTGCATTTGTAATCAAGAGCTTGTTCCTTGTCTCTAGTAGCTATGACTAGGTAGCTGAAATGTCTTCCAAGAGATCAAAGATCTTTAAAATTGGTTTCTTAGATCCCAATATTTGCTCCAACACTTCTTTGTGCTGGGCTACGCTAACCCTTCTACTCCTTGCTCCTTTTGATACTTGTACATTTGCCATGGTAGTAACATTAGGAACAAAATGCAGTACGAGCACTTAAAGATTTTCTAATACAATCCACCACCATCTTTACTGTTGTCTCCTGGTCTTTATATGACATAACTAGGATTATTTCTCCCTCACTTTCTTCTAGCATTACAAAGAAGGCTGCTACATTCCTAGAAATTTCAAGAAACACTTATCCTAATATGAACATAATGACTTCTCTAGCAATAGGATTAAAGCAAATGAATGCCTATTTTCTCTATGAAGAGAATGACAGGTTCATTCCATTTTCTAGCCAAATAATAATTCTTGTGACCTTATTCAGATGGCTCATGGTTAGTTTGTATATCGAAGATTTCCCACCAACTCTAGAGACTTGTTGTTAATGCAACTACTACTCTATAAGCTTTCTTAGATGCTCTATAGCTGCCAATGCTTCTGGAGTTGTTTTCAGTGTTGTAGGTGGTGGTGGTAGTGGTTCCTCCTCCTCCTGAAGCTTGGTAGGCACTTTATCTTTCATCATTTCTTACCATGATGTGACAAAAAATCTATGAACCACATTATTTAAATAACAATCTATCTATCTCCTTTTATAGAGTTTTGTAATGAGGCATGGAAATGGAAGTTTCTTTCCACTCTTTTTATTCTCCTTGAAATACTTATATATTTCAAGGAAGATGAGTTGTGGCAGGTTAATTAAAAAATTTTCACCTAGAGTCACACATGCTATGGTAGAGAAGGTAGTTACCTTACTTGGCCTCACCATTGGATTGAGGTAATAGGTTGAATCTTAAAATAGGCTTTCTTTGCTTTAGTGAGAGTACCATACTTCTTATGATTCACTACATATCACCATTGAACCCACTCTTTCTTAGCTTCTAGATTTTCTTGAGTGGATATCTCTACCAGCTTTGCCCTAGGGTTGGATAATTCAAGGGCCTTTTCTATTGCTTCAAATGAGTAATAGATGGTGATATCTTTGATTTTAATAGTGGCATCCCCTTGTTAGTTGTTCAAAGAGAGATAAGTTTGTTCATGTATCATTTTCCACTATTAGAGAGAATGGTCCATAGTAGAGACCCTTGGAGTTGTGTTCTAACCTCTTTTGATGCAAGCTTTAGGAAAGGTTTAAAATTTAGTTCTTACAGGATAGAGCTCTAAATTTCCTTGGTGTATGCCTTCTCTAGGTAGGCCTCTATGGATGTGACCTCTAGATTTGGTATAGGGACACCTCTTCCAATTCTCTTGTTCTACCCTACATGTATGTTTTTGGTAGGTTTTGGGGTGTTTTGGGCTCATTTTGATGAGTTTAGGAGGTTCCAGGATCTATGGAGACTTGTTTGGAGGTATTTGGACGTTTCAGATCTTAAAATAAGCATTTTTGTATTTAGCCCTAGTAGGTGAGATGTCTCACCAGAACCTAAGATGTCTTCACTATGCATGAGATGTCTTGGGCCTAGAAGAGACTTCTTGGAAAATCAGTGGACATCTTGGCCAAGAGTTGGATTTTCATAGTTGATATTAGAGAAAAGTTAGAGATGACCCATATGGCTAGGGAAATTTTCAAAAACGTCCATTCCAATTTGGGAAACAACCAAAGCAAGATGAAAATAGCCAGGGAGAAGATGAGAAGACTTGGAAAACATTTAAAGAACCTCAAGTTGAGTTGAGGAAAGGTTTCTAGGTTTAATGTCTTTTAGTTTCTTATAAATATTTATGTAATTCACCATTATTGGTGCTTAACCTAGACTAAGAGTAAGATAGAGAGCCCTTGAGGGAAGAGAGCTTGTGCAAGAAGAGAGCTTGTGTAAGGAAATTGAGTGAGAGGTAAGAAAGAGCACTTGAGAGAGGTTGAGGGAATCTTTTATAAGTATCTTATCTTAAGATTTAGCTTCATGGTAAGTAATTAAAGATTGAGAGGTGACAAGTGTAGCCTCTAAGATCCTTAGGAGAGTTGTGAGTTGAGCTTGACTTCTTATCTTTGATGTACTATTTTCTCTGTAATTTAAAGTTTTCTTAATATAAGGGAGATTTTTCTCTATTTCATTATGTTGATTTTTGTTTTCTAAGCTATATCTACTTGGAAGTTGTGGATTGGATACTATTAGGGTCTATTGAGATGCAACTCCTACACTAGATTAGTATTAGAGTGAAGGTTTAGAGGAATCCACATATCCATAAGAAGTTAGAAGAAAAGTATGACCTTGAAGAAGAAGACTAATCAAGATCTTGGATAAGAGATTCAAGAGCTTAAAGACTTCTTTAAGGCTTTTGTGGATAGAATGCAAGAAGTTATTCCCAAAGGAAGGATCTTCAAATACCAAGATTTTGGGGAAACTTGAAGAAGAAGTGAAGATGAGATTGAAGACGAGAATCCTTTTGCACCATTGTAAGGATAAAGAGGGAGACATGAACAAAGAAAAAAAAGGGACTAGAAGTATGAGCCAAGGTTTCTTTTTAATAATGAGGAAAATGATGATGAAATATTTGTAAAGATGTTAAGAAGTGCTTTAAGAGTTCCTCATGTGAATATTCCCATCTTTAAAGGTGTTAAAGGTACACATTTCTTTCTTTCTTTAATTATTTTCTTGTTGAGAAACTTTCTAGTGAGACAATGATTCATGTTGTTGAGAGAAAAATTAAAGGATTGGTAGCTAAATGGTGAGATAAGGAATGTTTCAAATATCTTAAAGAACATGAAAGACCTATTGAGAGTTGGCAACTCATGGAATTCATGTTAAAGCAAACGTTTGAGAAGAGATCCTTTTGTTATGAAGCCATAAGAAGCTGAATGTTCTTAGACAAGGAGACCAAGAGGTAAAAGATTTTTATTTTGAATTTTGTAAAGCCTTGGAAATGACTGATGTTCATTGGAACAAGTATGAGCAAGTTTTTAACTTCATTAGTGGAATAAGGATGCAATATTAATAAGAATTAGCATTCTATGAGCTTGATACTCTTGATAAAGCTTATGATCTTACTCCCAAGGTTGAAATGAAAAAGAACAAGGTAAGCTTAAAGAAGGACAAAGATCACAAGAAAAGGAATGATAAGGACACAACTCATAAGTCTAAAAAATCATCCAAAAAGGATGATGAAGATGAGCTAAAGAAGCTTCTCCTAGGAGGGGAAGAAGAAGGAAACAGTCTCTAAGAAGTAAATATCATGGTAAAGATATATGTTATAATTGTGGTGAATAAGGTCATAAACAATGGGAATGCATAAAGATAAAAAAGAATTCCTTTAAGGGTAAGGAAATTCAAACTATGCAAGATGATGAACTAGAATCTTCAAAGAAGATATGTAAGCATGATCCTTTACACATCATTGACCAAAGTAAATTGAATAGTTGTATCTTTGTTGAACATGTTAGTTCTAATGAGGATGTTATGGGGAAGAGTTTATTTAGAACTCATTGTGATGTTGTGGGTCATTCATTGAGTGTGCTCATTAATTGTGGAGCATAAGTAAATGCGATTTCTACCAAGGTGGTGAAATCATTGCAGTTAGCTACAATCTCGTATCCTAATCCATACAAAGTGCATTGGTTAATGAAGAATCATTATAAGCAAGTTAAAAAATAGTGCCTTATTCATTATTCCATTGAAAATTTTCATGATCAAATTCTTTATGATGTATTATCTATGGATTGTTCAGATCTCATATTTGACAGATCATGAAATTATGATAACAAGGTTGTCTTTGATGGTGAAAATAATAGTTAAACTATAAGATAAGATAATCATAAGTTTAGAATGTTGCCCACTATTATTGATAGTGAGGTTGGCAATTTGAATTTTTCACTAATGCTTCCTAGTTGTAAGGATATTGTATAGGTGAATGCTATTGATGATGACGACATTTTCTTTAATGCTAAAGAGGATGAATTTGATATAGATGCTATTACTAATTTTGTTGAGTCTCATATGAAAGAAAAAAGGTTTGTTTGTTCTATTGTTTAATCTTAGGTATTGATGGAAGTAGTATATTGGTTGATGCTTTTAGGTAATTGTGTAGGTGTTGGACTGAAATTTGTATTAGCAAAGAGATGTTGGAAGAATAAGAAAGATTAGTTAACAGCAAGTGGAGAAATGCCATTGCTATTTGAACATAGGGAAAGGATGCCTACTCCATGGATTTATGCTAACAATTATTTTTTAAGGTTCTTGTATCACTTTTGTATAGATTTGAGTCATTATGAAAATGCAAGGGAAGCATTCCAAGGAGATGCATAGATGAAGGAAGCATGATGGTGAATAAAGAGAAGTCCCCATGAGCAAAGGAAGCATTCCAAGGAGATGCACAGATGAAGGAAGCATGATGGTGAATAAAGAGAAGTCCCCATGAGCAAAGGAAGCTCAAAACAAAAACCTCAAATGATACTCATTCTCATGTTTATAATCCATTAAGTCATGATTATTGTGATAGCCTTGAGTCATGGGGGCATGGTACCTTCCAGCTTGTGAAAGATCATGAAGCATGATATTTTTAAGGGTGGGAGAGTTGGTCTAGGAACACCTCTTCCAATTTCCTTGTTCTACCCTACATGTATGTTTTGACAGGTTTTAGTGTGTTTTGGATCCCTTTTAATGAGTTTAGAGGGTTCTAAGGTCTATAGAGAATTTTTTGGAGGCATCTAGAGGTTCTAGATCTCAAAACAAGCATCTTTGTATTTAGCATTAGCAAATGAGATGTCTCACCAAAACCTAAGACATCTCAGATTAGCATCTCCACTATGTATGAGACATCTTGGGCACAGAAGAGACATCTTGAAAAATTAGTAGATGTCTTGGTTAAGAGCTAGGTTTTCATAGGAGATGTCTTGGCGAAGCCAGAGATTTTTCATATGGCTAGGGAAACTTCTAAAAACACCAATTTCAATTCGAAAAATAGCCAAAGTAAGATGGAAATAACCAAAGTAAGATGGAAACAACCAAAGTAAGATGGAAATAGCCAAGGACAAGGTGAAAAGACTTGGAAAAAATCTAAAGAACTTCAAGTTGAGTTGATAAAAGTTTTCTATGTTTCTTATTTTTGATTGCTTATAAATATTGATGTAATTCACCATTGTTGATGCCTAATCTAGACCAAGAGCAAGATAGAGAGCTCTTGAGGGAAGAGATCTTGTACAAGAAGATAGCTTGTGCAAGGAAATTGAATGAAAGGTAAGGGAGAGCACTTGAGAGAGATTGAGGAAATCTTTTATAAGTGTCTTACCTTGAGATTAGGCTTCATGGTTAGAAATTGAGGATTGAGAGGGGACAAGTATGGCCTCTAAGATCCTTGGAAGAGTTGTGAGTTGAGCTTGGCTCCTCATATTTAATATATTGTTTTCTCTATAATTTGAAGTTTTCTTAATATAAGAAATATTTTTCTTTATTTCATTATGTTGATTTTTTTTTCTAAGCTATATTTGCTTGGAAGTTGTGGAATAGGTCCTCTTGGGATCTATTGTAGTGTAACTATTGCACCAAGATTAGGTCACAGTCTTGGAACCTTGTCTTGCCTGGATTGTCATGTTTTTGCTATAGGAATATGATAGATAAATTCTACCTTAGGTTCCTTTTGCAAGGGCCTGGTAGCATGGGTGGCCTCGGCTACTTACTCTTGAGGCTATTGTTATTATGGTTGTTATTGTTGGTCCCTTCCACCATGTGATCATTTTCTCTGGGCTAGGATGGTCCTCCTACTTGCAATCCTCACTTAGGTATCATTTACAATCACAAACATAACCTAGGATTAGTTTCTTAGGCATAATCTTTGCTCCATTTGGATACCTTCCTTGGTTGATTGGGTTATGTCTATTGGTTAAAAGTTGAAATTTTATTAACAAGTCTTTATTTTAGTGATCATAGGCATATGATATTATTTTATTATTATTTTATCCATCCTCCAACATAGGTTGATTGTTGATATTAACTCTTATAATCATTAATTTAATATTATTTTAATATCTTATCCATGGAAAGTTAGAAACATTTCTCAAAAATTTCTATGAAACCCTAATGTTTGATGCTTCCATTATGTAAATTGTACCTCTAAAAGCATAAAGATCAAAGAATGAGTGAAAACGGGTAAATGATTAAGAAGTTATAGCTTTTGGAAGGGTTTGAGCCCTAACAAATTGAAAAAAGTCCTCTTACATTTATGAGAAAATGTGAAAAACAAGCTAAGTGTCATGTGTATTTATAGGATTTTTATGTTGCTTCATGGGGCTACATTAACTAAATTAGCTATGTTGATAAGGATGCATCAGCATAGCTATTCACAACTATTTTTTACTTTAAGATATTGAGGAATTTTGAATGATTTTGGGGTTGAGAGCCAAATGGGAGTAAAAAAACTAGGCAATCATAACAACAATAAAATTGAGGGTATGGTTTAAGAAATTGAAGTAATTTGATCTTGTAGAATGAGTAATTGGATGGTGTTTCTTATGCCAAAGTATAGAAAAATATAGATGTTGTAAGTTATCAAGATGATCGAGCTTGCAATGAGGCCTCTAGTTAGGGGGTTGAACTTGAAGAAAACCAAAAGATATGTAAGTGGATCCTTCCTAGAGTAGGCTTATTTTTAATATTCCCTTACATATCCTCATGACAAGAAGTTCATAAGTAACTGGTGATTATAAATGATTATTAAAGTTAAACAAAGTGTTCATGTGAGGGACTGTCTTAGGATTCTGCAAACTATAAAATGAAACTACCTATTTACCATGACATGAGCTAGTGAGGTAAGAGAAAATGGAGTACATGAATGGTAGAAAGAGAATGTTAGATGAATAATTAATATTATGTTTACATGGGATCCTTAGTGAAGTTTGTAATTAAGATGATCTAATATCCATTAATTCCAAGTCTAGACCAAGTCCATTTTGATTACAGTGATCTCACATTGATGTATTCCTTCTCTCCTATGATTAGGGGCCTATAATAACCATAAGGGACAACCATCATTCTAAGAAAATAAGAAAAGAGAAGAAGGAAGTAGGTAGGGTCTTAGTTAGAGGGCTTCCTTTAGGCATGGGTAACATGTCTTTCCATCCCCATAATTAGTGCTTGTAATTTATGATATTATCAAAGGGGTGTGCTTTGAATTCCTATATGTTTTTTTGTATACTAGGAACCACACCATATAGAGACATGCTTTCTTTTATGGTCCACAATAGGTGTGATGATATACCAACGAGGAGTTGTAGAATTGAAGAAGGAAGTTAAGAAAAGAACATAATAAATTTCCTTGAGGTCACACCCTTTTCCATCCCATGTGGGTTTTTCCTAGTTCACTGGGTAACAAGATCACTTGTTACTTTTAGTTTTTATGTTAAAGAAACTTCATGTCTTCAAGATGCACATTCCATAGGAAACAAATAAAATGGGTGGATGTTATGATACCACACTGCCTGATACCACTAAAAAACTGATAGACTATTTTTAGAGAACAAAGTTAACCTTTGTAATCAATCATAACTTTGATTGCTAATTTCAATAATTTCCAAAATTTGTGGTAGCCATGGAACAAAATTGGGGATATCAAGTAAGACTTAAATAAAAAAATAAAAATAAAAAGAAAATATATAAATAATTAGTAAAATATAAAATAAATGAAAAACATATAAAGAATGTTGCAAAATAAAAAGAAAAAAAAAACCTTTTTTCATACTTATCAAGATGTTGTGGTAGATGGATATTGATGAAGTGTCATTAAGTTAATGCGTCGACTAGGCCACGTATACGGGGCCGCGTATACGCGGCTGCGTCGACGCGGGCCCATCGATGTAGCTTGCCTACGTCGACGTGGCCCCATTTACACAGCCACCTATCTCAGCCTATAAATAAGAGGGCTTTCCAACTCATTTAGGCATCTTTCAATTAGTTGTAGCGAAGCTCTTGCAGTTTGTTCCCACAAGAGATAGAATATTTTCCAAGTGCTCGCAGTAGGTGTAAGAAAAGTGATCAGCTCTTTATTTGAGCGTTGATGTATTTGAGCCCATTAGCGTGACGGCAATAAAGACGAACTATTCAAGCATTCCTTGCAGCATTTGGACTTAGCTATTTTATGCATTCAATAGTTTAATATATTTATGCTTTGTTAATTACCTGTTAATTACTTAAGTTTTTATTATTGTTATCTTAATCGTTATCGGTTATTTGTAGTTCGTAAAAGCCATAACTACGACCATCTCGAACGTAAATAAAACACTTGGTAAGCCTAGTGACACTTAACGTCTGGTAACCCAGAAGTGTTAAGAGATGCTTAGAACGTGCTCGGAAGATGGGATCAGATACTTATGCTAGGAATAGTTAGAGTATAAGCTAGGATAATTATAGATTAGATAATAGTTTATTCCTTACTTTTCATACCTTAAATTAGCCACCAAAAGATATGCAAAAAGATATAAAAATCATTAGCCTTAATCTCACTTAACCATTGTAGAGAGGACATCACAAGTGAGATTAGGAAGCCAACGAACGTTCTAACCCAAGGTTTCACTGGTTAGAGTCTGGTGTATGTTAAGTGCTTACAGTCTACAGAATTTGACCGAGTCACGTGTGAACGCCTATGATTCGTATGGTTGGGCATAGGGGTACCTAGCTACTCATCATTGGTGTCGTTGTTGGGGATTGTTAAGTCTTACATGCATCATCTAACCTTAGTGAAATTATCATTCAAGTCATTGGAACGGATCCAGGATAGAAATATTTACGCACACTAGGCAGATTAAAGTTAGTAGTAAGGTACATTGATTACATGGACCATCTAACGTCCAATATGTCTTCTCACAGGAGGGAGATATCCACCCCACCGGTGCCACAGGAGTGTCAGGTGGTGTACAAGCATCTTGATGAGTACGTCCCTGATTTCACATTAATCCTACATTAGGATGAGCATCTACGATGGTGGAACATGGAGGGTAATATTGTACACCCTCTCAAATGATCGACCCCTGTGATGCTATTTCACAATCTTGGCAAATTGGGCATCTAGGACCTTGGAGTAGAGTATGTCATGGAGGACCATGACCACTGGAACTATCGTCCCATTGAGGCTCAACGAGCAAGATATCAGTAGCAGGTGGATAGATATGAACAGTTGAAGAGGAAATAATTCAGTAACCCCTTATTCTCGCAAGGGCTGCAAGATGATGGGGATCCCATCTTTCATGACACCCATTTAACCGAACTTCCCCTGGGGTAGTAGGTCCTCCAATCCATGATTTAGTCCAAGCATCTAGGTGGCCAAGATCCCCAAGGGGATGGAGGGTCACATAGCAAAGATGAACAGGATGATCGGGACCATCATTAGGGTAGAGGGAGAGATCCCTCTCCTTCTTCTCCATCCTCTCGCTCTCCTTTTCCTTCATCCAGCTCAGGCTCTGATCATAATTGAGGTAGGAGGAAGTGAAAGGATGGTGGAAAAAAGGTTCAGAAGGAGCAATGTGAGGAAATGCACGAACAATCGCGTGATTCTCATTGGCATGAAAGGAGGGATAGTTGGAATCATCACAGACATCATGGTCCTCAGCAGGACTATGATTCAGATGAGCCGTTTTTGGCTACCTGGAGTATGCTCTAGATTGTTGAGGTAGTTCAAATCCCTAGTAGACACATGAAGGATAGCTGGATCAAGAATGTTGATATGAACAACATCCCCAGATTTGAAGGGGGATACAACTATGATCCGCAGACTCACCTGTAGGCATTCCATGATGCCTGCACCCTGCAAAACATTAACAATGATTGGTAGAAGCTGAAGCTGTTCCCTCACACGCTCATCAAAGAAGCTGAAAGTTGGTACCAGTTCTTGGAGCGGAATCAATTAGAAGATGGAGTACGATGCTTAAGATTTTCAATAATAAGTATCAAATGTACTCCACAGTGGCAAATCTAAGACAGCACATCCAAGGCTGGAAACAAGGGAATCATGAACCCTTGGACGCCGCCATGAGCAGGTATTACTCATTGTTGCATCGGTGCCCTGGTCATGGTTACTCTCAATGGGCACAGCTTCACCACATCATTGATGGGCTCCATTTTGAAACACAAAAGACCCTTGGTATGTATGCCCAGGGACGACTGTTAGAGCTAAGGGTCCATCAATTACAATGCCTCATTGAATAGGTGGCCAAGGAGGAAGGAGAACTTAGAAAAAAGAAGAGTGCAGAAGAATTCAACTGGGACCCTTCTCTCAGAAAAAGGAAGGTCTGTTTTTATGATGAAGAGGATGAATCACCACTAGAAGAAGCGGTGAACCAAAAGACCTTACTGTTACAGAAGTTCACATCTGAAATTTTGGCAAAGGTGGATAAGATGTGGGACTCCTTAGATGAAAGAGTCCAAAAAGTGCTGAAAATCACAGAGGAATCCAGAGAATAAGGTAATGATAGTGATCGATGTAGGAAGAAGGAAGCTGAACATGCCCAACATAAGGGTAAGGGCAAGGTTTCTGTAGCAGAGCAGGTTGTAGACTCTGACATCGAGGAGGATGATGAATGTGGCATATGCCAATATGAACATCATAAGGGATGTTGGCCTATGGTGTCACATCTTCAAGAGTCTTGAGTGTACGCATTGAGCCCTCGCTTGGCATAGCAGCAAACACCCCGAAGGTTGCCTTATCCATAAGGCAATCCTAGGTGATTCCACCAACAGTAGCAAGGATACTATCCAAGAGAAACGCCACCGCAACCGTACGAATACTTCCAGTAGTGGCAGCACCCACAAACATGGGGGATGCCACCTTCAAGGCAGCAATACCCTTACAAATAGCCAGATCCTTATGGGTACTATGTTCAACAACCGGTTTCTCCATGAGACTCTTCTAGCCATGCAGCCTTTCAAAGTCATTACCACCCCCTGGAGTATTTTCTCCCTCAATCTCCATCACCTTTGGATGATAACCCACATCTCTTCTATCCTCCATCACCTTCTCCTGCCACTCCTTCACAACATCCCACTCAGTTGCTCCTGCACCTCCGATGCAAGGAGAGATATCACCATAGTCGTAGCAACGAACCGGTATGAGGGCTATTAACTTACAACTGGCACCTCAGCTGAGTGGATCGAAACCAAAGCCACGAAAAAGTTCCTTTTTTTGGCCCAACAATTTGACCATACCCTCGCATACACTTGTGGCCAGTGCCTTTGAACCTACAAATGCCTCCACTATTCCATCACTAGAGTAGCCTCCAAGCCAACAACAACAACACTCCAACGTCCAGATAGTCATGCTCATGCATGCTATGACCAACTGGATCAAGGCAGGTCACCTTCCCCAAAAATTAACTGATCTAGGAAGCCCCCTCATCTATCTTCATGTGGTAGGGAATGAGCCATGCAAAGCTCTTATGGACTCGAGGTCAGGGATCAATTTGATCTCTCATGATATGTACAAGAACTAGAACCTTCCCCCACTAAAGAAGAGCAACATCCAACTCGAGTTAGCAGACTAGTCCATCACCGTTCACTTGGGATTGGTGGAGGACATTGTGACCACCGTCTGTGGGTGGTCCTACCCTACTGATTTCTTGGTCATCCATATAGAGAATTGCAAGGGGAACTTACCAATCATCATGGGAAGGGCCTGGCTAAGCACAGTGGACACACGAGTAGGCCTCTGCAATCTATCCCTTGAAATTTCAAAGGAAAATCCTTTCAGGAAGATCGAGAAGAAGCGCGTTCCATGCATCGTGTACGATGACTCAAGGTGCAACTGTGTGCAGCAATTATGGTCTGCTAGGCAGATATCCATTCAAGCATGCAGTTGATGTACCAAGGAATCACCTGTTCAACAGTGGTTGTATGCAGCAGCCACTAACCAAGAGAGCACCTACTGGTTGACAACTGATCCTGCTAGCAGCACATTATGCATGGAACCATCAGAGGGGCTTTTGCATGCCTACATTGATAGCAAAGATGAAATGGAAGAGATTCATCAACAGGTCTCCACTGTTGATGACCAAGATGACTAGGGGAAGCTAGAAATCCATGAGATCTTCAAATAAGAGCCCCTTGAGTTAAAGTATTTACTGGCTCACTTAGAGTATGTAGTTTTGCAAAATGGAAAGCTGGTAATCATTAATGCCACCCTTGCTCCAAAACAGAAGAAGAAGTTGCTGGAGGTGGTAAAAAAATGGGTTACTGCATTCACATGGTTATATCATGAGTTGACTGGAGTTGATCCCAGGGTCTACCAGCATTGGATCTATCTTGACCCTTCCATGAAGCCACGACGACAACCACCAAAACAATTGAATCCCAAATTGAAGCAGATCGTAAATGATGAAATCGAATAATTGCTAAAGGCAGGATTCATCTATTCTGTTGCCAATGCAAATGGGTTAGCCCACTCGTTATCATGCCCAAGAAAGGTGGCAAGTGAAGGGTTTGTATTGATTTCTGGTTGCTCAATATGATGACCTTCAAGGACCACTTCCCACTCTCATTTGTGGACCAGGTGTTGGACACCATAGTAGGGCACCGCTACTATAGCTTTTTGAATGGTTATAGTGGTTATAACCAAATCCAAATAGCACCAGAGGACTAGGCCAAAACTACTTTCACAAGTCCATGGGGGAGTTCCACATACAAGAAGATGCCATTTGGCCTATGCAATGCACCTGCTATGTTCCAACGCCTTGTCCTAAGCATCTTCCAGCAACAGATTGGAAATGGGGTGGAAGTCTTCATGGATGACTTCTCCACCTATGGGGCCACGTTCGAGCAAGCCTTAGACCATCTGGAGCAGGTTTTGAAAAGGTGTGTAGACACCAATCTATGACTCAATTGGCAAAAGAGCCATTTGATGGTCCAAGAGGGCATTGTGTTATGGCATCGCATCTCAAAAATAGGGATTAGCATAGATCCTGAAAAGATCAGGGTTATCCAAGGAATCACTTGCCAACCAAGTACCATCAAAGATGTTTGGCCATTCCTTGGATATACTAGTTACTACCGGTTATTCATTGAAAACTTCTCGAAGATCGCCAAGCCGTTGGTAGAGCTAACAAAGAAGGATGCTTCGTTAATCTGGACCAAGGAGTGCGAGTCTGCATTCCAAGTGTTGAAACAGAAACTCATAGAAACTCCAGTTCTACGAGCCCCTGATTGGTCCAGACCCTTTCACATTATGACAGATGCATCCAACTATGCCCTGGGAGCCATGCTTACACAGTGTGACAATTAGAAACATCCTTATTATATCCACTATGCAAGCCGTAGCATTGTGGGTGCTTAGTTGAACTACACCACCATTGAAAAGGAGTTGATGGCAGTGGTGTTCACCTTGGATAAATTCTGGCACTATGTGCTCGGATACGAGGTGTTTATGCATACTGACCACAGTGCTATTCAGTTCCTGATGAACAAACCAACGGTGAGGCCCCACATAATCTGGTGGCTGGTGATTCTTCAGGAGTTTAATCTTACCATGATAGAGAGGAAGGGGACTGAGAATGTGGTTACTAACCACTTGTCTCGGTTGCGATGGGATGATGCAAAAGAGGAGGAGCCCTTATCCAACCAATTTCCAGATGAACTCCTCTTCATAGGCATAGTTGATCTGCAAGTGTCTAAGGAATCCCCTTGGTTCAGCCACATCCTCACGTAGCTCACCACTCAAGAGTTGCTAAAGGAGTGGAACCATCAGCAGAGACAATAGTTTCTCCATAAGGCCAAGCATTTCATGGAGATCAATGGCCACCTTTACAAGGTGTGTGCAGATGGGTTGGTTCGATGGTGTGTCCCTGATGGTGATACATTGCGCATCCTCCAGGATGCTCATGAGGGCCCTTATGGGGGCCACTATGCTGGACGTCGCACTGCCATTAAGATCCTACTTGCAGGGTATTACTAGCCCACCATTTTCAGGGACACATAATGGTTCACCCGCTCCTACGAATGATGCTAGAGGGACAGTGGGATGATGGCACGATTGGAGGGACCTCAACAATGGATCTAGCCACTCGAGCCCTTCGACATTTGGGGTATCGACTTCATGGGATCCATCACAGCTCTATCAAATGGAAAGACATACATCATCATAGCTATGGACTACTGTACAAAGTGGGTAGAAGTAGCAGCCGTTGTCGACTGTTCTTCCAGCACCGTCGCATGATTTGTCCAACAACAAATCGTTAATAGGTTTGGAGTGCCATGTGCACTCATTTCTAATAATGGAACTCATTTTACGGGTGTGACTTTTTAGAAACTCATGCAACGCTTAGGGGCAACACATAAATTTACGACTCCCTATCACCCCCAAGCCAACGGGCAGGCCGAAGTCACCAATAGGGAGATCACCAAGATCCTTACCCGAACCATCAGCAAATACAGGAGGGATTGGAGCACTAAGCTTAACAATGTCCTATGGGCCTATTGCTCCACTTGGAAACTTCCTGTAGGGTACTCTCCCTATGAGTTAGTGTACAACAAGTTACCCACACTTCCAATTCAAACTGAACTCCACATACTATCCACCGCCAGTGACTTAGGTCTTGACCGACCACTAGCACAATGCGAACGACTGATCAAATTAAGTGTGCTAGATGAGAACCGATTAGTGGCCCTATCCTCCAATGAGATCCACAAGGCCTACAACAAAAAATGACATGATCTTAGGATCTGGACGGTCTCATTCAGATGTGGAGACAAAGTACTATATTGGAACCCCTCACATGTATCTCAACCGACCAAGTTTCAAACATTGTGGGAGGGCCCTTACATTGTCTCCGAAACCTTCCCATCTAGGGCCTTGCTTATCCATAAACCTGAGGACCCCACTAGAACATAGTTAGTCAACCACCATTAATTGAAACCTTTCCGCAAACTCCACTCAACCGGTGCCATCGCCTCGTCATCGATCGGTCACCCACACTCCATTTTTTGTGTCTTCTCCTTTCCACCCAGTCATGGGGGAGACCGTCATCCCTACTGATCTATTCCACTACACCCCTCACCATTTTGTCATTTTTTGTTTTATACTTTTTTGTTTTTAACCATCATTTATACGTTTGCAAATTCTTTGTATATTTTTCCTTTCTTTACTTATTTTTCATTTCTTCGTGTTAGTTTTATTTTTCACGTACTTGCTAATTTGTCGTCTTGTTGTCTTCAGATGTCTGGCACAGATGGTTTTCGTTATGATGGGTAATGTACACTAGTCCACATCGTCGTCTCGTTTCCTCCCTCTAATGGTTCTCTTTGGACTTTACATCTACTTTCCATTCATAAACTAGTAGTGAGTTCACATCATCCACCCATTCACCTACTCCATGATTTTCCTTCCATTGAGAACATGCAAGCCCTTCACTTAAAAAAATTATAATTAATGTGTGACTTGTGTAGTTCCCAGACTTAGGGATGATCCACTGGTTTGAATCGGGTGTGACTTTAAGGGGATTGCAATATTCGTTGTTCTATTCTACCCTTTGAGGTTCTTGGTATGTCTTTATAGATTTCCTACCGCTCCACGTCCTTGTCTCCAAGGAAGCTTCTGGGCAATTCGACCTTGCATGGTGTGGTCCTCACTAATAAAAAAGGAAAACAAAACAAAAAGAAAAAGAGAAAAGAGAAAAAGACAAAAGAAAAGAAATCAAAATGAGGATTCAACGCACACCCCTTGGTCGAATGCATGCGAACACACATGGGTCTTTGCATGGTGTGGTTCCCCTCAAAAAGAAAAAAAATCACTATGTGGGAATTGAAAGCACACCCCTTAGACTGCCTCTAATGGGCCACTGCACTAGTTATGGGACTTGCTTGGTCCCCTCTAACTTCGTCCCATTCACTTCCTTCCTCTCACATTTGTTGGAGTGGTGGTTCTCTGTGGGGTCATTCTTGCTTCCTTGGGGAATGGTCGCGACTTCATCTATTGTTGCAATGTCACTGAACGTGGATGGTTTTGGGTCTGAACTCAGGAATAGTTCTACCGGGTCACTTAACCACATCTACACATGGGGTTTCATGTGACCAATGATCAAAATACCATTCTCTTGTCTCTCTCTCCTCACCCCATTCTCTTTGTCACTCACCTCACTACCTGTTTTATGTCGTGAAGGTGTGTCGTGCTATCCATGGGTTTCCTATGCCTTGGCAGGATCTCTTGGGTCGGAGTCTTACCTGGCAAGCATCATTTCTTGGCCCTGGGGCCCACGGGCCCTAGTTTCAGGGATATGCAGGGGCAACTAAGGCTATGGCTTGTTATGGGGAGGACCCACCTGCATCTCCTTAGTCCCACTTATTAACCCTCCCATCCTTTGGAATTCGTGGTTGACTAGTTTTCGGGTCCCATCGCTTGATTTATTCCCCGCGGAGTTCTTTTTGAGTCCTGTTTTCCCATTTTTTCTCTCTTTTGAGCCCAATTACCTTCCTCATGTCCTTAGCCATGTCTAGGCCTCTCATGTTTTTCAACCACCCCAATTTGGCGTTTCAAATTCATCATTTTGAGCGTTATATGGGTTGGTCAATGCTGGTCAATGGGTCAACACCCTTGCATATACGGGGCCCTGTCGACGCAGCAACTGCGTATACGTGGCCCCGTTGACTTTGTGCCTACACCCTATATATACACCCGTTGCGCATTGAAAATTTTATCATTTAGGATTCAAATTAAGGGGATTTTTTGCCATTTTTTCTACCTAACCTTTCCCAATGGACCTACATTCCATCGCGAGTCCACATCAACCGACCCTTGCCCTTTTAAGTAACCAGAGGTATGCTCTCAATCGTGGAGGGGGGGGGGGGGGGGTGGTTCCTTTGTGTAATTAATTAGTTAATTAATTAATTAATTACAAAAAATTTGATCCTAACCCATAAATTAACGCTTTGGAAGACTTAACGGTGTGCTTGTGCCAACAACATAACTTGGTCAAACTGAGAAGGTATATACAGATCATCTGAAGCTACTTATGAACGATCTAATAGGCGGTTATGTTGATTGTAGATGGCACCCAAACTGAGGCATCCAAGGGACGAAGGACCATCACAACCAAGGGATAAGCATCCACGCACAGGAAGGGGATGAGGTGTGCAACCGTCAGCACATGCGGAGGGCTCTCATGCAACTGGGCCCTTCTGCGAAAGACTTGACATAGAATCTATTCATCAGATTCCCGAAGAGGAGATTCCCGATGAGCAATCGCTCGAGGATGAGACTCCTTGGGTAGCACCATGGCTTGAGGTCACCCTGACCCAAGCCTGCCTTGATGCTATCACATCACTTGAGATGCAGTGAATGGTCCTTCAAGAGCTAAATTTTGGACCATTCCTCAAGAACGCGCCAGAAGACGTGAGGCTCCAACTGTAGAACTCTCTGATGTGGCCAATCATCATACCTAATGGTGAATGGTACTTAGGAGAAAATTATCTCTTTTAGACAAACCAGCAACTAGGGTCTAGAGTAAGAATCAAAGACATTTATGTCTCTTACTCTTTAGAAGCGATAGCGCAGGCTCTAGGGTTACCTGAAATCAGGGTAGATGTGGTTGAAATTCCAAAGTAGGCCAATCTAGAGGGAAAGGTGTAATGGACCAAACAGTGCTACGGGGTTGAGCGCAAGGAATTCAGCTCCTTAACCACAGTGGAGAGAGTGTACTCAAAGATTACATCTTACCACTTGAACCCAACAGTAAGACCTAGTAAAATCACGACCTTCTCCACTTGTGCATGTGTCTCCTTTAGTGGAAAATTCCCCATGAGTCTTCCACAGCTGCTATTTTTGGAGATTGAAAAGAGGTTCACTGAGAACAAACATGGAAGACGAGCTCTCCCATTCCCTTGCCTCATTCAAAAGTTATGCAAATGGGCAGGGATAGCACGATATTCCAACGATGTAATCTGGCACGCCCCAATTGCCTCGTGGCAAGAGATGATGAAAGATAAAACTCCTGCCACCACACAGATAGAGGAGAAGCAGAAACCACCTCCACCACCTGCACAATTATATCCAGTCGGGCTCGAAAACTATGGAAGAATACATCTGCGAGATCCGAGAAATGCTCTTGAGTTAGCAAGAGAAATTCGAAAAGACTGGTGAAGGAGAAGACTCTTTGGTCTATTGCACTGCCATGAGGCACATGGAGCAAGTGGCTTAATCAGTTAGCTTGCTTGAAAGGGTAGGGCTAGTATTCTCTACCGCTTGAGCACAAGCTCCAACTAGAAAAGATCCAAGCATTTGAGAGGTAATAGTGTCAACAAAATAGTTGTTCCCTAAAATTTTAGGGAATGCTGTTACCTTCTCGGTATGCTTGGAAGATGGTGAAGGGGCGATAGTCCTGGTGATGCAACACAAGGGACAAGAAGTTGTAGTCGAAGTGGTTGCTGACACAATCGCTATAGCTCTTAATGCACTGGAAGCACTTATACCAAACATTCATGAACTACAAGATGTACAGATGTCTGCTGGAACTTCACGTAGTAGGATTGATGTAGCCCAACATGAAGAGTTGTTGGATTGACTGTTGGGAATTGGTCAATTGCTTCTAGATGTCTTTGACCTTCTGGACAACATTACTGCAACCTAGTCAGAGCTGCTCTCAGCAAGGGGCAAGAGCCTCATTTTAGAAGGGCAGCTTAAAGCTAGTAAAGACGCTTGTCAATGCTTGGCAATAGAGGTAGCCCAATTACGAGCCCAACTTGCCGATCCAGTCATCCTTAACCGCGAAATCACCAAGGATGAAGCTTTTCAATAGCTTCAACTTAAACTTTAGGTCATTGAGGATGTGCGAGAGACAACGATCTTTGACAAGGCCTTAGTAGATTCTCGAGCATATCACTTAGAAAAGGACTTGGCAGAGGTTCGCCAGGAGAATGTACGGTTGACCCCAGAAGTTCATCACCTACACAATAAACACATGAAAACTTTCATCCATCAACAACAGGAAGAGCTAGCCAGGGTGAACGCTAACATAAGGACGTTGGCTACTGAAAATCGAAATCTGTCAATGGAGGAGGTTTGGGCATTGCGATAGAAGTCTGCAATCAAAATTGGTGCTTGGAAAAATGAGGCCTTGAAATTTGAAAAAGTCAAAAATCATTACAGGGACCAAGTGGGATTGCAGAAGGAAGTGAACGAAAAGCATATTCAAGTCGCAAAGGCCAAGATGAACCAAGCACTCCAACAGCTCCGAGAGAGAGGCGATGCATGGCAACCTATCTTTGATGGGTTGAACAACTTTAATAAAGCTGAAATCTACCTAAAAGAGCTGCAAATTGAGGAGATGATAGAATACATGGAGCTTGCCAACCTCCAATATGCAAACCTGGCTATGCTCACAGCCGGAAGACCGTAATCAGAATTAGAAAAGCAAGTGGCCGCCTCGTATTCCCTATACGAGGGAGACTTCCTTGTGCACAAGGCAACGAAGCAAAAGTTGGCAATGGAAAACATGGAACTCGAGGTCCTTTTCACAAGCTTTGAAGGTCAACAAACAGTTGCAGAGGACCTAGGCCATAGGATGAATGACTACCAGCAGTTGCAAGCATCAGTTCGAGTGTTCAACATCGAACGCAAGCAGTTCGTAGCCTGGTTTGTCAACTTAAAGGAACTCCTTCCAGCGTTGCCATGCCTTTGGGAAGTTCCAGCTTCAGCACACATTGGAGAAGCTGCCTAGACTGTGAACGATCCCTGAAGCAAGGAAGAAGAGATGAGGGCTCTATTAGAGGCTTTGTAGCTTACTCTAGAGTTTGTAGCTACTATAGGGTAATTGTCATCCATGCCACCACCAACACATGGGCTAGAGGCTAGAGAAGGTCCGTCAGAACCACCTCCTCTAGGGATGGTGTGATTTTCTCTAGAAATTTTGTGCATCATCCTACATAGCAGAGGTTCCAGGACTAGTGAGGTGTTCAATTTTGCCTCTTAACACCACCATTTTTGTAATTTTTCCTCCTCTGTAACTCGGGCACTTGGTCAAATTTATGTTGTGTCATGTGTGTGTCATGTATGTGTTTAGATTATGTGTGTTGTAAATAAGAATCCATACCTTCAAAATTGTAAAGTAACTTGAGGACAAGTTTTTGCTCAGTTGTGGGGGTATGATGAAGTGTCATTAAGTCAATGCATCGACTGGGCCACGTATACGAGGCCACATCGACGCGGGCTCGTCGACGTAGCCTCCCTACTTTGACGTGGCCCCATTTATGTAACCACCTATCTCGGCCTATAAATAAGAGGGCTTTTCACCTCATTTAGGCATCTTTTAGTTAGTTGTAGCGAAGCTCTTTCAGTTTGTTCCCACAAGAGATAGAATATTTTCCAAGTGCCCGCAATAGGTGTAAGAAAAGTGATCAACTCTTTATTCGAGCGTTGATGTATTTAAGTCCATTAGCATGACGACAATAAAGATGAACTATTCAAGCATTCCTTGCAGCATTTGGAGTTAGCTATTTTGTGCATTTAATAGTTTAATATATTTATGCTTTGTTAATTACCTGTTAATTACTTAAGTTTCTATCATTGTTATCTTAATCGCTATCGCTTATTTGTAGTTTGTAAAATCCATAAGTACGACTGTCTTGAACGTAAATCAAACACTTGGTAAGCCCAGTGACGCTTAGCGTCTGGTAACCCAGAAGTGTTAAGAGATGCTCAGAACGTGCTCAAAAGATGGGATCAGATACTTATGCTAGGAATAGTTAGAGTATAAGCTAGGATAATTATAGATTAGATAATAGTTTATTCCTTACTTTTCATACCTTAAATTAGATGCCAAAGGATATGCAAAAAGATATAAAAATCATTAGCCTTAATATCACTAAACCATCGTAGAGAGGACATCATAAGTGAGATTATGAAGACAATGACCGTTCTAACCCAAGGTTTCATTGGTTAGAGTATGGTGTATGTTAAGTGCTTACAGTCTATGGAACTCGACCAAGTCGCCTGTGAACGCCCATGATTCGTATGGTTGGGCGTAGGGGTACCTAGCCGCTCATCAGATATCTTTCTCATGATCAAGTTGAAAGGAGGATATTCAAAAAATGGAGTGAGCTTATTCTTGATTAGAGGTTCTAGTATTATGGTTGATTACTTGGAAGTCCATGAATGATTTAAGTTGTTAAATGTTGACTAGCATGTCATTTTGAGGGCTTGTTGGATGGTAAATCATCATATCCTAAGAAGGAAAAGTTGAATGTATGATGTAAGGACCTTCTCATAATGCCTGGAACTTTGTTCATTGTGGCACATGCATGGGATTCTAATAGAGAATCTTATCTCTTGGTTTGAATGTAACTTTTCTTATTTTTATGTGACATTATTTATTGTATACTCTATGTACTTCATTCATCATTAGAGGTACTCTTTAGTTTTTGTCCAGCATGTTAAGTGTCATGAGTCTTTCCTTTTGTGCTAGGTTAATATCTAAGTTAAGTTCATATGAGATTGTGAGTGTATGGAGTTCATTTTTAATTAAAAGTTTAGATAAATCTCTATATACTAACTCATAGGGAGAGTAGCTTATAGGAAGTTTCCATGTTGAGTGACATGCCAAAAGAGCATTTTGAGTTTGGTGCTTCAATTTTTTCTATATTTACCAATAGTTCATGTTAGAAGAATTCAATTGATCTCCCTATTGGTTACCTTTGCTTGACCAATGGCTTGAGGGTGACAAGGTGTTACGAGTTTATGTTACATCCCCAAGTGTTGCATTAACTTGCAAAAGGTAGCACCTATAAAATGTGTTTCATTGTTAGAAATTAGTGCTCTAGGCACATCAAACTTTTTTACCAATTGTTTTTGAAAGAATCAAGCTACATTGGTAGAGGTTCAATTGGAAACAACTACATGTTTAGCCTACTTAGTACAATAGTCAACAACAACAATAAAATGTATGCCCTTTCATTGGACATGAGAGTGATGAATATGATGAAATCAATTTGTGAAAGGTCAAAAATCTCTAGTGATTGAATTCTCTACTAGGACCCTTCCATTCTAGTTGTTATTACTCCATCTTGTTAATACCTCTTGCAAGGATAGAAAAAATGGTAAGCATCCCTAAAGGTTATTGGCCAAAAGTATTCTATAATTAGGATCTTTATGGTTGTCCTTCTTCCTACATAGTGGTCCCCATTAGGATTCTTATGAGTTTCTTAGAGGACTCTTAGCTGGCCTACATCAGGTACATACCATTGTACTAAGCCAACAATAGAATTCTTATAGAGATTGCCCTCAATTATCATGTAGTGTTTAACTTGATGAAAAAAATTGTTGTTTTCTCCTATGATTCCAGTTAGTAGAAGTTTCTTGTGTAAGTAGATATGAAGAAAACCTATCATACCAATTTGTGACCCTTTGTGCATGAACTTCAATGACCTTAGCAAAGAGAATTTCATTTAGAAACTAATTAGATAAAAGTTCTTCCTTATCATTTCTATCCCATATTATCTAAGATAAATGATTTGCTACTACTTTCTTAATACATTTTATGTTTATCATGGTAAGATCAAATTTTTGTGAGATCACCAACCACCATATAATATGGGGGCTTACTACTAGTTTGTTCATTAGATAGTGGATTACATTATGATCAATGTGCAAAAAAAGTAGGCATAAAAGCACATAATTCTTGAATTTTTCTAAAGCATACACCACTGCCATGAGTTTCTTTTCTGTAGTAGTTGTGGATTGAGAACTTAGAAGGCGGGTTGAATAAGTTCTCCAATTAAAAATGCATTAGCCATAAAAAAACACCAAATTTTACATGGTTTCCCAACTTGGTCATGTCCACACTGGAGGGTAGAATTTGTGCACACCTTCATACTTTGTTTCTTAAAAAATATGGTTTGAAGGGCATTGGTTCTTGTATAAGCTTTGAGCTGCTCTTCAAAGTGTTTCATTGCTATGAAACCACTCAATCCTAGAAGGTCCCGATAAGCTCAAAATATGATTTAGAGGATACCACAAACTTTATAAAATTAAGCTCCACTCTAGAGTATTTTGATGTTGCAAAACCACTCAATCTCGCAAGATCTCGACAAGCTCAACAAAGATGTCTTCCTACAAGAATCACATCAACCCAATAGGGCTACAAGAAAGAAAGAAAAGAATATGGAAAAAGTGTAACTAAATTTACAAATCCTTGTACTTGAAGCTTAGTACAATTACAATCAAGTAAATGATGTTATAATGAAGACCAAGAATAGAATTTCGTAGAATAGATAATTATAGAGCTTTTGTGAATAGTACTTGCAAAATTCCTAAGATTTTGACATCATTGTATGGCCTCATAGTTTTTGAACACTTCTTGGAATTCATGAAATAGCTACCAAACAACTATTGTAGATGTTTACTTCAAAGTTGAGATGTTTATATGAGATTACCCTCAATGTAGAAGAGACGTCTACCTAGCAATTGAGATGTCTACTATGGAGGATATACGTTTACTATTTTTCCATGACATCTACTCAACTTTTGAACTTTGAAATTTGAGACATTCTCTTTTCAATTTGTCTTCTTAGTAGTCCTTGAAGAATCTTCATTTGACTTGTAGACTTTGTTTTCATCCATGCTCTCAACTTGCCCATGTAGTCTTCATTTTGACATGTTGACATCGATCTCATTTCGTTGAGTTCTTAGATCTCTTTATGAAGTTCTTGTTCATGTCCTACAAAATCATCATCTACCACATACATTATATATTATCCATTTTCTTTAATGTTTTTACATACCAAAAGGTCAAAAATCTTTCCCTTTTTGGTGATGCCTAAAACTTAAGAAAATGGATTAGTATATTTCAAAATGTGATTGACCTAAGGATGATGAGAGATAAAGGACTATGCAAGTATACATTCTTAATATAGCACACAATCCATTAATCATAAGGAGACACGTGAATTTTGAATAATATTATTTATGACCAAGAGATGAGCAATAAATACTGAATATCTTGTCTTTATACTAGAAATATAAGCACCAATACCACCATAAGGTCATATCTATTCAAATATATCCATAATGTCATAATTATCATTTAATGTCCATGTTTTCCATGATACATTATATCACAATTGTATCAAGGAGACATAAAATTCTTTCTCTTTTTAGACATCATCAAAAAGTAACTTGGGCCTTATAACAAGTAGTCATAATAAAATATTAAGAATAAGATATATTAAAAGATTTTTAAGGATAACATCAAGGCACATTATATAGTATTCATTTAAGAAAAACCTCATTAGATTTTTCTCATCACATTTTCATATTTAGAAGATAGACATAGTAATTTCATGTAAAGAAGAATAAGTCCATACACATCTAACTTCTAGGAAATAGATCAAATTCCAGAACTAGATCAAGAGATCAAATAAAGAAATTTCTAGTCAATATGTTCACATTAACCATCTATATCTCAAGAAATTTTGAAATATCTCATCAATCAATTTTTAAAATTCCCTTAGAAGCTTTGTCATAGAAAAATGTGAGTACTTTTTCTTACTTTAGTATGCTTGATATCTCCTAGGTAAGAATTGTTTAGCTTATATTAACAATAAGGGTCTTAAGTACTCAAAAGAATATATTCTTAGTTTTGGTCGAGAGGCCAACTTGTCTCGCATGATAGGGGGGGAGGGGGGAGTGCATTTGTCAACCTCCATGTAACGCACCATGTGCAGGGTAGCCAAAGAGTCACTATAGGGGAGTTAAATTTGAAAATTCAAAGAGCCAAAGAGTCACTGCAAGGGAGCTAAATCTTTATTTGATTGACGCCCCCAACCCTTGGGCTCCCCATTCAGCTCTTTGTATTTCCTCATGCGCATGCACCACATAAGATCCCACAAAATGGAAAAAAACATGAATCGAAGAGCCATACCTTTTTGTATTCCTGTTGCATAGAATGTGAACCAAAGAGCCATAGCTTTTCATATTCCTACTGCACACATAAAAAGGCCAAACCCAACCAAATGAAAAATGGGAATGGGAATGGGAATGAGAATTTCATTTCCATTATATCTTTGTCTCCGTCTACAATTGCTGTTGTAGGCTTCCTGGTCCAACCAAACCAACTTCGATGATGCTAGCTTCGAAGCTCTGTTGGAGCATTGGAAAGGCACCTACAATGGTGGCCCATACTTTAGCTGTAATAACAAGCTCATTGGCATGTGCTTCTTCAACCAAGGTAGTAATAAGGTAGTAGGCTAGTCGGCCCTTTCTACATCCTCACTCAACACCGAGGGCCACGACATGCACACATCATCGACAATCACTGATAGCACTATGGTCGAGGATAGTGTGCTCGGTTATACCAACGACACTACCTGCGGCATGGCCTAGCTTGCATGGATCACCATGTACAAGGTCTGGTGGGATTGTGGCTACTTTAGCTTCGACATCCTTACGACCATGGATGCCACTTTATCCAATGGCATTGACATGCCTTCGCTCTCGCTTGGCGATAACCCATAGCAGTACTACATCAACAACATTGTCATCGGTGCCTTCACTGTTGCAGATCACTGCCACATCTTTGTCACTTACTTGGCCAAAAACTTTGGACATAGTGTTGACATTGCCTAAAATCTCGTGTCCTAGATCATGAACATCATTGCTAGCACCCTGAACCATGACTTCTTGACCATCACGATGCTCGTCGATGGTAGCGAGTATGCCGAAACCTCACTCTACTTTGGGGAATCGCTGCTGGAAGACCCAAATCTCACACTCATTAATGTTGGAAACACCAACCTCAATGGCGACGGAAACACAAACTTCTACACCTATGGCAGTTGGACCCTGGAGGTAGAGGAGGTGTGAATCATAATACAATTTTTGTTATAATAACTAAAAGATCCCTTCATTTAAGTTTCTTTTTTTTTGGCTAAAATTTATATATAAATTAGGCCAATATGTTTCTTGATTAGCTTTGTTTGAATGTATGTTTGAAGCATAAAATTTTGCAGGTAGGGGTAGGATGAGGGGCAGAGCTAGAGGCATTTGAGGAAAGACAGTAATGGCTACAGTTGAAGCTGTAGCTTGAGGGGAAGGGTCTTTTGAAGTTTCTGTGTCAACAATAGCCTTTGGTTATTGAAATCTCTTTCTAAAAACAAACTTTCTGTCAATGTTTTTATGTGTGTTTTTGTTAATTTTTATAATGAATTGTAACGTGTTGAACATTACATTTTGATGATTTTGTGCAATTTTCATAGTTTCACTTCAAGCTGAGCTCTTTTGTCATCAGTATGTAGCATGGCTTCCTATATATTTGCATTCCCAATGCAAAAACATTTCAAACTTTGGTTCTATTCTTTTTTAAATGCTTTCTAGAGTGGTAGGGAATTCTAAAATTGTAATTTTCTACTACTATCTTGAGTAATCTTCTTTTGCTACATCCTTTTTCAATATAAAGGAACATTTGTAAGTTCATTTTCTCTTTATCTCATTGTATATTTTGTGTAGGTTTTATCATTTTTTATGGTTGTGCTTTGAAATTTAGCAGTTACCATGGAGTAGATGAATTTAGTTGTTACGGTTGTGACTACTTTTTCGTTTGCAATATCCATTTTAATAAAATTCAAAAGAGTTAGCATTTTTTCTAGCACATGAAAATTATTAGCCAATTTGAAATGTCGGCCTAACTTCAGTAATAATTTTAACAATTTTTCCTGCTTATTGGGGGACTTAAAAGTTCAAATTTGGTAATTTCTTCTTGCCTTCTCACATGCAGTGAGGCCTTTTCTTTATGTACATATTCTTTGATTGATGGAATCTAATGGATGATATGGTTGTTAACCTGGTAAATTTTAAAAATGAGAACTTCTACACCTTTGGCAGCCTAGACCCTGGGAAGATCTCTAACAAAATCATGTTGTGGTGATCCTAGCCAATGCTAAGAAAAATGGTGACGAGCTCTCCGTCGATGCACATGTCTTGCCATAATCATAAATAAACAATTATTTATAAATCTCCCCTAGCCAAAGAGTCACTACAGGGGAGCTAATGATTATATTTATCTCGGTTATTCATAATCTTGGTTATATATAATGATATATTTATAATCATAAACATAAATGATTATANGATTCCACAATAATTATGAATGAGGTGTTAGCATCATTCATATCTTGTCCATTGTAACAATAATGTCAATATACAAAAACCTGTGATATAATAATAACATTATTTATGCATTTGTAATATGAATTTTTATATCTCCATGAACGAATATGCATTACAAATATATGTTATAGTGCCAATTTAGTTTGATCTCTTTGTATTTCCTCATGCACATGCGCCACATGCATGGAAGCTAAAGAATCAGTGCAGAGGAGTTGAATCTATACTCGATTAATGTCCCCTAACCCCTGAGCTTCCCATTCGTCTCTTTGTATTCTCTCCCATGCATGCACCACATGCATGGGAGCCAAAGAGTCACTATAGGTGAGCCAAATCTCTATTCAATTCACACCCCCTGACCCTTGGGCTCCTCATTCATCTCTTCTTATTCCCTCACGTGTAGGGCCCGACGTGGGTACTTTGGAGATGTTTAGCATCTGAAATCTTTTTGTATCTTTGCACATGAAAAGGCATATGAATCTTTAAAAAATTAGTGGTCTTGACTCCAGATAATGCAACAAATGTTAGATCCATAACTTCTCTTGAACCAATGTGAATAATAGCCTTATCTAGCATCATTTCTTAAGATTTATGAATAGTCATGGCCCATTCCAACCGTAATGGTGACTAACAAGATGCTCCCCAGACCACAGGTACAATTGGCACATGATGGAAATTACCATTATCAAAGGCACATCTGATGTAGGAGTCAAAATCAACAATAACGTATAATGGTAATGCAGGTAGCTATTTACCTTAAGGATACATAATACTGTGAATCATGCCAACTGCACCATTCACCAATCTTGCTTTAGGCCAAAGGTTAACTGTAAGCATTACCCTTGCACCTTCACATATAAGCAGAGATTGCATTACTTGTTGTAGTAGATAGTTGTTGCACTACTTGTTGCAATAAATAGTTGTTGTTGCTGATCTTGAAGAGAGTGTTCTTCACCTTCTCTATTGGGACTAATAGCAGTAGGATCCATGTTTCTAAAAATGCATGAATTCCAATATTGCACCTCTTAATCTTGTAACATGATGCCTAAGTTCAATATCTTTAAATACTGCATCACACCGTAACCATCATCACCTTAACTGTTGTCATGATTATAATTGCCACTATAACCATAATCGTCACTATTTATAATAATAATAAATATTCAATATTACCCATCATTTATAATAATAAATATTCATTATTACCCACGTCAGGCCCTACACGTGAGGGAATACGAAGAGAATTGCACAGGAAGTTCATTTTGCTTAGTTGGAGAATTAGGCATATTGAGTTTACACTTATCATTGTATTTTGTCTTTTGCTCAATCCTATTATATAGATCTGTAATGTTTTTTGTAATAATTGTGCAATGTATTCCTTCATCAACATATACTAAATATATAAACTTTTATTTTAACCAATTTATGTTTACCAATATATATTATTTGGAATGAAAATAGTGATGATAACTTAAAAAATAAAAAAATAATTAAATTCTACTCATAGCCCATGAAATTGCTACATAAGAGAACTTATGGGTCTAACATTTGTTGCATTATCTGAAGTCAAGACCATTGATTCTTTAAAGATTCATCCTCCTTTCCATGTGCAAAGATATAGAAAAATTTTAGATGCTAAACATTTGTAAGTAGAATTGCATACGAAGTCCATTTTGCTCAATTGGAGGATTAGGCATATTAAGTTTACACTTATCATTGTATTTTTTCTTTTTCTCAATCCTATTATGTAGCCCTGTAATGTTTGTTGTAATAATTGTGCAATGTATTCCTTCATCAACATATACGAAATATATAAAATTTTATTTTAACCAATTTATGTTTACCAGTATATATTATTTGAAATGCAAATAGTGATGATAACTTAAAAACTAAAAAAAATAATTAAATTCTACTCATAGCCCACGAAACTGCTACACAAGAGAACTTACGGGTCTAATGTTTGTTGCATTATTTGGAGTCAAAACCATTGATTCTTTAAAGATTCATTCTCTTTTCTATGTGCAAAGATATAGAAATATTTCAGATGCTAAACATCTCTAAAGTAGAATTGCACAAGAAGTTTGTTTTGCTTAATTTGAGGATTAGGCATATTAAGTTCACACTTATAATTGTATTTTTCCTTTTACTCAATCTTATTATATAGCTCTGTAATGTTTATTGCAATAATTGTGCAATGTATTTTTCATCAACATATATGAAATATATAAACTTTTATTTTAACCAATTTATGTTTACTAGTATATATTATTTGGAACGCAAATAGTGATGATAAATCAAAAAATAAAAAAATAATAATTAAATTCTACTCATAGCCCATGAAACCGCTCCACTAGCTTAGATATATATATATATATATATAAATTGGCCAAGATGATTTTTAAAAAAAATGATGTTAACCAAGCCCGACTATTGAACGAGGTAACAAGATAACTAAAAATGGAATCACTCACCCTTCCTCTATTTCTTTACCACTTATCCAATTTAGTTTTACCCTCTTAGTCAGGTTTGCTCTTTCTTTGTTTGTTCATGGTGTTTTTGAGCACTATTTATGCAAGAGATTTATTTCTCAAAAATGCCATGACCAAACAAAGAAAGAGAAAACTTGACCGAGAGGGTAAAACTAAATTGAGTAAGTGGTAGTGAAATAGAGGAAGGATGAGTGATTTCATTTTTAGTTATCTTGTTACCTCATCCAATAATCAGGCTTGGTTAACATCATTTTTTTAAAAATCATCTCGGCCAATATATATATATATATATATATCTAAGCTAGTATATAAAAGATGCAACACTAATATCTTGACATAGTGGTATATTCAAATAAATTCTAGAAGTTGCACGATTGATGATTTCATAGGGATGTAATTAAAAATAACTTGCTCATTTACCTTCAAGTTTTTACCAAATGGATATACCTTTTGTTTCCTAAAAGAGATTGGTCACTAAGTATCTTGTCTTAGAAAAGGTCTCCATAGACTTCTTGATGAGTGGCGAGGTACCCCTACACTCATCCATACGAATACGAGCGTTTTACACATGATTCAGTTGAACTCCGTAGACAGACTAGTTGTGGTATCTATACACTTACTCTTAGATTGCAATTCACTGTCTTCCCACATGGACTAGTATTAGCTTTGTCACATATGGTTTAGTCCAGAGTGAGGTGTATGATGTGTTCCTACACTAATGCTACTCTTGGGTATAATGGTAAATAATATCTATTAACTAGGAGAGGGAGAGAGAATCTAACTAGCCTAAGTGTGATGAGGATCTGTTCCTTAATTATCCATACACATCTTGGACCTCGTGCATGACTACCACTGGGATTAGCAAGTGCATGGCCTAAGTACGCTACTGGGTTACCAAGTAGTTACACTTAAATGCTCATGATTAAGTCGTACTCATTCCGCATTACTAGGAGATAAAGATAGAGAGATATTAACTACGAAAGTAGTAAATAACAATAACAATTAAATAATTAAGCTAAGTGGATGTTGCAATGATGAAGTAATCTTGATCTTTATTGCTGGTCATGTGTGTGTCCAAGTATATCACACTCGAATAAGGATGCCATACAATTACAATCATCACACTATGGGCATGCACTAGGAGAAAAGGGTTGAGGGAAAAAAATTATTGAAAACTTAAACTTAATAACTCTAAAAACTCTAAGAACTAATCCAAAAAAAGTGCACCACCTTTTATTTATAGGCTCACATTGGAACCATGCTATGACGTATGTGATATCGCGTACACGATATCAGGGGTCCGATAACAAGGGTCCGATATTGGGACCTATCAGATTTGGTATCTTGTATCAGGGTTTTGATAACAGGGGTCCAATAATAGGACCTGATAGACCATGACTCATCATACCCCCACGAATAAATAACAACTCGTCCTTGTGTTAAAGAAAGTGAGGAACAAGCTGAATTGATTACACAGTGGATAGGTATGGGATTATTGACTGACTAGGAATTTATTTATGGCACAGTGGAGAATTAAAAAAAATCTAGACATAGACACAAAAGATAAAACTTGTGGAAATCAAGAGGTTCCCGGTAGTGGTGGGTCCTCTATGGGTGCCTCTCCTTTGTCCTGCATGATCAGGCTTCTGAGATTGATACCGTTGAAGAAGTGCTTGACGTTTCTCCTCTTCTATCAAAGGATTATGAGCTATCCTTGCTGATGTTCTAATGTTTGATGGAGTTGGCACTTTCCATGAACATGGTAATTGTGGAACATTTGATTGGCCTTGACATGTTATGTTGCAAATAGCTATCATTCCTCTTCATAGGCTTGGGCCCTGACCTCTCCACATTTTTCTTGGATAGATTATGTAGTAACAAGAGTTCCATGATGGATGCTGAGTGATTGTGCCTCCTGCTCTGCATGTTCTACATGAAGTCTTTGGCCTCTGCCTCCCCCTGGTTCTTTGGTTGCAACTTGAGAAGGTCCTCCTTTTTGTCTTCTTTTAGGGGCCATCTATAATCACACAAAGATCAATTGTTAGTAAGGTTATAGAAAAAAAGTTCAATGATTTCATACCTTACTCATTGCCTTTAATAAATGTTGAATTCTTTGCTTAATGTGATTTTAGAGTTAGAAATGTTTTCAAGGAAGTTGCCCTAAAAGTTTAATGTTGAACCTAGATTGTTTAGGTGGCACATAAAAGGACCTAGTTTTGATGAATGTTTGATAAAATGATAACAAAGGAAAGAATAGATTTAACAATGAAGTACTTAGAGGGTATAAGATGATGTGGTGGTATGCAACAAGTACAAATTGCAAAAGCCACGCAAGTGGGTCCTCCCCAAAGTAGGTTCCAACCTATAATGCCCTTGCGTAACCACACCTTAAAATGTCCATACGTACTAGAAGGTTTAAATGTAACCATACCAGTTTCATAGAACACATACATGTAGATACCACTGGAATGAGGTAAGAATTCTATCCTATACGAGACATGAGCTACAATTACATAAACAATAAGATGAGACAGACTATAGAAGGGATTGTAGAGATTGGGAAATGAGGTAACTAACCCAGGGCACAATGAATCCTGCATATAAAGCATGATTAATGTGTCATTAACTTGTCATTCCAAGATCAAGAATAAGTCCATTCCTTTGATCAGTGACATTGCATTATGTCATCCCATGATGAGTGACTATGGGAGTACCATAACAACAAGGTGTATGATCACTTGGCATTTTGTTCAAGGGAGGAGTGATTTTTTTTCTTTGTGGCACTTTCTTTGTGTTTATTTTTTTTTTGATTTCTAGATCCAGAGAAGCCCCTAGAACAACATTGGATTTTTGAGTGCCTTTTGATTACTCTTACTCCCATTTTGCATTAGATCTACAAGGATCTCAATACAACCATGTTGCATGATAACTCCCACAGATGTTACCAAAGAGAATCCGCAAGTCCCCTTGATGTCACACCCTAATCATTCCCTCTTGATCCATCCTTCTTCATTCTAGGTACAATGAACACAAAATTAATTTTAAGTTTTCAGAATGTCAAGAATATCATTGTACCCTCAAATAGAACCTCTTATTTGTAGAATGAATGAGTGGGTGTAATGGGCTCACTATCCAAATAATTGATCACTCGAGACTCGATAACACAGAACACACCTCAACCAATGAGCCACATGAGTGTTTTATTCATAGATGGGATTACTTATAAAAAGAAAAAACGACAAAAAGATAAAAAAAAAATTGAAAAATGAAAAACTAGGAAACAAAAAATTGTAAAATTAAAGAAAATGAAAAATATTTATTAATCCTGCTTGTTATTAGAATGGGGGATATCCCCGATAACTAAATGGTTGAGCATGGTTAGGATTAATAAATGAAAGATGAGGATCCTTACATGTTGGAAATATCGAAACTTGGTCATACTTACCCCATTGGGGTTCACACACCTGATTATAGTAAGAATAGTGGGGCAACTTGTAAGATGTGGTTCCTGGGTAAGGAATTGACCCACTATGATACTTGGGACCGTAAGATCGTATACAAGGATCGAGGTGTCACTCTCTGTGGCTATATTCATTAGGCCATATGGATGTTGGAGTGTTAATTGGTGGCCCTGATGAAGTCACACGAGGTGCTGGGTTTGAGGAGAAGGATGAACCATAGTTTTGGACTTGTGTTGAGTTGGAGAATGTAGTGGCCTTGGAATTGTGTTGTCCCTTCCTACGGTCATTTCTAAAGAAGGGGCATCTTTGATTTTGAGGAGGTCTCTCACTGCTGTTGGCAATAATAGCACAAGTAACATTCATGATTTGTTGCTGTGGTGTAGACACTTCAGGAACAGTTGGTGGTGATGTAGAAGGAAGGAAAGGATGAGCATGTTGAAATTTAGGAGAAGTGTAAGGTACACCAAGGTGGTGGTTTTTTTGAGGATATGGGCTAATATTATTGAGGAGAATGATAATGCAGTGAGATAAAGTATGTTGACCTAGTTGGGGAAATAGGATGTTGAAATAGATAAGCATTTGGATTCAGGTGATACGAAGGGTGTCTCCAGTTTAGGGATGGCTTCCCCCACGATTGGGATTGTTGCCACTATGATCGAACACAGTATCTCTGTACGAACTATGGGTGTAATGTGCTTCCCCAATGCTCATATAAATGTAACAAGATTGGGCATTGGTGCTTGGGATGATCATATAGGCAAATGTTGCATTCATACATATGATTGGCAGTTGAGCTCTTATCTTCCTCATCCCTTCTTTCCGATTGTCTAATGATACTTTGTCCTGCTTCTCGGGTTGTCAAAACTCTATCTCCAATAATATTGATATATTCTCCATACTTTTTATGCATCCATTCCAACATCTTATTAATCTTTGCCTTGACTTCTTCTAATGATTGTTGTACAGGCAAAGATGGTTCTTCCTCCTTGAGATAGGTTGATTTCTCCTTTTTGTGATTATGGACCTCTGTTAAGTTGAGGTTTTGGTCCCGTTGATATTTTTCAACACTCTCCCATTTAGCCATTTCTCCATCTTCTTTTGCTACCCGCTTAATAAGCTCTTGGAATTGATGGGTTTGTAGTTCGTATAGTTGACCTTGGGAATACATCCCGAAGCCCATCATGAAGCCCATCAATGATATGGTACATTAGCCTTTCCTTGGAGAACTCATGGCCTGGATAATTGTTTAACAATGCATAATATGTTTCTAAAGCCATGTCCAAGGGTTCATGTTGTGCTTGTTTCCATTCTTGGATTTGATTCCTCAAGGCCGACACTCTTGTGTAGGTTTAATATCTTTCATTAAAGAGTTCTACCATTGTTGGCCAATGTCATATTGAATTTGGTTTTAACGATCTATACCATACTTTTTCTTGGCCAACAAGTGTCATAGGAAAGAGCTTGAGTTTTTTCCAACTATTATCAATGTTGTTCCATGCACAGGCATTGTAGAAGGCTTGTAAATGTTGTTGGGGATCTAAGTCATAGCCTCTTGAGAAATTGGGAAAGTTGTTTAAATTGAGCCTGGGTAGGCGGCTGTCTTTAAGATGCCTACGGGAGATTCAAACAGCCTCTTGTATTTGCGTTAGGCTTGTGGTGGCTAGTAGGGGTTCATCGTCTTCAAGTAAGTTATGCTTTCATGCATTGAGACAATGCTGCCTTCATTTATGTTTATAAGAAATCTCCACCTCAGATTGTGTACTCCAATCTTCATTGTCATATAATTCATTGGTTATCCAATGAATTGCCTCACTAGATGTGGCATTATCGTAGTCTTGTAGGAGAGGCATGGTTGTGAGATTGTGTGTGAATTTGTATGTGAATTTTTGTAATTATTTCTTCCTAAAAGATATGTCATTAATTCCTATACAGTGACCTTGTATGATATAACTAATCTAGATAACTAGCACCGTCCTCAACAATGGCACCAATGATGAGTGGCTAGGTACCCCTACACTCAACCATACAAATACGAGCGTTTCGTGCACGGTCTAGTTGAACTTCATAGATGGACTAGTTGTGGTATCTAGATAGGTACTTTTAGATCGTAGTTCACTATCTTCCCACCTGGATTAGTATTAGCTTTGTCATGCATGGTTTAGTTGAAAGTGAGGTGTATGATGTGTTCCTACACTAATGCTACTCCTGGGTATGATGGTAAATAATATTGACTAACTAGGAGAGGGAGAGAGTGAGAGAGAATCTAACTAGCCTAAGTGTGATGAACATCTATTCCTTAATCATCCATACATGTCTTGGATCTCGTGCATGACTATCACTGGGATTACCAAGTGCATGGCCTAAGTATGCTATTGGGTTACCAAGTAGTCACACTTAAATGCTTGTGATTAAGTCATACTCATTTTGCATTACTAGGAGATAAAGGTAGAGAGATATTAACTACAAAATTAGTAAATAAAAATAACAATTAAATAATTAAGCTAAGTGGATGCTGCAATGATGAAGTAATCTCGATCTTTATTGCCAGTCATGTGCGTGTCCAAGTACATCACACTTGAATAAGGATGATGTACAATTACAATCATCACACTGTGGGCATGCATTGGGAGAAAAGAGTTGAGAGGAAAAACGTTATTGAAAACTTAAACTTAATAACTCTAAAAACTCTAAGAAGTAATTTTAAACCAAGTGCGCTACCTTTTATTTATAGGCTCACACTGGAACCGCGATATTGCATACGCGATATCGCGGCTGCGATATGGGGGGTTCGATAACAGGGGTCCGATATTGGGACCTATTAGACTTGGTATCTTGTATCAGGGTTTTGATAATAGGGGTCTGATAATAAGACCTGATAGACCATGACTCATGACTTCCCCTATATTGATGCTCCAAAAAAAATCATAAGGTACAAGCTCCCCCTACATATGTGTCTTATCTTCTTAATTCATTAGTTGTAAGTTGAATGCCAATGTACTCTTTAATTCTTTTATGATCTACAGCTATTTGATCATAATATTGATCATTCAAGAATATATAATAAATTAACAATGTTTATAAAGATGCAAAAATATTAGAGAAAATTATTAGGCCATTTTTCTGCAATACTAGGACCAATTTTTTATGTTAGTAGTATCTTATGATAAAAGATAGAATAGTTTTTAATGTAGATGCAATGCGTTTCTTTTGTTTCTCAAATATAGAGTTTCTTTAACCATTAAGTATTTAAGAACATGTAAAAAGCTAAATAATTCATAAGATAAGATGAGAGATAATTAGACTACCTTGGTCTTTCTTTAAAACGTTTTCTATAGTATCATGCATTGGATGATTAAGATATATTTTCTTTGATAACTAAAGAATTCATAAAGTATATATATATAAAACTTATCAAGAATAATTTCAAAAACTAGCCTATATTAAATCTATCAAGCAAAGAAATTGAGACTTACCATGACTTACATTACTTGCTTATTGATGTGAGAATGACTAATGGAGTCTAAGATGAGACCTTCTATCATAGAGTACCTCCTTACCATGAGATTTCTTTCATTAGCTCTTTTGTTGGTGTCCTTAATCTTGTATGGGAATCATTCTTGTTCATGTTCCTCAAGATAGGAGGATCCATAATTTTTGATAGTTTTTGATTCATTTTCCCTTTTAGAAGTTTCTCTAGCCTTTTACTCATTTGTTTTCCAAGTCATTGCATCTTGCAAGATACACTCACTAGATTCCTTTTGATAAGACCAAGTATCTACATTATTTTGTTCAATGTGAGGATAATAATCTTGTTTATGAAAATTTTTTTTACAAAAAATATAAAGAATTTCTTTCATGAATGGAATCATCAAACGTAATTTTTTTTTGAATTGAACTAGTACAAGTATTCTTTTGAGAGGTTTCTTCCAAGCTTTCACTTTTATGGTAATTTTGTATTTTTTCCTTGTTTTTGTTGATTCCTTCTTAATGAGTATCCTTGCATTTCTTTTTATCCAAAGGGATTAGCAGTTGAATCTTAGCTTTCATATCTAAGATTTCCCTTTTTAACTTGAAGGATAAGGTATACATTTCAAAAAAATTTCTATTCATATTTTTCTTTGCCTTTTTGAGTAGATAATGTAAGATAAGAATTTCTTCACGTAACTCACTATACTTTTCATTATGTTTACCTCTTAATTCATTTGATATTTATGATGAATCTTCATTTGTGAGGGCCATAAATATAACCTGCTATGATGAACAAAGTGATGATTCTTTCATAGTATCATCAAACTCTTCTTCACTTTGTTCTCCATCATCCTAGCTTGTGTAGAAGTTTATCCTTTTTGTATATGCTTTAGTCTTATCTATTTGTTGTAACCTGCCAATGCTAGGACATTCAAAGACCACATGGCCTCTTCCACAACATACCCAACATTCTATGGAAAAGGCATCAAAATTTTAATTCATAGAATTTTTTTCTTTTTCCTTACCTTTAGATTGATTTGGTCTTGGTGGGTTGAAGCTTCTCCCTTTCCTTGTAAGGAGTCTTTGAACTCTTCTTGATAGAAGAGCTATTTCATCTTTACTATTTGTTTCTTGTTCAACCTTATCTTTCTCCTTTAATGCTAATTTTAGAGCAATAGAATTTTTCTTAATTGCTCCTTCACTTAGGAGATTCATCTCATAAGAAATCAGAGTATTCTAAAGCTCTTGAAATTTAAGGATTGAAAAGTCTCTAATTTCTTCCATAGCTATGACCTTAGGTCTAAATTTGAGCTGTAGTTCTACTAACTAAACATCTTGATTACTATAGGAATCAAGGAATTCTAGTTGAAACAATTTTTAACCCTGGATCTCTAGGGCCTCTTCCAAAAAAATGAGATCCTTGGTGCTTTGGACGATCTGGTAGATTAGCCAAGGACTTATGAACTGAAAATGGGGGTAACAAGAATGAAAACCAAATAGATCTAGAATAAAATGGATGAAATGCAATGAACAATGAAACTTGCACACAAATAAAGCTATAATCTTTATTTCAAAAGAATAAATGGGATACAGAGAATGTGTACAAGATTTCTTGTAGGAGCAAGGGGGTTCACTGGGATGAGGGTTTATAATTCATTGGAGCTTCTATGATTCACTCTATAATTTGGATGTTTTTCGACTCTGGATGCTATCGAACCTTTGCTACCACATCGGATTTACAACGTTGTTGATGCAAGGGGGTGAGAAATTTGAGAAATTTGGATACTAGAGTGATTAGCACTAGGATTTTTTGTTTCCAAGTTCTTAGTGTAGAATTCAAAATTCCAAAAATCTCAAAGGGGGTAACAAGCTATGGGGGGTAAATATGGCTATGGGGGTTCCATGATGGGGTGCTCTAAGATGTTATGTTTTTGCTTGGTTGTAGAGCTCTTAGATGCTAAAAAATGCCAAGGGTGCAAATGCAAAAAGAGTGGAACCTTTCAATGGTATAGGGGGTTTGCTTTTATAGGGTTTTGTCCATAATATTTCCTACAAATTAACTAAATGGATGCTCCAAATTGTTGACAAAATAGCTGCAAATTTATGCTATGCCTAGGTGAGGTGGATGTCCAAATCAAGGGGGGTTACCATATATGGTAAGTGTTATATCCCCTTGGCCATTCCATTTACTAAAAATAGTAAACAAAAATGTTATCCACATTGGCTTTGTCCACCCATGCTGGGTCTTCCAATCATGAATGTTGATGTGTAGAATCCTCATTGAAGTTGGTACAGTGCTTGAATCTTAGCCATGAAGTATCCATGTTGGAGGGATGAAGTGTCAATGTTGGGAGGTGATGATCACACCCTCCACGCTAAGCATAGATGCTGTCACATCCTCCATGTTAAGCACAGATGCTATCAAATCCCTCCACATTAGGGGTAGGTGAGTTTTTCCCCCATGAAGGTGTCTTTAGCATAGAAAATGCTATATTCCCCCTTTTAAAACACATCAAAATGCTAGTTTTGGCATCCCAAAAGTTATTTTTAACTTGTCCAAGCTTGAATATAGATAGTACATGACTATTTTCACTTGGGGGATGAGGCTTTAACCACTTATGAGGCATTTTCTAGTCCCAAAAGTATAAAGTATATGAGATTGCATCTCATGGATTACAATCCTCACATTTACAATGAAGTTTTTCCTTGAGTTTCATGGGATGAGGTTACAGAGGTCATAACATGTAAATTTGGTGGTGTTTCATTGGTTCCTCTTTGTTGGTGTTTGAAGGATTGACTTGAGAGGCACTGATAAAGAATACAAAATACTACTGTAGGTCCACCAAAAATGTTTCCTCTTTGTGCTTGATTTAATCGTGTCAAACCATGCTAAAGAGTGCTTGTGATGATGGGATAAGGCTATGATTTAGAGATGGTCATGAGGTTGTAGGGAAATGGTCATGAGAGCGAACAATGTGTTCCATAGTTGATATCATGGCTATGTCACCAACATGTTGGTATATCTGTGATTTTGGTACTTCATGTCTTGAAGTGTTGGCCACTTGGCAAATGCATTTGAGGATCCACCACTTCGCTCCAAGGTTTCATTGGCCATTTCACTTTGAGGCTTCACTAGCTATTCAACTTCTTGGTAGTTTTATTTTCCTTAGTTTTTGTTAGGATGAAACATTTATTGGGTTTCATTGCTAAGGTTGGTTTGATATGGTTTTTCCATTGAATGAGTTGTGTTACACTCAATGGACTTGGTTTTTTCATTGAACAAGTTATGTTCAAGGACTTAATGGTTTTCCACTGAATGAGATGTGTTACATCTAAGTGGACTTGAGGATGGAGCATTATGAAGAGATGTCATGAGGCCATAATGTATAAATGTCAAACATTGGTCAACATTATTATTTAGGGTAAGGAAGGCTATAATGGGGTTACGGGGTTGGATTCAAGAAGATGATAATGGAATGAAAATGAGACAAACACTCTTATCATAGAAGGACAAACTCATCGAATCTTGGACATTGAGATCATGTGGTGACTTGCTATCATAATGAGTTGTACTTTTATGATGACTTCCAAGCTTCATCTTGCAAGCACAACTTTAAGAGGACAATAAAACCAAGTAAAAAAAAAAACATGTCATGTTACAATGCATATGACCATGTGAGATAATGAATAAATCCAAGCTACCCAAGTCACCAGTGTTGATAGTTTAAGGCCTTAGCAAGACATGGTGCTAGTTTAAGGTCTTAGGGTAGAACATGTAGAAATGGAAGTGCATGGACTACAACAAGAGCTAGTTGCCATAAGATCTAAAAGATGGGACCCTATCTAATTTGTTGCACTTGACCATCTAGATCAATTCCAAATGAAGCTGCTAAACTAATTGATTGAATAGAACAAAGTTGCTGAGCAAGAGAATGAGAATGGGGTTTGAAATGCCTCAATTGTTGAAGCTCAAGCATATGCCCATGCAAAGGCATTGACTGCCATACAAGAAGAAAATAAATAGCTTACTATGGATAATGGAAGGTTGACCATTGTAGAAAAATAGAAAAATATATTTGAAAAAAGTATCCACCAGTTGAGAGAACAATTGGTGAGGATCAACCAGGACATCAAGAGATTTGCCAAAGAAAATTGAACCCTCTCAATGGAGGAGGTGCATAGGATATGTAAAAATATACAATCAAAATAAGCATGTGGCAAAATGAGGCCAAGAGACATAATAAGCTAAAGAAGCACTTTTGAAACCAAATTGGCATGTACAAGCAGATCAATGAAAAAGAGATCCAGATGGTAAAGGCCTTCATTAGTTTCATGTTAGCATAGAATCCTGAATAGCATCCAATCTTGGATAGCTATGTCTTGGTCCATCAAGCAGAAGTAAAGAATAAGGACCTACAAATTGAAGATCTAAAGGAGTACTTGGCATTGGCTAACCTTTGATATGCCAACCTTTCCATGTTAACAGTAGGTTGACCTAGAAACGAGCTAGAGAACTAAGTAGTGGCCACCTATGCACTATATGAAAAAGAGTTTGTAGATAGGAAAAGTGCTCTATAGAAACTTCACATGGAAAACTTAGAATTGGAGGTAATTAAGGCTTGCTACCACAAACAAAGAGATGTAGCCTTGGACCTAGTCCAGAGGTTGATCGACCACCATGAATTAAAGGAAAATGCCAAAGTCTACGAGGAGGAATGACAGTAGTTTATGGTTTGGTATGTGAAAGCAAATAAGATCTTGCAGTTGCCATGTTTGTGGGATTTACCAGTTCTAGCACACATCAACTCTATCGCTTGGATGGTACATGACCTGAGGGTGGAAGGGGAAAAGTTGTAGGTGCTCTTGAACTGCTAAAAATTTCAAAATCTTGGTGATAAAGTAAAGCAATCAATGGAAGAGCGATTGCCTCTAAGAACTACATAAGCTTCCCCAATTTTGTGTCTTGTAATGTTGGGTCCATATTTTTTGTAAAGCATCATTGTGGCATGTAAAAGTTAATTTTTGTGTCTAGTTAAGTTAGTTAATAATCTCATACCTTTCCAATATTTTGTAAAGGACTTTTTTCTCATTTTTTTTAAACTCAAGGATGAGTTTTCATTCAATAATGGGGCTATGATGACTCATGTTTTGTAGGGTTGTGATATTAGATATCCAATATTAGGGCATTACCTTTGATGTTAAGCATTTGATATATTCCCTTCTATGCTAGCCTATAAGTACCACACTTGGATGCACAATTGGGATATAGATTTTAGATATCTTTTTCAAATATTTTTGAGTAGTCAGAATTTTATTAGTTTGTTTTCTAGTGCATGTCCATAGTGATTGTATAACATTCTTATTCAATTGTTATGTACTTGGATGCATTACATGACTGACAATAAAGATCAAGATTACTTTCATCATTGTAGCATCCACTTAGATTTATTATTCCTTTTAATTGTTTAATGTTTTCCTTAGTTAATGTTTCCATTTATTGCTCTTTATTATTCTTATCATTAAGTGGAATGAATATGACTAATTGTAGGCACTTAAGTATAATTACTTGGTAACCTAGCTATGTATCATTTGGTAAGCCTAGTGGCATACACTTGGTAATCCTAGAGGTAGTTATGCGAAGTCCAAGGCATGTGCAGATGATTTGGGATAGATACTCATCACACATAAGCTAGTTTAGATTTTACTTTCCACTATTAATTAGCTTAATTAATTAATATCTTTTTTATCATTAGGAGTAGCTTAGGGCTAGACAACATAAATCATGATATGTCTCACTTTGGACTAAACCATATGATGAGACGCGGTTTGCGTCGGCCACGATATCGTGTACGCGATATCGCAGTCAGCCGCCATGTCTATAAATAAGAGGCGGCTCTCCCTTGTTTGGGATCCCAATTTTAGTGTAGCGAAGCTCTGGCAGTTTGATCCCTCTAGAGTTAGAATTTTCCTGTGTCTGCCCGCAGTGTGGTGAATGTGATTGTACGGTGTCTTTATTCGAGTGTGCCGTACTTGGACACGCACATGACCGGCAATAAAGATCGAGATTACTTCATCATTGCAGCATTCACTTAGTTTATTTATTGTTATTTATTTCATGTTATTTATTGCTTTCATAGCACGATGTAAGTACGACTTGACTACGAGCATCTACGGGTGTGTACGGCTAGTTAAGGAATCAGTTACTTATTGTGATTAGTCTCTCAACCCTAAACTCCTAGAAGCGAAACGAGTACGACTTGATTACGAGCATTTAAGTGTGACTGCTTGGTAGCCTAGTGGTGTAGCTAGGGGGATCTACGCTTGGTAACCCAGTGGCGTATTTGGGTCTGCACCTGGTAATCCCAGTGGCGTACCTAGGCCTATGCTTGGTAGTCCCAGTGGTAGTCGTGCACGAAGTCCAAGATGTGTACGGTTAATCAAGGAATCGGTTGCTCGTCGCACTTAGGCTAGATTAGATTTCTTATCCTTTTCCTCTTAGCTTAGATTTAGTTAAATATTATTTTCCATTGCCTTCAGGAGTAGCAATAGAATTAGGATACATCATACACCTCATCTAGACTAAACCATACGTGACATATGCAAAACTAGTCTAGATGGGAAGATAGCGAACTGCGACCTAAGGCTAACTATCTAGATACCACAACTAGTCCATCTGCGGAGTTCGACCGGATCGCGCGTGCGACGCTCATTTCGTATGGTTGAGTGTAGGGGTACCTCGCCACTCATCATTGGCGCCGTTGCCAGGGATGGTGCTAGTTATCTAGATTAGTTAAATCATACAAGGTCGTTGTAAAGAACTTAACGATATATCTCTTAAAAAGAAGAATTAAAAAAATTCACGCACAACAATGTCTCTCTTACAAGATGATAATAACACCATACTTAATGAGGAAGTTCATTGGAGAACCAATGAGCTATATGACGATGAGAGTTGGAGTATACAACCTGAAGTGGGAGTTTCTTATAAGAATGAAAAAAACAACATCATCGTAACACACGAAGACATAACTTACCCGATGACGATGAACCCCCACTGGCCACTACAAGCTTAACGCAAATACAAGAGGTTGTTCGAATCTCATGTTCGAAGCTCAACATTTACTAGCCTTCTACGATGCCTGCACATGGAATAACATTGATAACAGTTGTTAAAAACTGAAGCTCTTTCCTATGACACTCGTTGATCAAGCTAAAGTATGGTATAGATCGTTAAAACCAAATTCGGTACGACGCTGGTCAACAATGGTAGAAGCCTTTAATGAAAAATATCAATCCTATGCTAGAGTGTCAGCCTTGAGGAAACAAATCCAAGGATGGAAACAAGAAAAACATGAACCTTTGGACATGGCCTTAGAACGATATTATTCACTGTTAAACAGCTGTCCAGGCCATGGGTTTTCTGAGGAAAGGCTAATGTACCATATCATTGACGGGCTTCGTAATGAAACAAGAGGGACCTTAGGAACGTATGCCCGAGGTCAACTATACAACCTACGAACCCATCAAATTCAAGAGCTTGTTAAGCGGGTAGCAAAAGAAGAAGGAGAAATAGCTACATGGGAGAATGTTGAAAAACATCAACGGGACCAAAGTTGCAACTCAACAAAGGTCCATGATCATAACGAGGAGAGATNGAACATATGCTTGTACGATCACCCCAAAGGCCAATGCCCAATACTGTTACATCTACATGAGCATTGGGGAAACACGTTACATCCAGAGTTCGTACAGAGATACTGTGTTAGACCACAGTGGCAACAATCCCAGTCGTGGGGGAATCCACCCTTAGACTGGAGGCACCCTTCACATTTTCCGAATCCAAATGCTTATAACGTTCAACATCCTGTTTCTTCAACTGGGCCACCATACTCTATCTCACCACAATACCATTCTCCACAATACTATCAACCCATACCTCCAACACAACCACCACCTTGTGCACCTTACATTCCTCCTAACTTTCAACATTCTTATCCTTTCCCTCCTTCCACAATGCCACCAACTGTTCCTAAGGTGTTTGTACCACCGCAACCCACGAACAACACTTGTGTTGCTGCTACTAACTACAGTGAAGAGCCTCCTCAACATCAAAGACGTCCTTTCTTTAAACACGGCCGTAGGAAGGGACAACATAACTCTGAGGCCACTGCATCTTCCAACCCAGCACAAGTCCAACAATGTGGTGCACCCTTACCTTCGAACCCAACGCCTCATGTAACTTCATCAGGGCCACCAACTTACACTCCAACAACCATAAGGCCCAATGAACACAACCATGGGAGGCATCAGCCCAATCCTTGCATACCATCTAACGGTCCTAAACATCATAGTGGGTCAACTCGTTATCTGGGAACTACATCGTATGAAGTGCCCCACTATGTTTATTATAAAGTGTGTGAAATCCAAGGTGATAAGTATGGACCAGCTTCAATATTTCCAATATGCAAGGATCCTCATTTTCCATTTATTAATCCTTGCCATACTCAACCGTTTAGTTATGGGGGATATCCCCCATTTCAATAACAAGCAGGATTAATAAATATTTTTAATTTTCTTTAATTTTACAACTTTTTGTTTTTCAGTTTTTCATTTTTCAATTTTTTGTTTTATCTTTTTGTGTGTTTGTATTTTCATGTTTTTGTAAGTAATCTCATCTACGAATAAAACACTCATGTGGATCGTTGGTTGAGATGTGTTTTATGTTATTAAGTCATGAGTGATCAATTATTTGAAACAGTGAGCCCACTACACCCACTCATCCACTCTATAAATAAAGAGGTTCTGTTCGAGGGTACAGTGATATTCTTGAAATTTCTAAAACTTAAAATTAATTTTGTGTTCATTGTACCCAGAATGAAGAAGGATGGACCAAGAGGGAATGATTAGGGTGTGACATCAAGGGGACTTGTGGATTCTCTTTGGTGACATCTGTGGGAGTTATCATGCAACATGGTTGTACTAAGATCCTTGTAGATCTAATGAAAAATGGGAGTAAGAGTAATCAAAAGGGCACTTGAACATCAAAAGCTGTTCTAGGGGGTCCCACTGGAAAGACATGCATCCATGCCTGAAGGTTGGTGGCCTCTCTGGACTCAAAAAAAAGGAAAAAAAAAGAAAAGTGCCATAAAAAAAAAATCACTCCTCCCTTGTACTAAACGCCAAGTGATCGTACGCCTTGTTGTTATGGTACTCGCACAGTTGTTCATCATGGGATGAAGCAATGCGATGTCACTGATTAGAAGGATAGACTTGGTCCTGATCTTGGAACGATGGGTTAATGACACTTTAATCATGCTTTTCATGCAGAATTCATTGTGCCCTGAGTCAGTTACCTCATGTCCCGATCTCTACGATCCCTTTCTCTACTTCATCTCATCTCACTGTTCGTGTAATTGTAGCTCGTGTCTCGTGTAACATAAAATTTTCATCTCATTCCGGTGATATTTACATGTGTGCATTTTGTGGAGTTAGTGCAGATTACACCTAACCCTTCTAGTGCCCACGGACACTTTAAGTGTGATTACACAAGGGCATAATAGGTTGAAACCTGATTTAGGGAGGACCCACTTGTGTAATTTTTTGTAATCTCCATTAATTCTGTAGCCAGAACACAAAATTCTTACCCTCAGCATAGTTATTCATAAATTTCTTTCCCATTTATTAATCCTCAAACTTTAACGTTCCAATGTCCCATTACATTCCCTTTTCGTCATAACTGCCAAAATTTTCATTGTAAAATTCACACCTATCTCATTCAAAATGCCTTTCGAATTCATGTAATTACCCTTGAGTCCATTAATTCTTGTTAATGTCCTAGTTTTACACATTAATTTCAAGTCAAATCATTTAAAATTCGGTCTTTGTTAGTTGTCTCACTTTGGTTGGGCCGTGATATCACGTACGCGATATCGTGTCCCATGAGATATTGAGTACGTGATGTACGGTACGCGATATCGTGTCATAGAAACCCCCGTCGCAACACTTTGCATCATTTGGCATTTACGCGGGGGGAAGTTTTGAATTTTTTCTATGCGACTTGCGCTTGAGCGACCCTTGCTTTTTCCACTCTATCTTGCGCGCTGGTACTTCGATTTTAATTCCGTTTGAACCTGCTTGAACCCGGAGTGTTCAGTTTAGTCGTGGGGGAGAGACACTTGCCGAAAGTGCCTAATTTTTTTTGAAATTCTTCATCGCCCAAAGGACATCAATTAGGGTAATTAATACTAACACTTAGGAAATTGCGCCATAAATCAAATGACCCTAAGTATACCGGGAGATTAAAATGGAAATCTGCCTAAGACATACGACTCATTATCATAATTTTCGGGCATGATCACAGAATAATAGCAAACCTTTAATTAAGGCAAGTAGTAAGGTATAATTCGAGCTCCTAAACAACCTTACTAATGTTGGCCCGTGTGATTGCCGATGGCCCCAAAACGCACCCAGCAGAAGAGTCCGACCCAAGGTGGAGCAAAACAACCTAGGAGAGGTCGAAGACAAGTCCCTGTCGGACAACATAATGAATAGGAGGTGCATTCATTCAGTATCCATCAAAACGAACCTCCGACCAGAGGGTCCGGACAGGTAGAAGGAGGAGCTGTTGTGCCTGAACTGGGACAACAACTCACGTTGCCCCCCGAATGTGTTCAGGCCATCCACGCGAAGTCCACAATTGCTTCGGTAATTGTGGAACTCAACTTCGAATCTTTTGCAGAGTTCGCTCCTGAGGCTGTTAGGGATCACCTTAAAGGGTCTCCCTTCTGGCCTGTCCTCTTTGAACAAAGTGCTTGGTACTTAGGAGAAACGTACTTGTTTTGGCACAATAAAGAGCAACGCACCACAGTAGACATCGGTGGTGTGTCAGTAGATTTTTCTGCACAGGCGATTTTGGAAGTGTTAATTCTTCCGAATTCAGGCCCCCATGTTGCTCGGTTATCCATCCGATCCGACCCTGATATGCGAAAGGAGTGGTTAGAGAAGGCTTATGGCAGAGACAAGGCTTTTGGTGAGCTGACTACGGAGGAGCGAGTTTATTTCAAAATCGGGACTTATCACCTCTTCCCCACAAAAGGCTTAAAGAGAATATCAACATATGCGGCAAGAGGATGTGAAGTGTTGATGGGAAAGGTTAACGCTAACCTTCCCCATCTATATTTGACGGAGGTCCTAAGGCGATTCGAAGAACGGAAGACAGGAAAAATGGCACTCCCTTTTCCCTGTCTTATCAGAAAACTGTGCCGTCGGGCAGGTATTCGGGGATATACAAACGATGTCCTTCGAAAGGCCCAAAATGCTTCTTATGCCGAATTATTAAAGGCGCCAGCTCTAAGAAAGAGTACTGGCGAAGAGTTGGGACCAGATGAGGAAAATGAAGAACAAGTGACTGAAACCCCTGCAACTCAGCTTGCAGGACCCAGTCAACCTCCAGCCACAGATCCTAGCCAACAACATGAAGCAGAACCCGGTACAGGCCAGGGTCAGCCACCGCCGCAAGACTATAGACCGTCAATGAGCCATTTGAGGGCTATTGCTGAGATGATCAGTTGGGGAAGTCGTGATGACACCAGTCTCTTCCGTGTCATCGATGATGCTAGGTAGCCTACAATTTCAATAGATCGCACAAAGGGTGAGTTGTCAGTGCAAATAGGAGGAGGGGAAAGTAGATGGTCACAACAGATTTCTGGACATGCGGCATCTTTTCAAGTGCAATTAGAGACTGGTGAAGGGGCCACAGTAGTGGTCATGCAACACCAGGATGCCACTGGAGCAGCTGATGTGGTAGCTGACCACATCAAGGAATCTTTTCATGTACCTGTTGTGCCACTGGCAGATCTTTCAGGAGCACAGGATGCTCAAACCATTGTCAGAACCTCAATGACTCCTGCAGAACATGAGGATGCATTGGACAGATTGCTTCAAACAGGACAAGTTTTAACGTCTCTGTTTGACATCCCCCAAGATGTAACGGCAATTCAGTCAGACCTCATTTCAACCAAGGTGAAACTGGTCATATCCGAAGTAAGGTTTGAGCATGCTGAGGCTGAAGTGCAGAAATTACAAGAGCAGCTCATCGCCTTACAAGCAGCACAGCGGGATCCCTTGCGATTGGTTCCCGTAGACCAGTTAGACAATTTTAAAACTGAACAATTAACCAAATTAATTGTAGAAAATAAGAAAGTGGCAGAAGAAAAGGAGACGGCTACTTGGGATGCCTCCCCAGCAAAGGTGCAAACTCATGCGCATCTTAAGGCACTCAAGGCCTTACAAGAAGAAAACAAGCAGTTGGTTGCCGATAATCTTCGGTTGACTTCTGTGGAGAAACAAAAGAATGTTCTCGATGATCACTTTCATCGGCTGCAAGAACAATTCATTCGAGTCAACCAAGACGTAAGCCGTTTAGCCAGAGAAAATTGAACCCTCTCAATGGAGGAGGTGTGCGCTATTCGATAGAAATCAGTCATCGAGATTAGTGCATGGCAGAATGAGGCTAAACAACACGAGAAGCTGAAGGAGCACTTCCGTGACCAGGTGGGGATGTACAAAAAAATCCTGGAGAAGGAGATCCATATGGAAAAAGCCCAAATAAACAACATCAGTGCCCAGCACACTGATTGGGGGGCCATATTGGACACTTATGCCTATTCCCACCAGGCGGAAATTAAGAACCGGGACCTGCAGATCCAGGACTTAACTGAATACATGGAGTTGGCAAATCTTCGGTATGCCAACCTAGCCATGTTAACAGCAGGATGCCCGAGGTCGGAGCTCGAGCAGCAGGTAGCTTCCACCTACATCAAATATGAAGCAGATTTTGTAGAACGAAAGAAGTTGGCTGAAAAATTAGATGTTGCAAATTCTGAACTCACGGTGGTAAAAGAAAGCTACCAAGGGCAGAAAGATGTGGCAACCGACTTGGCTCGATGGCTAACAAAACTTCACGAATACAAAGATAAAGCCAGAGCCTTTGAAGAGGAATGACGGGTGTTTGTGGCATGGTACGTCAAAGCTAATCAGATGTTCCCACAACTACCCTGTCCGTGGGAAGTACCGACTCCATCAAACATCGGAGCATTAGCATGGACGACACAGGACCCTTGGACCGAAGAGGAGAAGCTCCAGGCTATTCTTCAGCATCATCAATCTTCAAAACTTGGAGCACATGACAAAGGGAAAGCACGCATGGAGGAGCCACCGCCACCAGGAACTACATGAGTTCCACATTTTTGTAATTGTAGCATTTTTTCTCTGTGTTGTGTCTTCCCACACTACGACATTAGTCCATTTCCTTTTCCAGTTAATAATCCCATACCTATCCACTGTGTAATCACTAAAGCTTGTTCTCTTTGTAACTCGAGGACGAGTTTTTATTCAGTCGTGGGGGTATGATGAGACGCGGTTTGTGTCGGCCGTGATATCGCGTACGCGATATCGCAGTCAGCCGCCATGTCTATAAATAAGAGGCTGCTCTCCCTTGTTTGGGATCCCAGTTTTAGTGTAGCGAAGCTCTGGCAGTTTGATCCCTCCAGAGTTAGAATTTTCCCGTGTCTGCCCGCAGTGTGGTGAATGTGATTGTACGGTGTCTTTATTCGAGTGTGCCGTACTTGGACACGCACATGACCG
>MNCI01025861.1:951082-1218885 GCA_015680685.1 Gnetum montanum
GTGACATATGCAAAACTAGTCTAGATGGGAAGACAGCAAGCTGCGAGCTAAGGCTAACTATCTAGATACCACAACTAGTCCATCTGCGGAGTTCGACCGGATCGCGCGTGCGACGCTCGTTTCGTATGGTTGAGTGTAGGGGTACCTCGCCACTCATCACCATACATGAAAAAGCTACCACTAGTCCAATTGGGAAGATAAAGAACTGTAATCAAAGCATAATGATCTAGATGCACAACTAGTCCTATCCATGAAATTCAACTAGATCATGCATAATCACTTGTGATTCATATGGTTGGGCATAGGGGTACCTCACTACTCATTAGAAAGGAAAATGTTCTTTCTTTCATTCGTCTAATGCATGTTGTTATCTTTCTTTAGCATCTCATTTACTGGTCTATCTAATTCAGCATAGGCAGGAATGAAACATCTAAAAAAATTAATTTTCCCAAAGAAGGCTCTTAAATTAGTCTTAGATAGAGGGTATGGAACTTCTAAGATTACTTTGACTTACTTAGGATCAATCTTAACCCCTTCCTTAGTAACTATATGACTAAGAAATTTACCACTTTGAACACCAAAGGTGGACTTCTTTGCATTGAAAGTAATACCAAATCATCTACATCTTATGAAAATATTTCTAAGGTCTCTAAGGTGTGTTCCTTGATCCTAGGAGAAAATGATTAAATCATCTTGATAAATAGTACTACATTTCCATATTAGTCCTTCAAAAGTCTTATCCATAGCCCTTTAAAAGATAGAACCAATGTTTATAAGACCAAAATACATTTTAGTAAATTGAAAAGTTCCCCACTTTGTTATAAAATCAGTCTTATATTTGTCCTTTTTACTAACTAAGAGTTGGTTGTATCCTAAATATCCATTTAGCAAGGAAAACATTTGGGCTTCATTCACGATTTGCAAAAGCTCTTCCATAAGATGGAGTGGATAATTATCCTTAATATAAAAAGCATTAAGTTTACAAAAATTAATACATAATCTTAATTCACCAATTCATTTTCTAAGAGTACTAAGTTTGGTATCCAACTTGAATGTCTCATAGGATAAATAATCTTGGATTCTAGAAGCTTATCGATTTCTACTTTCATCAAGGCTTTAATCTTAGGATTTATAGGCCTAAGTTTTTGCCTAAATGGTTTGGTTTCTAGCTTAAGGAGAATAGTATGTGTCATCACTAATGGATTGAAAGTTCTAAGATCCTCAAAAGTCCAAGCCAAAACATCATTAAACTCATGTAATAATTCAATCAAGCTTTGTTTTTTCATTTGGATGTAAACAAACTCCTATTTTAATAGGGTATTGTTTTCCTTTCTTTTGAATTTGAATTGGTTTTATTTTAGCTAACATTTTCCAAATAGTATTCTTAGAAATTTCTTTAGTTTTAGTATATAAGTCATTAAATAAAGTTTCCCTAGTTGCTATTTCAGGAGAAATTTGATTTAAAAGTATAACATCCTGAGATATAACTTTTTCATTAATTTGAGAAAGTTCAATACATTGATCACTAAATTCACCCTTAGAAAATAAAAATTCAAACATGTGATTATCATCATCAAAAACTTGAAAATAAAGAACATTATCTAGAATAGAATATAACTTAACCTTTTCAATAATAATTTTAGAATCTCAAGCATTGTGTTTAAAAGGAACATCTAAAGTAGTAGCCATTTGAGCTAGTGCATCGAGGACATAATCTTCCTCTCTTGGTACATGTTGAATGGATATTAGTTCAAATTCCTTAAAAAATTTAAGGATATAATCTTTATATGCTTTGATGGTAGCATCCTTATCATCAAAGATTCCACTGACTTAATTTACTATTAGTTGAGAGTCACTTTAATCTTAAGTTTGGATACGTTATAATATTAGCTAACTTAATCCCATGTATAAGCACTTCATATTCAACCATATTATTAGTCATAAGCTATGTGAAATTGATGGCTTTAAGGATATGAGCTTCACTAGGAGGTATGAGCATTATTCTAGCTCCACATCCTTTCTTGGAGAAGGCACCATCCACTCTTAGTATCCAAGTGTTTAAATTAATAAAATCTAAAAAATTAGCCCTTTGAGCAATATAAAAATTATTTTTGTCAAAATTTGGCTTATCTTTTAATGTTTTCATACTTAGGATCTCATTTCTGTCTTTGTCCTTTCCTAATTATGGTGGCTCACCAAAAGGAAATGTTCTTCCATGATATTGATGATATGGAACATTATCTTCATATATTTCTTCACATTTTGTAAAAGCCTAGTAATATTGGGTGGAACATGTGTAAGCAAAAGGATTTATTTCTGGAGTTTCACTAAAAGCATCATTTAAAATATATTTGCCAAGTCCAAGCTCAATAATTCCAACAAACAGATTAGTATTTTGATTTTCCAAGGATTTACTTTATTGATAAAAAATTGTTACCACTTGTTTATAAAAAGGCTATCTTGTTATAATGACATATTCAAATTTTTCTTTAATAGGAATTAATAATTTTGAAAAATTTGATCTAAAGAAGCCCCCAAACTAGGCTTTGAAAGTCCTAGATAGAAGCAGACCATAAGTGGGTGACATGTCAACCACTAAAATATCTATATAACATGTAAAAGTGGGGTATTTTTTAAGTTGTACTTTTACTCCTTTTAATGACCCTACCATGGGTACATTAGATTCATTAAGTTGTTTCACACTTTTTGCTTATGGTAGAATTTGTGCTTCTAATATTTTACACACCTTTAGTGGCATGATGCTAACTGTTGCACCAGAATGTATTAAGTAATTATGAACATTCTTTTCTAAAATGATCAAATTTTTTAGGAAAGGAGGTTGGTCTTTCTTGCTAAACATGAGATTGCCTAAATTTTGTATTGCTAATGCATTAGGACTTTCCACAAAGTGTACTTGCCTTTCGGTTGTTGGAGATTTTTCTTTATTGGTTTTAGGTGTATGAACTATATTTTAAATAATGTCTTTCATTTCATTAAAGTGTAAAAGATCATACATTAAAATGTTGGCTTTAACTCTTTTCAAATCCTCAACTAGATCAGAAGCCTTATGTTCATCTTTGACTTCTTATTGAGGTGGAGCTCTTCTAAGTATAGAAGGGGAGTTTGGTCATTAAGGAACATTTACTTGGGATGTTCTAGTTTAATTATTTGTTTTATTTTAACTAGAATCTATTATGTTGGAAGGAGTATAAGGATTATTCCTAGTGTGTTGTTGAGTAGTGTTCATAATGTCATTAATTCTACGGTAGCTGGTGTTGTGTGGATTGGGATCACTTACCATGACTTGTTCAAACGTGGAAACTTCTTCATTTTTTGTTTCATGAGGTATCTTAAGGACCATAATTGGGGGTTTTCCATTTTATTGATTTTGGGCATTGTCACCATAAAATGCTAAAAATTGAGGACAATTTTTCTCAGAATGTTGCCTAGTATTATGAAGGTGACAATATTCATCCTTAATTGATGTGCTTGGTTTTTCAGAATGTGTAGGAATTTTGTTATTATTTTGCTATAGTTTAACTACTTCATTGAAAATATTTTAAAGAGTAGTTAATGTTTGGGTCATTTGACTTTCTATTTGAGTAATTAATCTATTAGGATTACATATTCCTTTTGGATTTATGATGGATTGGATTAAAGCTTTTGATTGATTGTCACTTAAATTGGTATTTGATGGTAAAATCAAGATGATGTTGAACCTTGAAAATAGTTACTTGTAGGTTGAGTCATTTGAAGGGGGCGAGGAGTTTGAAACATAGTATAAGTCATTGGGAAAGTTTATGGAGGTAAAGGACTAGATTGCATAGGATTACTAATAATTATTATTCCAAATTGGGTTTGAATGCTGTTCATCAAGGTAATTTGTTCTAACTCAATAGCTTTAGCCATCACTCGTATTTTTTTTATGTTGGGATTAGACTTAATGGCATAGGTGAAGAATGGATCAATGGTAGAGAGGTAAAAATTGAGGATACCATCAGGTTGCAGATGCATCTCATTTGACACATAAATAAGTTGATGTAGGAATCTTATATCATAGTCATGGACATTTTCTGTAGGTAGTTTTCTTAAGCTTGTAAAATTGCTTGAGGCTAAGGAAGGACTAGTGAACTTATTGAATTGAAGTAGAAACTTATTTTTAAAGTATTTCCATGAGTTGATAGAGGCATTAGGGAGCATTAAAAACCATTGGGTGGCTTTATTTATGAAAGTTGTTACAAAGACCCTACATGCTATGTCATTTTTAATAATGTTATGGATGTCTAGCAAAGTTTCAAAACATTGTATATGTTGATAGGCATCACTAGTAGGAGCAGTAGGTTCAAAGAACAAATTAAAATTTTGTAGGAGCTTTGGCATATCATGATAATTCATGAAATTAAAGGAATTGCTCACCAAGGAAGTTAGGGGTTGATTGGCTTCCATCGTAGTTCAAATTCTTCTAGGGATAGAATTTGAAAAACATGAAGCTCGTTGTCTTCTTAGAGTGAAAAAATGAATAGTTGGTTGATCAAGTGTAGGGGTAAATGACCTTTGTTGGTATGATCTATGGGAGGACTTACTCATAATATGAAAGATTATGAAATATAAATGCCAGAAAAGCATAAAATTAAATGAAACAGAAAAATGTTTAAATACTATTATTTTAAAATTTTTTAAAAATAAAAACTAAAATTTCTATATATATAAATCTAAAATAAAATAGAAAATACGGAATTTCAAAAAAGTAAATTTAAAGTAAAATGATGTAAATCACCTCACCAAAGTTGGGGCTAAGGTAAGGACTACCAAAATAGAAACTTGCAAATAGGATTGGGAAACAAGGGTTTGGGAGACAAATTAAACTAAAAAAATAGAAATTTTCTAAAAACATAAACAAAAAATAAAGGTGTTGGTGTTAGCAATTCACAAAAATTAAAATAAAGAGAAATTTTCAGGAATAGAAACTTTAAAGGATCGAGAATAGAAATTTTCAGTAGAAAATAGTAAAAAATAAATAGCAACAAGATTAGAAAAGTAAAGTTCAAGGAAGTTGAAATAGGAATTTTTTTTTGGGAATAACAAATAGAAACAGAAATAGTCATAGGAAATGAAACAGGAATAAAAAATGAAGTAAGAATAGGAAATGAAACATCCAAAAAGGATGTTGATGCATAAATTTTGGACACAATAATACCCACAAAATTCGTTTCAAGAGACTATTGCCTAGGCCACCTTTCAAATGGGTATAGGAACCTAGGAATAGTCTCAGTTGGAAGGGCAATGTGGTGTTTCGTAAAACATGAAATTTAATAGTGCAGGTAAATTAAATAACTTTAATAGGTAAATAAGAGTCCAAAAATAACTTGGTAGAGAAATAACCATTCACTTTAAAATTTTAACAAAGATAATTATGCATTAATAAAATGTAAAATGAAAAGCATGAAATAGCTAACAACTTGAACAAGGATTAATCAGAGTTTTAAAGAAACACATACTTCATGTTTTGACCACATAATAGAGATTAAAGTTAGGTTACAAAAGTTTAAAAATAGCAGGATAAACAAAGAGTTAGCTTAGAAATGAGCACCAAACAAAACAACTCCTTATGTAGCCTTGGTTGCATGTGCTTGCAAGAAGTATTCCTCCTCTGATAAGTCTGCAATGTTTGAATATCAAATCTACTTGCTATTTCACACCAAACAACCTTTGGGAGTGCCAGCAAATAAGTAACAAAAATGAGAAAGAACCTTTGGATTTCCTCTCCATTGCTAGCCCCAAGAAAATCCCCTCTATTTGTTACCTTTGGCTTGAGGATTTATCAGGACCAGATTGGCCCCTTGCCTTCTTTTGCCTTCACTACTTCTAGCTAGACTTGCACATCATTAGTCCTAGGTGATGACATAACTAAAAGGAATATTTAGGTTACTCTGGTAAAAAGATCAAGAGGGAAAGGAAAGATAGAAGGCTCAGGCTTGTAACGGTAGCCTAAAATAGTGATCACGTAATACCACATAGCACATAACTAGCATGGCTACCAGACACTCATGTGCATGAAATGCCATGAGAGAGAGTAATGATAAGAAAAAGAGAGAAGGAATGGAAAAATAAAATAGGCACATGGGTTCTACCATGCATGCAATAGTAGCCCATGTGAGGCACCAACCAAGGTGTAGGAGCAACCACTACCCATGTGTAGTTGACGATAGTGGTAGAAAAATATAATGCCAATGCCATGAAGACCACCATCCACTTAGAAAATGGTAGCGACAACCACCCACATAGAAAATGATAGTGCCCACCAATCACACGCAAAAAATGGTAGCTTCCATCACCTAACACAACATGGGCTACTATAGAAATGGTAGGGAACCATGCCTAGTTGTTGCTCCATAGCACCAGTTCTCATTCGTTCTACCAACTGCAGGAATTAGACTCCAAAATATTCTTTCCTTCAAAAGAATTTATGTAAGAAATTTTTGGATTATATAAGAAATTTACATGCATAGATAACTGAAAATGCACAATGCTAAAGCAAATGGAACTAAGCTCTAGCCATTGATGTCTTGAATTAAACTTGGTGTTCAAATTCTTCTTTTCACATCGGTGCTCTGCAATGATGGTGTATGCAACCTCTAAGCATCTGTGTAGGGGACCAAAACTGCAATCTTACTATGATTTATGGTTCCTTTGTTCTCCCATTAAGAACAAATTTATAAGCCATGGAATCAGTTACCATGAGAAATTAGAAAAAAATAAGAGACCTACTACCAACACGTAAATGCGTTATTGGATATGGAGGCCACCTTGATGCATTAACATACATGGAAATGTGGAAATGTATAACACATGTTACAATATTTGAGTTGATCTTCATATTTAATCAAGTCCAGAGTTCAAGAAATAAGTGCATGAATCATGGTGATAGTTTCTCTTAATGTAAGTATTATCTTCAATTTATTACAATGGATTATCTCTCAAAACTAATTCCTTATATGGTAGGTAGTTTTATGAATAAACCTATGTTTATTTTACATCTTACCATATGTGAATTTTCCCTCATAAAACTGTATGCACAAACCATATGAAAAAATAGCACAATTGAATAAGAGTTACATTAATATTGTAAAGTTATACATACAACAAATTACATGATGGAACCAAGTCCCATTTGAACTTCATGATCCTTAAATGACTTCGGTGGCATTCCTTTTGTCAAAGGATCAATTATCATCAATTCAGTGCGTATATGCTCAATGATCCCTTTGTTTTCCTTAATGTGTTCCCTTATGGCTAAGTACTTGATGTTGATGTGTTTACTTCAACTGTCACTCTTATTATTCTTAGCCATAAAGACAATAGTTGAATTATCACAAAACATTGTTAATGGCCTAGATATAGAATCCATAATTGTAAGCCCTAATATGAAACTCTTTAACCATACACCATGTGAAGTAGCCTCAAAATAAGAAATGAAGTATACCTTCATGGTGGAAGTAGCAACCAAAGTTTGCTTTCCACTCCTCTAGGATATAGCTCCTCCAACTAGCATAAAAACATAACCAAATGTTGATTTCCATGAATCAACATAGGCAGCAAAGTTTGAATTGGAATAGCTAGTCACCTCTAAGGAGTCATTTTGTTTATACATAAGCATGTAATCTTTTATACCTTGAAGGTACCTTATCACTTTCTTTGCAGCCCCACTAGTGGTCAATACTTGGATTACTCTGATACCTATTCAACATTCTCACATCAAATGCAATGTTATGTCTTGTGTAGACCTAAGCATGCATAAGGCTTCGAATAGTTGAAGCATATAGAATGTTTCTCATTTGAATTTTCTCTAAATTATTACTAGGGAATTGGTTCAAATTGAGTTTGTCACCCTTCATAATGGGTGATATACTTGGTGAACAATCTTTCATCCAAAACCTCTCTAAAATGTTATTAATATAGGTTTTGTATGATAGTCCCAAAATAAATCTAGATCTATCCCTATGTATCTGAGTGCATAAGATGCCTCACCCATATCCTTCATGTCAAAATTCTTAGAGAGAAAATGTTTCACCTTGTATAGAAATCCACTATTATTGGTTGCAAGAAGGATACCATCCACATATAGAATAAGGAAACAAATTTTTCTCGCATTGACCTTCTGATATATACATTGATCCATGATGTTTTCTGTAACCAAATGAAGTGATGATATCATATAATTTTAAGTACCATTGATGGGAGGCCTATTTCAATCCATATATGGATTTCTTGAGCTTGCATACCAATTGTTGACCATTGCTAAAGGAGAGTCCTTTAGGTTGTTTCATATAAACCTCTTACTCTAGATCACCATTAAGGAATGTTGTGTTCACATCCATTTGATGTAATTCAAGATCAAAATGGGCAACCAATGCCATGATAACATGAAGGGAGTCCTTCTTAGATACAAGAGAAAAGGTCTCCTTGTAATCTATTCCCTCTTTCTGAGTGAACCCTTTAGCGACAAGTTTGGCCTTATGTCTTTCAATGTTTCCCAATGAGTTTTTCTTTGTCTTGAAGACCCATTTACATCCAATGGCTTTTACACCATCATGCAACTTTACAAGATCCAATATTCCATTAGATGACATAGAGTTCATCTCATCTTTCATGGGATCAGATCACAAGTTAGATTCCTTATAACTCATAGCTTGTGAAAACATTTTGGGATTATTTTTGAATCCTATGTTGTAGATAGACTTTTGTAGATACACCATAGTCACTAGGAATCACTGATTGCATTACTCTAGTAGATCTTCTTAATGTTGGTTCATCATTCTCTTAAAAATCATGATGTTTAATAGGTTATGGTATCTGTTGTTTAGCTAGATCTACTACTTCTTAATCAATAATTTGTGGAGCTTCAATGAATGGTTGTTTTTAATTATGCATTTGTGCTCTAGGCATATTTTGCACAACAATAATTCTATCACTTGAAGTAGTGGGTTGAGCATTTGTAAGATCTATCTCAGGAACAATGTTCCAAGATATACTACTCCCACTAATTAAGTTATTCTCAAGAAATTTAGCATTCCTTAATTCCACAAACCTAGTAGTATGAGATGGGCAATAAAATTTGTATCTCTTAGACCATTTAACATATCCAATGAAATACCCACTTATGATCCTTGGGTCTAGCTTCTTTTCTTATGGATTATAGACTCTTACTTCAAATGGGCATCCCCAAATGCGTATATGTTGTAAACTCAATTTCCAACCTTTCCATAATTCAAATGGTGTCTTTGAGACAACCTTGGTTGGAACTCCATTTAATATATACACCATTATCTTGAGAGCTTTAGTCCACAAGGACTTAGGAAGCTTGAAACTGCTAAGCATATTTTGCACCATGTCCAATAATGTTCAGTTTCTTCTTTCTGCCATGCCATTATAGTCTAGAGAACTAGGCATAGTGTACTGGGCAACAATTCCATGCTCTTTAAGAAGCTTAGCAAATGGACCAAGTGCTTATCCATCATTAGTATATCTACCATAGTATTCACTACCTCTATCAGACCTCACTAACTTTATTTCTTACTACATTGTTTCTCTACTTCAACCTTAAATACCTTAAAGGTATCTAAAACTTTTCTCTTGTTATGAAGCAAAGTAGAGATACATATATCATGAATAATCATCACTAAAGGTAATGAAATACTCTTGACCATATGCATCCATATCTAGACTACAAATATCTATATGTATGATCTCTAATGTGTCTGAACTCATCTGGGCAACTTTCTTTGACATATTGATTTGCTATCCTTTTGTGTAGTCCATACAAGTGTCAAAGTCAGCAAAATCTAAAGTACTAAGTATTCCATCATTTACTAATCTCTTTATTCTTTGAATAGATATATGTCCTAATGTATGATGCCACAACATAGAGGACTCATCATTCATAACACATCTCTTAATGCTAGCATGAACATGCATAGAGTTATAAGAAGTTTCCTTTTGTAAATTAATGTTGAAAAGACCATATGTCAATGTACCACTTCCAATAAGTTTAGATGTATAATGTATACTAAATATTATATTTGAAAAATTAAAAGAAAATCCGAATGATACAAGCCTTGAAACAAAAATTAAATTCCTTAAAAAACTTGGAATATAAAATGCCTTTTCCAATTCTAAAACAAAACCAGTACTTAAAACTAATTTGCATGTTTTGATTGCCTTGACATGTGAGTGCATCTTGTTTCCTGAATAGATGCAAGACTCACTTTCCACTGGCTTCCTTAGGTTGTGCACACCCTATAAGTAATTGGTAACATGGATTGTAGAACTAAAGTCAATCCACCATGTGTCATGACCAACATCAACCATATTAGATTCAAAACGAACAAGTGAGAGTTGATTACCTTTATTTTCAAGCCACTTTTGATATTTAGGATAATCCTTCTTTATGTGCCCTTTTGAGAAAAAACATCTAGATTCCTTCATGATATCAGCTTGTGTAGGCAATTTGACCTTTCACTTGCCTTTGGGTTATTCTTTATTCTTTTCTTATGTGACTAGATGCACACTCTCTTTTGCTTCCATCCCAAGTCTACCCTCTTCTTACACACACATGATCATTAGTTCATTGATTGACCATTTATCTCTATGTGTGTTATAAGAAATATTAAAGGGTCCATACTGCAGTGGAAGCATGTTTAATATGTAGTGCACAAGAAAATATTCTGACATCTCAACCTCAAGTGTTTTGAGTTGAGCTACTATATCCCTTATTTGCATGATGTGCTTATGCACACCATGAATTTTGGTGAGCTTCATGGATGAGAACTTCATTATTATGATGCTATCCAATGCCTTGTTTGATGACTCAAAATTTTTCTAGTGAACCATGCATACCAGTTGAGATGTTGGTTTTTATGAACACAACACAGACACGATTAGATCACTCCCATTTTTCATAATTACCAATATTATCTAGATGGTTGGTTGTTGTAATGATATGTGGTTCATCGTTATGAATAGCATAATCAATGTCCATCTAGCCTAAATGAAGAAGAATTTTCTCCTTTCACACCTTATAATTATTACCCCTTAATTTAGGAATGTCACATGTAAAATCAAAGTAGCTTACAGATTGTACAATTGCATAATTAAACATGTTTATGTCACTAAATTTGAGGTTAAAATACCATAAGACATGTTTACCAATGAAAATCATGTAAAAATATAAATCAAATGACATAAAATTGCTTGTGGACTAAATTTTAATTCAAACAGATTCATATGTCCTTACAATGAAATTGTTAAATTATACTCCTTTTCTTAATCCCTGTGGGCAAATTAAGAGAAATTATTTAACATATCATAATCATATTAAATACAATAAAAATTCCCATGGGATAAATTTTATTATATTACATATGATTAATCATAATTTAATTTTCCATTTGTGATCCAAATATTTTAACAATTTTTTTGGCATAATTAAAGATGCTATGGCTACTCTCTAATCATACAAAAATAAATAAATAAATAAATAAAGATAAAAATTTACAAGTTTATGTAGAAAAAATTATGCATTACAAAATTTTTAATATTCTTTAAATATAGCAACTTTATGCATAGTTCAAAACCCAAAAATATCACGTAAACGAGCACCCATCATGCCTTGCAAAAAGGACCCATACAAACGAACGCGATAGAGGTTAGTAATTTTATAGGGATGTCCATCACAATCATAAATAGGGCTTCGACTTACTAATTGGTAATGACATCAAGATAGAGATAGAGATGAAGCTTCGATACCAAATGTAAATAAAAAATGTGTTTATTGCACAAGAAATTTGCATGCATAGATAATCTGAAATGCACAATGTGGAAGCAAATGGAATTGACCTTCAGTTGTTTATGCCTTGAATTAAACTTGGGATTTAGATTCTTCTTTCACACCAACGCCTTGCAACGATGGTGTATACAACCTCTAAACATCTGTGAATGGAATCAGAATTGCAATCCTATTGTGATTTGTGATGCCTTTTTTTTCCCATTAAGAATGAATTTATAGGCCATGGAATTAGTTATCATGAGAAATTAGAAAAAAAATAAGAGACCCAATGCTAATGCGTAAACACATTACTAGATATGGAGGCCACCTTGATGCATTAATGTATGCATAAATGTGGAAGCATGTAACACATGTTACAATTCACTCTTCCTAGTGTTTCCCAAGTGTACAGACTTCAAAATGAATTGCTTTTCCTAATTCTAGGAGCCAAGGATAGTCCAGAGATCATGAAAGAGAAGAATGACAAACTAATCCTTTTGCCAACTAGCCAACTATAAAGAATGACAGAAAATAATAATTTTTGCACATGCAACAATTGTAGTTTGCTTAATGCCAAAATCATGCTTATTCCCCATGCTTCCATTAAAATTTACAAATTTGTATGCCTAATTATTGGTGCCATAGACAAATGTAATGCATCTTCACATTGGCAGCATGGGACGAGGCCAATGATGCCACATGAATAGGGATAAAATGGTGGATACGGGTGGTCAAGGACTGAGAAGTAAAAACTACCAAAACTCAAGTAGAGGAAAGCACAAAAAATCAAATTTGGGAAGCCCAAATCTTAGACAGTAAGGGACAACCATTCTACCATCTCCACTCTATGATAGGCCATGCAACCACCACACATTCTAGGAAACATTCCATCCACCATCAATGAAAAAAAAAACAAAGAAAGGTGTAGACCTCTTGCAACTTCTGTTTTTATTTAGGCTTATTACCATGCAAACCTAGTTGATCATGCCACCATTTGTATTTGAATCACAAGGCTAGGATAAAGATTCTCTATGCATTTATTATTATAGGGGAAAACGTAAAGCACATTAACAAGGTGTAACTTATTTGCTTATTTAACGACTTCATTTTGGTCATTGTTTTCCTAGCAGTTCCTAAAATGAACATCTAGTGTATTAGAGGAAATCTTGCCATGCATGGTTAGTTTCCCTTATAGTTGTAGAAAAGTATCATCTACTACAGTGTTGAATTTTTAGTAAGATTCATGCTCCATCCATTTATTCCTAGTTAAAGGCATATCCATGGTTAATATTGAAAAGAGTCAAAATAAAATAATAGTCTCACATGGAAGCTAACTTATAAACTTGTATTTGTTGGGTGAACATTTCTTTAATATAATGCTATGGTTTTTAATGTATTTGGGGATAAGCATTGAGCTAAGTAGTCCTTTGTCATCGTGTCCCTTTTTTTGGTTAACCATTATAGTTGCCACTAACTACACCAATCTGTTTAGCTTAACATACTTTACCTATGCTACCATTATAAATAATTATATAATTTCTAATTTTTATGGGATTGGAACTTATTAATCATTTCCTCATGCTAGTAGAATGGGAGATGTTGGTACCAACAGTCTAGTAATAGCCTAACCATCTAACCTTAGAAGCCATGGCTCTTGGTCCTATATGTACTGTGCACACAACCTTTTGAACCTACTCTAGGACTATTCTAGTTTTAGTTTTACCCAAGCACACTAACAATATGCTATCATAGGATTGTTACCATAATGTATTATCACCTACAATAATGTAGTGTTTAATGTCCTTTTGGGTAGTAGTAATGTCGTATGAGGATTCATCATGCATAAGGTAAAACTTGATATCATCATACCACTCTCTTGTAGGAGCAGTACAAACCATGGCCACAAAGGTATCCTCAATGCTCTATGTGATGGAGATTGCATAGTGTACAGTCAAATTGGAAAACTTGTTAAACACAACTAGCATCACACTATGGGCTAGAGTTGCAATGGCATTGGCTATAGTGTTTTTGTATTAGGATATGTGGTGGATATCAACATTTATAAACTGTTGTAAAAATTGTTATCCTAAGTTACAATAAGGTTGTAAATGTTTGGCTTTACATGCATAAACCTGGATTACTTGGTTAACCACAAGTTAAGAGTCACCTTTGATCATTAAGTGCTTGATTTCTAGGTTAGGAGCTACCATCATCCCTTTGATCAAACCCTCATACTTTACCATATTTTTGGTGCATGGAAACTCAAAATGATAGGCAAAGGGTTATATTTTACTAGATGGAAATGTTATGATGGTTGTGGCATTGGCCACATGGGCAGTTGAAGCTTTGTCAAAGTGCATGACTACCTCATAACCCTTGGGCACTTGGCTAATGGTGTTGACATGTTCATTTGGAAAATCAAGGTCTATGGTTTCATGGTTATTGATAGGTGATACAGTGAGTTGTATGCCTATAGCTTGACCATTTGAAGATCAAACTTTGTGGTTATGACTTTCCATCAAGTTATATGGCTACTCTCATAGATGTTGGTCATTATGGCTCTAAGTATGTTGTCCTTGAAGGTGATGTTGACCTGGCTTCTAAAGAGGTAGTGTCTTCACTTCTTCAATGAGAAGACTATTACTAGAGGATACTTCTCGACTTTAGTGTATCATGTTTCATGGGAAACTAATGCATGGATAAGATAGTATACTAGCATTTTTGCTCCATTATCAGATTTTTGATAGAGTAGAGAGGCAAAGGATGTGTTGGAGATGGCAAGGTAGATGTAAAATAGTTTACCCTCTTGTGGAGGATAGATTGTTGGTAGTTGTGCCAACTCTTGTTTAAGGTTTTCAAAGGCCACTTAGATTTGAGCCCTCCACTCAAATTGGATCCCTTTCTTAAGAAAGTGTTGCATGGGTTGCAACTTATCCATAAGCCTAGCTATAAACCTATAGATAAATTGTAATATGCCCTATAATCCCTAAAGCTTCTTAAGGTTGGTAGGTGTTTCCAAGTTCATTATGGCCCTAAACCTATTAGGATTGAGACATATCCTTGCTTTAGATAGTACAAAGCTAAGCATCTTATTGGTCTTGACATTGAAGACACACTTCTTGGGATTAAGCCTAAGCTCATACTTAAGGCACCACTTTAATACAAGGTCTAGGTCATGTGCATGGTTGTTAGCCACTTTGGACTTAATAGTTATATCATCTACATTATCATTAAGTAAACTTAGCATCTAATCACTAAAGATATACATCATGGCTTGTTGGTAGGTCACTCCTACATTCTTAAGGCCAAAAGGTGTCATGGTATAGCAAAAGGTACCCTAAGGGGTCATGAAGGTCATGCTAAGTTGATCTTTTGGGTTGATTCTAATCTAGTTATATCTTGAGAACTCATCCATAAAGGACAATAAGGCATGCCCAATTTTAGTATTGATAAGTTGGTCAATATTAGGCAAAGAAAAGTCATCCTTGATGGTTGCCTTATTTAGGTCTTGGAAATCAATGCAAATACAAATACTCCCATTTTTGTTAGGGACTAACACTATGTTGGAAACCCATTCTGCATAGTCAATAGCCCTAATGAAACCAACTTAGTATAGCTTTGTGTTTTGATCATGAACTTCCAAGGCCAAATAAGGTCTAATCTTGCTAACTTTTTGCTTAACTAGTCTTACGCTTGGATAAATTATGATGTTGTGTTGTAAAAAATGCAGGTCTAGTCTTGGCATATCTTCATATGACCAAGAGAAGGCCTTAATGTTATCTTGTAGGACCTTGGTGATGTCTTGTTCTTGTTAAGGTTCCAGTGAGGAATTTAGTTTTAGGGTTTTCTCCTCACCACTATGTGTTGTGATAAAAACCTCAATGAGAGAGTCTTCAGTAATGTTACTAGCCTCTAGGTTAAGGGTTTTAACTAGGTTTTCAGGCCATTCTATAGGTTTCTCTATTGAGGCTATGTGGTTGACAAGACTCTTAGGCTTAAGATCAAGATAATCAGGATCGATATACCATCCTACATTACCATAAGGCCCACTTAGGCTTAAAGGAAAATTGATCTACTCCCAGGTACTCATACTTTTGTCTTGCATGTCAACCATAATAGGTACATTAAGTGGCAACTAGGTAAAGATAAGTAAATAATATTAAAATGCTATAAAATTATGCAAATCCATGCTATAAAATGAAAACAAAGGGCAAACAAGGTTGTATAAGGCTATAAGAGATAGAAAGAAATCAATAAAATGAAACAAGGGCTAAACAAAGGTTAAGAAAAGGCTAAATAAGGCTGAAATAAGTTGAAGCATAACAAGGTAAAACAAGGCCAACTAAGGTCACAAGCCTACTAGTTTAAGGCTTTGGTAGGCAAAGATGCTAGTTTTAGGCCTTAGTGGACCATGATGCTAATTTATGGTCATAGCGGGCCATGGTCATATGGTGCCAAATAGTGGTCAGGGAAGGTCAAACCCCATCATTAAATACCAATAAAAGGCTAAACAAGGCTATTCATGGCTATAATGTAGAGAATAATGGCAAACACATTGAGATAGAAGTAGTATTGAGGCTAAACAAGGTCAACGATGCAACAATGATCAAAATAGGTCATAATATGATGAAACAAGACCAAATACGACAAAGTAAGATACATATGATCAACCTTGGTTAAAAATGATAAAAAATGGTTAAATGTTTCTAATTTTAGGCCTTAGTGGGCCATGGTTTTAGGTTCCAAGGGTCATAGATGAGTTTAGGCATCAATTAATGTTGTTTTCAGGTTGTATGAGTTAAAAAAGCAAGGATTTATGGCTATCCATGTTGGCTAGCATGGATGGAGTGGCCATTAGCATGGATGGAACATCCAAATAATTTCTTAGGATTTTTTAAAATCATTTTCAACTCTCAGTGACTTGCATGTCAATGTAGTGGATAGGGGAAGGGAATAGGCTAGTTTTGGCATCAATTTCGACCCTTGGGAACCCCTATTGAAGCCTAGATCTACCACCCACATTGGGGAATGTAAATTTAGCATGGATACCAATGAAACTAAGTTTCATGACATCCATAGAATCAAAATTAAGATTCCAGGGTGTTCCCTATGCAAGGCTAGATCTGTCAAGATTGGTCATTTTGGAGATCGAAAAAGGCTAAAAAGTAAGTTTTGACATTATACCCCCTTATATCCATGTTGGCTAGCATGGATGGAAGGGGGCTCAATGTGGATAATCTAGATTTGATCTATAATGAGGTCAAAAAAGTTTGGATTTACATCCAAAACCAAGTTTTTGTAGTTGTGCACTTCCAAATTGAGTTTTAATGCCATTTTGAAGGGGTTTTGAGCATTGAATCAAGTTGGAACTAGTATTCATGCTAACCAATGTGGATATAGCATGGGTGAATTGGGGTGCTCTTACTTTTTAATTCTGTGATGATTTTGGGACCAAATCAACCATGATTTTAGACTCTAGAGGATACCAACAACAATTTCTAGGGTTTTTGGTCAATTTTAGCTAATTTTGAAGGTAGTTTGAGGTCATGCATGGATACCCCCATTTATCCACATTGGGTAGCATAAATCTAATGTGGATGAGAAGGCTTGGCTTATTTCATGGTCAAAAACAAGGATAAACAAGTGAAAACTCAAGGCTATTAGGTTATAGGCTTTGTTGGTGTAGGTTTTTGGTGTCTAGGGGTGTCGATGTACTACTGAAAGTGGAAAGGCAATCCATCCACACTAGATCCACACTACCCAACATGGATCAGGCCTTCCCTAGCATGGATAGATGAAAAATATCAAATCTAGGTTAGTTTGACAACAAATTGACCATGGATGTCAATTGCTAGGGTTGCTAATGTTAAGGGCTAGGGTTTGAGGTTAAAATTTGGTAATTTTAAGGGTTTCTGAGTGGTTCTGGATGTTCCCTCCTTGGATCCACACTGGCCAGCATGGAGGATCAAAGGCGATAAAATTTTTGTAGTTTTTGACAAGTTATGTTCATGCATGTGCATCTCCAGGGTTGTTGATGTCAATGGTCAATGTCTAGGATCAAAATTTGGTAGTTTTAAAGGTTTTTGAACTTACCCCTTTTGATCCACGTGAGATCCACATTGGCCAATGTGGATGCAACATTGAGAATTTAAGGAAGCAAGTTCCTCATAGGTTTTGTTCTATTTTTTGAAGTTTGAGGGCCTTGGGAGGTGCCAACAGGGTTCTAGGATGCATGCAAGGCCATTTGGTATTGTTTTGAGGTGTTTATGAGATTCTCATGGGTTACCCATTCAATATCCATGCTGGTTAGCATGGATGAGGGTGGTTATGAGCATGGAAGTAAGAGTAGTCATGGAATAGAGTGGTTTTTGCTAGGTTTTGGCTACCAAAGTTTCTAAGAGGGTAAGGAAGTCAACAAATGTTAATTTTAGTGCAAATCTTATGAGTTTTGAAATCACCCCCTATTTTCCACACTAGATCCATGCTAGGTAGTGTGGATATGTTCCCCCTTAATGTGGATCAACTTGTATTTAAGTTTTGGCCACTTCTAATAGGATTCCATAGGGTTTCAAAGCTCCTGGGACTGCAAGGGTTGAGCATTAAGATTTAGTGTCAAAATCCACTTAGTGTAAGTCTTCTTACTGCCTCATGTAGGCATCCCCTCTTTTATCCACATTGGACAGCATGACCCCATCATGGATGGGATGGGGATAATATCTTTTTTCCTTTTTTGGTCAGTTTTGAGGCATCCCAAGGTTTTTGAAGGCTCCAGCAAGGTTGTAAGGCCACTAAGGCAAGTTTTAAGGCCATTTATAGCTATAAAGTAGGTATTTTTTGGCATATCCCCAAGGTATCCACACTAGATCAACACTAGGAAACATGGATGGAGGGTTCACCAATGTGGAAAGGGTTGCATATGTGAAAATTAGCTCAAATCTTGGCAATTATTGACTATTGGAGACCAAGTAAGAACATCTAGGCTATTGGAGTGCATTTTATGGCTATTTAAGGTTATGGTAAGTGATTTTTTGGATAGCCCTAGGGAATCCATGATAGATCCATGCTGGGTAGTGTGTATGAAGCGCTCACCAACATGGATAGGATGTTTAGCTACAAAAAACTAGTTTATTTTGACCAATCTATGCTACTAAAAGTTGGCAAGAGGTGTTAGAGTGAAAATATGATAACTTGGCAATTGATCTTGGTGGTTTTTGTCATCCCCCATCCATCCACACTAGATCCATGCTAGGCAACATGGATGGAACTTCCCTCAGTGTGGATAAACTAGATTTAAAAGTTTTGGACACTTTTGACTAGGTTCAACAAGGTTTCAGGACTACCAAGGGTGATTGAAGGATTTAGGGTTATGTTGAATCTACTTTGGGGTTGAACCAGGGCTTAATGAACATCAAAGGATGGGTATGTATGTTACCTCATTTGTTTCATGTTGGATCCATGCTTGGTAGTGTTTCCTCAACATGGATACCTAAAGTGGCAAGCTTTGTCAAGGTTTCACCCTTTGCTTGGGTCTAAGGGTTCATGCATGTTGATGGCAACTATCAAAAATAGCAGTAGGTAAGTTTATGCTACTAAGGGGATGGAATCCATGCTAGGTATACACTACCTAGCATGGATTCATGGGGGAATAAGGTTAGAACATGTTTTATAGGTTTTAATGGATCAAAACCTTAATGTAGAGGAGGTTTCCAAGTTTAAAACCCATTAAATTAGGGATGTGGCTAGTGAGTCCCACTGGAAATTTCAAATTTTTGAAAGTGAACTTTCAATCCCACCTTCCTAGCATGGAGAGACTTTTTCCCCTTTTCAGTTCCAGTGTACTATGAGTTTTAGTGCTCAGAATTGACAACGGGAGCATGGGAAGAGGTGTTTAGATTTTGATCTAATTTTTTATGTTAAATGTTTGTAACAATGACACAAACAAGCCTTATTCCATCTTGTAGGACATTGGTTCTAGGCTTTGGCAAGGATTTTGTACTTCAAGAATTATTAGGCTTCAATGTTGGTGCTTAGATCTCCACATCTAAGTAGTGTTGATACCCTAATCCTTCAAATTTTCTAGTTTGTTCAATGTTGATTATGCAAAGATGAAGAAAAGAGAATGAAGTAGTAGAAACCCAAGGATCCAGAAGGTTGATGAAGCAGCATAGAACATCTTCCAACTACCCAAGTTGGTTTTCATTCAAGCATCATCCTCACTCATCCCAAGGTAGGCTATTCCTAGCCATTTTTAGGCCATTTTTTGGTTGGTTTCCTAACTAGGGTTGAGGTTGTTTTTTAGATCTATGGTAGGGTTTTTGTTAAAATTGAATTCCAACAAAATCCCACCTCTTATGTTGAGGTTTTTACATTGATCTATGGTCATCTGGCCATTTAGGTATTTCCTGAATAGAGTTTAGAATTAGATTTTCTATTTTGTCTTTGCTTTGTTCACCAGTTTGGCTATGTAATTATTTTCTTAGATCTAGGTCATAGTATTTTCTAAAATTCAAATTTGACTAAATCCTACCTAATATTTTAATGGTCTTTATGCCTCCCTAAGCTTGTTTCATTGTGTGGGTTTTGTTTAATGAGACTTGGAAATTAGGTTTTGCAAATTTTGTGTTTTTTAATGTTTTTTTTTGCCAAAATGGCTGAAATTAGGTTTTGCAAGCATAGTTTTGAATTTTTTATTAAGAAAATGGCTAAAATTTGTTAAAGTTTGATATTTTTTATTTCTAGATCTATTCTTACAGTTTCCATAGGCTGGGTATTGTTTAATTTAGAGTTATAATGAGGGAGCTACGAGCAGTTTTGCTAGGTTGTATAGTTAGGGTCTGTGCCATTTTCTAGTTTTTCATGTGGATTCACATATTTGTTTTAAAGAAATGTTAGGAATTTTGAATATTCTAAGGGCATGGGCAAATAGGGATCGATTTAAGCTTTCAAATGATGGTAGAATCACTTTGTTTGAAGCTCAAATGAATTTTTGAAAATCTTTTTACCAAACTTGTGCAAAAGGAGGTTTATTGTAACAACTATATTTATGTGAATTTGGCTACATTTTGTGTAAAAAGGGCTATGAGTTTTGGCTTCATCTACTTATGGCTATAAATTTTATGATTTCAAGATTCCTTTAGTGTGTAATCACTATAATTAGAGTTGTATTGAATTTTTTATGGATTTTTCATTAAGGTTGTGTAAATTGGGCTTTGTCATGGTTACATCAATTTACCCCTTGGAGATGGACAACGTTGACATGCTTAAGAATTTTTCTTGCCAATGTCCCATGCTTCTAAGGATGTCCTAGGAAGTTGGAAATGTTCTAAGTTAATTTTGAAGTAAACTAAATTTTTTACTATTTTTAGTGAGCATCCTTTTATGGCTATTTTCTAGGTTTTAAAGCTATCTTTTTGTCAATGTGGTTTTAGACTAAGGCATGATTTTGGCTATAATGTGTGAAGGCTACGAGGGTTCTAACAATGTTGTTGTTGAATTTATTAATAAATTGTAACAAACACCTTAGAGTTATTTTATAGGGACTAATTTCACCTCCAACTATGATGTTGTGTAAAATTTGAGAAGAAATTCTAAGTGTTAAGACATGATCCTAATGGTGTTCTTGTTTCTAATGTAGGGCCCTGTTGAAATCCATACTCATTATGGTTGATTTTGTTGGCCTCCTATGTATCATCAGCTAACCTAAGGCAAACACCCCTTTTCCTAACATGGTCTTAGAGAGGGGCTTTGTGTGGTTCTGATTAGGGATAAGGGAATTCCTTGCCTACATCTTGCAAAACTTTAGTATGATGTTGTGGTTACACTTGTTTGTAGATATGGCTAGGATTATAGTGGAGACCTTACTACTTGGGTCGATGAGGATAATCATTATAGCAGGAGAGCTAGCAGAGACTAAGGACATGGTTGGTACACATTACCTTTCAAACATTTGGAGGATGCTAGAGTATTCTTAGTATAATGTTGATAATCATCTAATGGTGGCACATTTAGTCCACACCTTGTTCTAGAATCATCAAGGAAGCATGTATCACCTATAATGATAAGCATGGTTATTAGAGGTTTTTAATGTTTTGACTTTATTAGTTTGGTTACTTTTCCTAACTTGTTGATTTTATACACATCTTGTAGGTATAGGGTTAATGATCAAGGCTTGATCAAAAGTGATCAAATCTTGGCATTGGCCCAAACTGCATTGAGTGAGTTTACCAAATACCCCAAGATCAAAACTATTGTATATGAATAGTTAAGAGGGGAATTTGAAAAATATGCCAACACATTCAATCTTATTTACAAGAAATATTTAGCTACCAAAACAACATACAACTAGTGGGTGATCCCCAAGAGTGTTAGAGATAAAGGAATTGCCACTGGGACCCCTGCATGAGCTTTGTCGAGCAAGAAGAAGAAGAATAAAAATAAGGATTGTAATGGCTAATGTTTTCACATCTACTAAGATTTTAAGTATTCTACCATTTTAACTTGTGTTAGGTGTGCCTATGCCAATGCTAAACATTTGTTGTTACCTTATAGTACCTTCCACTTCTTTTGATGTCACCTTATCCATTTTAGAACATCATGAGGATACCCTCATCTTGAAATTTAGTGAGGTGATACTAGTATGGGAGTGGTTGAGGGGATAGGTGCTTAGGTACTTCCAAGCAAACATTTAGTGTGTAGGTTTTCTTGAAGTTTTCATGGCACCTATCCTATCCATCCCTACTGTAAAGATGTTGAACATCATTAACTCCTTCGATGAAAGAGTCAATCATTTTAGCACTATGGTTTGAGGTTTACTGATTAACATAACCATTAATGAGGCCACCTTTTGTGACTTGTTTGGTGTTCTCGCTAATGGGACAAACATTGCCATTAGACTAGTGAAGGAAATAGGCCATCGTGAGAAGGTTTTAGAGTGGTTTGGTGCTAGTAAGGGCCATTTTTGGCTTTCCATGGATAGCTTCATGAATATTGAAGCAAAGGCATCTCATCCTTTATTTAGATCCTGTGCCTTTCTTGAACTATTGTCACAAAAGAAGGTGATCAACATCACATAGGGGTGGATCTTTAAGAAGGTCTTGATGAAGGGTACTAGGTTCAACTGGGCTACTTCCTTGGATACTGGGCTTTAGGAGGAGATTTTCAAACTTCACGATGATACCTCTACCCATGTCCACATGCATTATGCATTTGTTGTAGGTTATTTAAAAAGTTTCATGGAGTTCATGGTGGTGTGGAGGAATGGGTGATGGGTGGCCTAAGACCTAGACTAGCTTTCTATGGCTTGGATAAAGCACATTTATCCAACCATGTAGGCCTAGAACCCAACAGATGAGATGGGTGATTTTCTAGCTATTACCACCAAGGGACTTGATGGTAGACAGTGTGAATTCCCTAACAACATAGGGAAGGAGCCTCTCATAGGGCCTGTCGATGTTAGGAGGGCCTAAGAGTTGCATTTTAACATTGATGGGGTAGCCAAGGCCAAGCTCAAATGGCCTATAGAGGAGGCACCACTAGCAACAAAGTAGCTCACCACAAAGAAGCTTAAGTTGAGGTTTAACAAGTCACATTAGGCAATTACCAGTATGTTTTAACTATGTTTTAATTTGTAGTTATGCTATGCTCTATGGCTATTTTTTTCTATCATATGCTAACTTGTTTTATGTATTACAATTGTAGATAAGTATTAGGATATGGAATCCCAAGCTACCATCAAGAAGGAAGCACAGAGGCATGTAGTCGAGGTAGTGGAGGATGCACAAAGGCATGCTGCTGCTAGAGCTGCAAAAGAACAAAGACATGTAGAGAAGGTAATCCTATAGTAGCATGAGGCTAAAGGATTGGCCAAAATTGATATAAATGATCTAGACACCTTTTTTGGTGAGCCATTACCAAGTGCATCATCCATTGTCATCCTAGAGAAGGAAGAGGAGCAGCCAAGTATGCACATGCCTTAATGCTACTCGTTATATCCTATGGTTTGAGGTTTGGTTTTCATTCTAACTCTTCAATGATTTTTATGATTGTAGTAGTTCTTAACCCTCCAGCAAAGGCCCTTGGCCATACTTTTCACATGAAACCATGGGTAGAGGTCCTAGACAAGGTAGAGTTCATGAATAGGATGGCCAAGAACATCATCGACCAATTTCAACAAGTTGCACCTAAGATCGATAAGAACTAAACTTTGTTTTCCATATTCATTTTGATATGGTTATAGGTTATATTTATGTTATGACTATCTTAGGTTATGAACCATGCTTATGGTTTTATTTTATGGTTATGTGTTGTTTATAGTGCCATTAGTAGAGTGGGACCCTAGCCGAGACATGGAGTTTGACTCCTTACTGAAGCTTTCCTCTGATGCTTAGAATGTATCCTTGAAGTTGTATGAAACTGCTACTGATCTTGTATTTTAGTGTGCAAAAACTTCATTAGAGTTCTAGAGGAGACCTGATGGTAAGATGAGACTATTAGAGATCTCTAGGATCATAAGGCCTTTGTGGAAGTCCAAGTGGCTAACTCAAAGAACTTGTAGATCAAAGAGATCACATGGACCCACTACTAGAGTATCATCCATGACAAGGTGATACTATCAAGGGAGATGGTGAAGTACTAGATGCAGATGGATCTCATCTTCCAAAAATCCTATGACTAGTAAGACTATAGCACATGAGTCCTAGAATGGAGTAAGACACAAAAGAACCACAAAAGACAATACAAGGTTGATCAAGAGGCATACATAAAGTGGCTCAAGGAGGAGATGACTGAATGGCACAAGAGAGATCTATTCATCTAGGGGATTTAGACTGAGAGTGCTTACTAGATTTTGTAAATCACTCTCACTATATCTAAATCCCCCACTCCTAAGATTACTACAACTATGGTGTCATGGGATGCATAAGATTGGATTGGGATTAACCCAACAAACATCCTCATAGACATTAATTTTAGGGATGTTGATTGGGCCAACATGAAAAAAGACTAGATTCTCCATCATTTGGAGACTTGTCTTCAACATCTTTCCCCAGAAGTTATTGAGCTAGATTCTTTGCAGGTTTAACGCATTTATATATTTGCTTTAATTTTGGTCTTGTTTAAGTTATAACTTTGGTTGTTGGTTATTGATTGACTTTATGTTGTTGTGTTTTAGGAATCAGGAGGCATCAATGGTTCCAACAGTGAGGGTGGAAATGACCCATCACTTCCTCCTCCAAATGCCCCTTAGCATACTCCATTTGCCCATATTAGCTTGCTTATTATTGGCTACATGATGTTTACAATTATGTTTATGTTGATGGCTATTGTTAGCCAAGACTTTGTTATAGATGACTATTGTTTATTAGTATTTGGACACTTTGTTACATAGTGTGACTATGGCTATGTATTGTTATAAATATTTTAAATTTTAATTTTTACTTTTCAGTTTTGGGTATATGTTGTTCTAGTGTTTTGATTTTATCATAGCTTTATGGTTTTACAGTTTTAATATTATAAACATTGTTAATGGCTATGTTGGCTAAAATGGCTAGACAATGTGATCATAGGCTAAAACATAAATAGGTTAAAATGATGTTACCAGTTTTAGGCCATGGTGGGGCATGGACACTTGGTTGTAAAAATATTTTTTCTAATTTTAGGCCATGGAGGGCTCAAGATACAAGGAAAGATATATTTTTGTTAATGTCATGTTTTTAAATTTTTTATGGGTTTTCATGCTGATATTGCTCTAGAAAGGGAAAATAAAGAAATAAAAAGCCTTTAATAAATAAAATGCCAATGAAAGTAAATATTATGCTATATGCAGAAAAGAAAGTTAAAATAAGGTGAGTAAAAAGATATAAACTAGCAATAAGAAAATCTAGGCTAATTAGTTGTGGCTACATATGATTACATGGTTACAAGGGCATCAAGTGGATGGATCAAGGTGTGCATCATTTGTGAAAATTCTTCCTTACCTTTGAAAGGTTAGAGAATGTATAAGGCCTACTTTGCACAAATTTGTAGTCCCCATCTCTTTCACTAACTATGTTAAAAGGGAGTTCTTCCCATAGTGCATCTTCTTACCCATCATTGACATCTTTGGCTTTCCCCTCTCTCTTAGGTTTCTTAAGTTTATGGTTGGGAGTTTCTTCTTGAAACTCCATTTTAGACCCTTGTTCTATATTCACATTGTTAACTACCAAGGGAACTATGTTATCACCATGAATGATGCTTTTGCCCCCCTCATAAGGAAGGTGAATTTCTTGGTGGATCAATGAAGATAGGGCTCTTAATTGAGCCAACCAAGGCCTATCCAAGATTAGGTTGAACCCTATTGTTTTCTCTACTACTAAGAAATTTGCAGTTGTGGGGAACTATTCCCCTACCAAGAAGTCTAAGGAGATTGACCCCTTAACAGTGACTCGTGATTCAGTAAAGGACTTGAGAGTGGCAACTGTTGTATGTTGCATCTACTCGGTCAAGCCTAAATGTTCAACTATAGTGCATGGAACAGTATTTTTTGTAGCTCCATCATCTACATGCACTTGAGGCAGCTTGTACTAGCCTACTCATATGGTGATAAAAAGAGGAACCCTTATTATTTCACCATTTCAAGAGCTAATGTTGACCTCACTATCATAATATACTAGCAATGTTGACTTTGTTTGTCTCATTGAAGAGGAAACCATCACTACATGGATGGATTTCTCATTAGCTAGAATATATACACTAATAGGGATAAAATTCAACATCTTGATTAGTGCTTCATGATGTGTAGTCAAAGTCATAATCAAGTCATACAAGCTCAAGGTTGTGTTCTTTTCTTTGATAGACTACTTGACTTGTTCCATCACATTAAAGAAGTTTTTATCGTTGGGCATGGGCTTGTCACCTTGGTTGTGGCTATTGTGGCTTTTCCTCTTTCTTTCTCTCTTGGTGTTTGGGATCCCCTGTGGTTTACTTGTTGAAGCAACCTAAGCTGATCAGGTCATGGGCATAGATGATATAGGAGTGGGCTTTAGTGGACTCACTTCCTTCAATGCTTCATATTGCTTGTCATGTTTGTTATTTGAATTTTGATTAGGCCTCTTCCTACGCTTGGTTGATGTTTTTTTGTTGTTGTTTGTTGGCTATGAGGAAGAAGTGTGGCATTAGCCACCACAAGAGGTCATTGTGTTGCTGTAGGGGTTGGTTGGGTTATGGTTGGCTGGGGTACCCTAATGATAAAAGGCTCCTTAAAATGTGTTGGTGGTGGTATCCTTACAACAAAAGGGAGTCTTGAGCTAGTGGAAGTTGAAGAGCCCCTTTTGTTATGAGGGGATACCCAAACTACAAATGGTTCCCTTACATGTCTCTAATTTTCATTAATGTTAAACATTGATCTAATGTATGAGTGATCATTGGTGTTCAATGGATCCTTGTACATGTGCATCAATTGGTTTTGGGGTCAAATAGGATTAGATGCATCAAGGATCAACTCACCCCTATCTCTCATCTTTTGTAGGTCATCCCTCAACACAAGGTAGAATTTAGTGTCATGACCAAGAAATTGATGGTAGTGGTAGAAGTAGCTAAGCTTGAAATACTTGGGCAACTGGGGATTATCCTTGGTTGCTCGATTGGTATCTTTGGCTATCTTACATAGCTTTTCATGCTTTTTACAAGTAGCTTCAGACATCTACTTGTATTGGATCCTTCCAATCTTTAATAGTTGATCTACGAGTTTGGATGGCTTTAAAGGTAAATTGGTGTATTTTGTCCTATCCTTCATCTCAAAGCTTGGCCAAGGAGCAATTAATGCAATGGCACAAGAGGTTGATAGTTGGCTATCGTGGTTATTAGCAAGGATCTTGGGTTGGTTTTTCCTTGACCCCTAGTTAGTCATTTTGGCTTCTTTGGCCACCCTTGCCATGACTAAGTTGTTTTGCTTACCTTTCTCCTTATCTCTCCATGTGTGTTGATTTTTGTATGCCACATAAATAGGGTCATGACTAGCTTCCATGACATCTTCTATGCTTTTGTTCTAGAAGAATGCTTGACCATGAATCAAGGTAGTACAACCTAGACTTAATAATATCATTAGACTTAATAGTACAATTGTGCTTCTCATCCTCTTCATCCATCTCAATTAGTTGAGATAGGATTTTGAAATAGATGTATGTTAGGGGCATCTAGTCATACAAGGAAGGTATGTACTCCTTTCCATCTTAGTGTATGAGCCCATACTCCCTTTTGTCTTCTACTTTTGCATGTGGAATCAGCATGCTAGCTTGGAATTTGGCACAAATGTGGTTATAGTGAACCTCATTTATGATAAAAAATTTAGGACTTCACCCCCTAAACCTCAAGGACTACCTACACTTGATCATTGTAGGGTCCTTTAGGTCATCTACCCTGATGGCCTACTAGTTAGACCCATTGTTAGTGAATGTGAAAGGAAACTTGGTTGACTACTGAAACAACATGGTGAAAAATGCTAAAAATGACTAACAAGGTCATAAATGTTCAATAGAGTGAAAATTAAAAATGGTTGAAAAAGAGCAAGAATGGCTGAAAATAGGTTACTTACTATAAATAGTAAGATGGCTGTCAAAGGGGGTATACCCCTTTACTAAAGATGAAAAAATGTGATATTAAACCCCACCCACATTGAGCTTCCTAGGTTCCTCTACACTAGGTGCAATTGGGGAGGGAGGGTTAGGGGGGGGGGGGTGGGGGGGGGGGGTGTGGGTGGGGGGAAAGTAAGATGGAAGATGTTACACCTCTTCTTCCAATGTTGGTGAAAGGAGGTTTTCTTTCTAGAAAGTAATTTTGTTTCCAAATACAAAGAAAAGTGGGTTTTAAAAAGGTTATCTACCCTACTTTTGTTGATAGAAATTTTTAGCAAGAGGGAATGGGGGTTTAGGGTTTACAAATTTCATAGAAACTATTATGAAAATTTTAAAGCCCCAAAACCTACAACTTCCACGCTGGGATTTGGTTGTAGAGGGGTATGGAAGTAGCATTGGTTTTTACAAGGATCTTAGTTGAAAAAATGCAAATCTAAAACTTGTAGGTCAACTTTGGAAATGGGGCAAACAAGTTTTACTAAAGAAATAGGGTAGAGGGCCTCCTTCTAACTCCAAATGAATTGTAGTGACTGAAAATATTGGTTACTGGAGGAACTAAGGAATTCTAATTAAAAAAGTTTCTAACATCAAATCTCTAGGGCCTCTATGAAAAAATGAGATCTTTGGTACCTGGATGATTTGGTAGATCATCCAAGGACTTATGAAATGTAAACAAGGATGAACCTGCATGAAAAATTGAGATCCTTTGTACACTAGATGGTCTGGTATATCACCTAGGGACTTATAAAATGCAAATGGGGGTAACAATAATGAAAATAAAAATACATATCTAGAATAAAATGCACGAAATGCAATGAATAGCAAAACTTGCACATAAATAAAACTATAATCTTTATTTCAAAAGAATAAAGGGGATATAGAAAATGTGTCTAAGATTACCCATAGGAGGAGGGGGTTCATTGGGATAGGGGTTTAGAATCTGTTGAGGCTTTTGCGATCTAGTTTATGATTCATATATTCTGCCACTCCTAATGCTATTGAACCTTCACTACCACACCAAAATTGCAATGTTGTTGATGCAAAGAGGGTAAGAAATATGAGGAATTTTCCTACTAGAGTGGTCAATGCTAGGAGTTTGTGTTTCCAAGTGCTTAGCATAGAAGTCAAAATTCCACAAATCTCAAATGGGGGTAACAAGCTATGGGGGGTAGATATGGCTATGGGGGTTCCATGTTGGGGTGCTTCAAGATGCTACATCTCTACTTGGTTGCAAGAGCTCTTGGATGTTGAAAAATTCTAAGGGTGTAAATGTGAAAAGAGTGAAACCTTTCAATGGAGTAGGGGGTTGGATTTTATAGGGTTTTTCCCATAACCTTTGTTGCAAATTGACTCAATTGGTGTTGCAAATTGTTGACAAATTGACTACAAATTTTTTCTGCACCCAGGTTATTCCATTTACTAAAAATAGTAAACAAAAATTTTATCCATGCTAGCTTTATTCACCCATGCTTGGCCTTCCAATCATTAATTTTGATGTGCAAAATTCTTGCTGAAGTTGATACAGTGCTTGAATCTTAGCCATGGAGTATCCACATTAGAGGGATGAAGTGTCCACACTAGAGGGATGAAGTGTCAATGCTGGAGGTGATGTATCAATGTTAAGGGATGATGGTTACACCCTCCATGTTAAGCATATATGCTATCACACCCTTCACATTGAGCATAGATGCTACCACACCCCTCTACATTGGGGGATAGGTGAGTTTTATCTCCATGTAGATGTATTTAATGTAGAAAATGCTCTAGCCCCTATAAAACCCATCAAAATGCCAATTTTGGCATCCAAAAAGGCATTTTTAACCCCCTCCCCTCCCCCCTAGCCCAAAAATAGACATTACATGACTTTTTTTCACTTTGGGAATGATACTTTGACCACTTATGAGGCATTTTTAGCCTCAAAAGTATAAAGTATGTGAGATTGCACCTCATGGATTACAATCCTCATATTTACAATGAATTTTTATCTTGGGTTTCATGGGATGGGGCTACAAAGGTTACAACATGCAAATTTGGTGGTGTTTCAGTAGTGTTCTAATTATGTTTATAAGTACATCACTTTAAGGAAAGTCCTTTCCTATACTCCTAATTACTACAACAAGATCATTTGCCCTAGAGAAATAATTGTTAATCTTTTTCCCTTCCTTCATCTTAAGTTTTTCATATTGACTTTGCAAGACTAAATGTTTTCATTATTTAACTATTGATGTACCCTCATACGTAACCTCTAAGATTTTCCAAATTTCATTAGCATTCTTACACCTAGCTATTCTATTAAATTTATATTTAGTTAATTTATAATATAAATAATTTTCTTCCTTAGAATCATACATAAACTTATCTTTTTCTTCAGTTGTCCATTTGTTCCATGGCTTGAGAAATTTTGAGTGAGTGTCAATGGGCAATGTGTATCCTTTAAGGATTGACTCTCATATCTCAAATTTCATGGACTTGAAGAAGCCTTGCATCCTTATGCTTCAATATGCAAAATCAAACCCATTGAACATTGGTGGCTTTGTGTAGGATGTTCCCTTCCTAGTTCACTCTTGAAAGTTGAGGCATGAACTTGAGAGTATTGGGCTTCGATATCACTTGTGAATCAAGAAATTTGAAGGGGGGTTGAATAAGTTCCTTAATTAAAATTACACTAGCCATAAAAAAACACCAAATTTTACATGGTTCCCAAACTTTGGTACATCCACACTCAGAGGGTAGAATCCATGCATACCTCGGAACTCTGTTTCTTTAAAAAATATTCTTTGAAGGACATCATTCCCTATACAAGCTTTGAGCTCTCATTTGGAGTGTTTCATCATTGTGAAACCAGTCAACCCCATAAGGCCTTGAGAAGCTAAAAATGTGGTTTAGAGGATCCCACAACCTTTACAAAATTGAGCTCCACTCTAGAGTTTTTTGACATCACAAAACCACTTAATCCTACAAGATCTCGACAAGCACAAGAAAGATGTCTTCCCACAAGAAGGACATTAACTTTGTAGGGCTATAAGAAAGAAAGAAAAGAATAAGGAAAGAGCGTAACTAAATTTATAGATCATTGTACTTGAAGCTAAATACAATTACAATCAAGCAAATGATATTACAATGAAGACAAAAAATAGAATTTCTTAGAATAGAAAATTATAGAGCTTTTTGTGAATAGTTTTTGTACAATTCTTAAGATTTTAACATCATCTTATAGCCTTGAATTTTTCAAAAAATCCTTGAAATTTATGCAATAGCTACCAGATGGCTATTGTAGATGTCTACTTCAAAGTTGAGATGTCTATCTAAGATTACCCTCAATGCAGGAGAGACGTCTAGCTTAAAAGTGAGATGCCTACTGTGAAGGATATATGTCTTTTAAAAAAAAAACATTTACTCAAATTTTAAACTTTGAAGTTCGAGACATCCTATTATCAATTTTTCTTCTTGGTAGTCCTTGAAGCATGTTCATTTGACTTTTAAGCTTTTTTTTCATCCATGCTCTCAACTTGTCCATGTAGTCTTCATTTTGACATCTTGATGTAGATCTTGTTTCCTTGAACTCTCATATCTCTTTGTGAAGTTCTTGTTTATGTCTTGAGAAATCATCATCTACCACATACATTATATATTATTCATTTTACTTAAGGTTTTGACATACCAAAATGTCAACATTAGTGTAATTGAATTGTGTATCGACAATTGTCTCACTTGCACAATGGATGTAATAAGGACATTTTTTATCATTCATTTGTGTCAGTACCACTTACAATTCATAGTTGGATGAATTTTTCATGATGTGGAAAGATTTTAATCAATCAAGAGTGTATAGAATGGGTATTTCTACAATATTTCATTTTAGGTGTTTAAGTGTCTATTTGGATTTACTATCCCATTCAAAAGGCTACATCCTTCTTGGTAAGTTCAACTAGCGATTTGATGATTTTAGAGAAGTTTTCAATGAAATGCCTATAGTAACTAATATGGCCAAGGAACAACCTTACATCTTTGACATTTTGAAGTTTTCTAATTATTCCTTGAATGATCCTTATCTTTTCAAGATCTACCTTCATGTTTTTCCATGAAATTCTATGTCCCAAAACAATGCCATCTTTGATCATCAAGTGACTTTTCTACGAGTTGAGTTGTAGGTTTGTCTCCACACATCATTTTAATACCTACTTAAGATGGTCCCATGCTTATTCAAAACTAGTTTCATAGGTGGAGAAGCCATCCATGCAGCCTTCCATGCCATTGCCAATTTTCTACTAAGAATCCTTGGAACTAAGCATTGGAAAGTTGTAGGGGGCATTACAAAGGCCACAGGACATCTTCTTATATGCAAAAGTCCCCTAGGAACTTGTGAGAATTTTTTTTTGGCTTGGTCTTCTAGAGAAATTTGTATTTAACTATACCCATTGTATCCATCCAAAAAACTATAATAATTATTCCCTACAGTTGTATCTAACACTTGGTCAATGAAAGGTAATGGAAAATAATATTTGAATGTAGCTATGTTCAAGAGCCTAAAGTTGATACACATTCTGCATTATTTTTCTTTTTTTGGTATAGTAATGAATGGGTTTACTCATTCACTATTTGTTACTAGATAAATGAATATTACTTTGATAAATTTTTCAACTTCATTTTTAATAGGTTATTTTAGTTTTAGATTCGTCCTTCTTTGTGGCTGCCTCTTGGGTTTGATGGTGAAACCTATATAGATTTGATGTTGCCATATGAGTGAATTAAATTTTATCAATGCATCATATGATCAAGAAAATGTTGTTGGCCATTTTTTAACTGCCTTTAGAAAATTCCCTTTTTATTCTCTAGTGAGATTAACATTGATGATTATTGATTTGGATTTATCAAAAAATTACATATTCTAGAGTTACTCATAAAAACTTGAATTATAAGGATGCTTCTCTAGAATTATCAGGAATTTCTAGCTCTCTCTAATCCATTTTTACTTCTTCCATGTATTCAATTTTGAAGAGTTCTAAATTTTCTCCATTTCATCCATCTTATTGATATAAGTACTTGTGAGGATTTTGACTCTTTCATGCTTGTTGTTGAATTGGGGGTATTATCTACTATCATCCATTGGATACCTCTTATTTTATGGTTTCTATGTATAGGTACCCTTGGATATCCATTTTTTCAGCACACATGTTACATAATGTGATGGATGTGCTCTTTGCAACCCATGTTTTCTGTACGCAATGGCACCCTATTTCACTATACACGATGCATGGAATCCTTTTTTTCTTGACATTTTAAAATTCATTTTCCTTGGCAATTTTCAAATAGAGGTCTTTGATACTTAGCTTATCATTAATTATGCTTAAGCAAATTGTTTCCATGATAATTAGTAAGTCTCTCTTATAGTTGTTTATATGGATAACTAGGTAATCCACTAGATATAACCATCTATAAATGGTGGTCATGATATCCTTTACCAATCCCAAGGAAAGAGTGATGGATTGATCAACAAGCTCTAACCTAATGTTACATTTCTTAAGTGGAGGTAGGTTTTTAGTTTTATAAATTTCTTGGAAATTAAGTTCAACCTAGAACTTGAGTCTAGTAGAGCTTTGCATGTATCATTTCCTATAATTTACAAATAAATTAGATGACTTCTACGATCAGATCTTTTCTTGGAAAGGTGTCTTGAGTTTATCTAGTCCATGACTTCATGAGCTAACATGATAGTATGTACATTTTGGAATCTTTGGTTTGATGGTGGCTCAGTGATGATCTTATAGGTAGCTTGAGAAGGCTTAATAATGACATATGCTTGCAAGGGTTTAGAAGGACTATTATGTTTGAAAAAAGTCCTTTTTGAGGCTTATTCTTAGAACCACTCTAATTTTCATTTGACTATAAGTTCATGGCCTACATGACATCACATTATTGAAGTTATGATAGTATTTTACCTTTCATATATAGTATAGATGTCAAAGAAGTAGAATTATAAGGTGTAGAGTGTTGTGGTGGGTAGTGAGAAGTGTACGTGAAAGGAGATTTAGCTTGTGGGGTAGTAGGTCTATAACATTAAGGGGGCAATAATGATGGGAAGAATAAGTATAACTTTTAGAGCCACTAGGAGACATAGTTTTCTAGACATAGTATCCATATGGATCTAGTTCATGATAAGGATATTGCTACCTTGGTGGTAGCATCCCCCATGACTATGCATTTTGTAATTGATGTTAATGATTTTGAGGTTGAGGTGGTACTTCACTCAAATAATACTACTATTGGTGGAACTATTATTGATAATTTCTTTTTGGATAAGGAAATCTCCTAGGTGGTTTCCTTTTTGCAAATTTTGGATTCAAGGCATAGACCCTAGATTCTTGTAGATGTGACAGTACATGACAACATCAATTGGAATGTTCATATTAATAGATGTCATATTCTTCTCCTTCTATTTTAAAATCTAAAGCTTATCAACTACCACAACGTTACATTTTTGTTAATAGTAGTCCTTCCTTGCATCCTTTCTAGTCCTTCTATCCTTATCTCAATTTTCCTACTCTATGTTCTCTTCCATATTTTTTAAAGTAGTTTTAAACTTCTCATTCAAGAAGTCCCATATTTTATCCATATTCGCTAATATCTCTATGCTAGATTTTCAAATTGGTAAGATTTTCATTTGTATCACTTCTTGGAGTGATGCTTCCTCCTCAAGATCACAAAGACATTTCTTCCTTTTATGAATGAGAATTCTTTGTTGCACTCCTATATATTCTCTCACTTTTTTAATTCTCCTTCTTTTTTGGCTGCTTGATCACTAAGTCTTTAGATTTGATGGACCCTTATTTATGATAATCTTCCTTTATTATTGAGCCCATCTATTACATGGTGAAGCAATCCCCTTTAAGAGAAATCATGGATTGGGAATTGGTGTAAAAGAGTGTAATACCTTCCCAGGGCTACATTAAGGGATTCATGATTACCTTATTTCCACTCTTGGATTTATTTCCTGAAGTTAGACATGCTAGAGTACATTTAATATTTATTGTTGAATAGTTCTAACATCATACTCCATCAACAAATAGATTCTAGATCTAAAAACTATTAAGAACTTTTCACTTTTTTGATAAGTATCCTAGGGAACAACTTGAGTTTCTACCACTTATTTTCAATGCTCAGTAAGACATAATCATCATGGAAGACTTGTGAATAATATTATGGATTAGAAATATACCCTCCTTCAAACTTAGGTATGTTCTTGATATCAAGACATTTAATTCAAATATCCCTTTAATGGCTAGTGGTAATATGAATTTTTTCTAAGATATTTATCATGCTTCTTGTAGCAAGTAGTGGCTCATCATAGTCATCATATTCATGGTGGTTCATATTATGGCTATGGCTACTATGATGTGGTCTGCTATGCCTTCTTTCTTAATGGTGTACTAACTCTTCTTACTGTTGTCCATGTTCTCTCTTTTCATAATTGGGATGGGATGTTCTATCATTTCCATTTTGGCCTTAATCATTTCTTCTTCAACCTCTATCACATTTCTTCTTGTCATAGTTTGATAATGAGAAAGGTGGTAAGGATGGAGAACTAGGATGGATATGTTAGCTTATTCTTTTTCTAAATGGCTAGGGGACCTTAGTCTTGAGGTTTTCCTAGTTCTAAAAAGAGTTTTCCTCTAACCTTGGTTACTTACCAAGATTGAATGTAATAATTGATGAATTTTGTTACCCTCACTAAAGGGAGGATGAACTTGGTGTTGGGTGTAGAAATTGAAAAATTCACTGCTAGAAAACTAAAAGATCCCAAATAGAATAGTTTAACTTGTAGATCCATGAGCCTCAAAAAGGATATGGAGTGCCCTAAATGATATTATTGATTGCTTAGCAACTTGAAACTTATGTTATTGAGAATGGAGAAATATGCATAAATGTGTGAAAATATGATCAAAACAACTGCAACAACTTTATATTAAATAATGTAAAAAATATTGTGAATAAAATAAGTTTAGAGAGTACAAATCAATGGGTTTTAAGAATCCAAAAGTACATAAATGAATTTGAAATATTTGTAAGAGGTAGGTTATGTTCTGTACTTGATTGCACCTTGCTATTTGCTTGATCTACACTACAAAGGTTGTAAAAGGCTATAAGAAATCCTTTTCAGTTGTTGCTACATGATCTTTTAGTTGCAAGTATGTCACAAGCATTTTTCTGACCAATGATAATTACTAAAAGATCTAAAAAATAATGCTGAATTCAGTATAAATAAGCTTTGGATCTGTTGTGCTAACATCTATTATAGTTTTGGAGTGTTACAAGTGTTCCTAAATCAAAGTGCCACATGCTACCCTACATGTTGCCATAACATGTGAAGCTAAGATGTATAGAATATGAATTCAAATTCCAAATTCCACACACTATTCCACAAGCTACCATTGCATGTGAAGCTAAAATATGTAGTATCTAAGATAAAAAGGATAATTTTTTTTAGCATGTAGATCATTTTTATCCCCCACAAGCTAGCATAAATGGAATTTGTAGATCCAAGAGACATCAATAAAGAATGCAAAACATTGTTGTAGATTCATCACCAACACTCCATCTCCACACTTAATTTTGTAGCTTTTAAATCATGCCAAAAAGTACTTACAATGGTGAAATAAGATTATAGTGGGATGTCGGGAGTTTGGGATAAGATAATGGTTACATTGGTTATCAAAGAATGGTCATATAGGCTAATAAAGAATTCAAAATATTGACATCATGGCTATGGTGTAACAATGACATGCTTGCTGATTTAGATAGGTCTTCATGCTTGGCACTAAGGACTATTGATTAATTTGTGATGTTTGAAGGAATCAACACTTGGTAGTAGGCTTCTTTGGCCACTTGGATTTTTTTGAGAGAGAAAGTCATTGACTTGCTTGACTTGAGGTTACATTGGCATTTTTTCTTTATTGACATATTCTCCCATTTTTTATGGGAGAAAACCCTTCATTAGGTTTTGTTACCAAGGCCAAATTTTTGTTTTTTCATTGAATGAGATGTGTTATATTTAGTGAAATTGGTTAGCAAAGTTCATTAAAGGAGATGTCACATGGCCATGGTGCATGAATGCAAAACATAGGTTTTCATTGTTAGAAAGGTAAGGAAAGCTATAATTTGGCTACAAGGTTACAGTTTAGGAATGGTAATGGAGATGATGTGAGGTAAGGACTATTGACAAGAATGAATAACCTAACCAAATATCATGTATTGAGATCACATGGTGACTCACCTTCATGATGGATCACAACCCTATGGTGAATCTAAGCTCATCCCACAAAAATAACTCTAAGAGTACAATTGAGCAAGTTAAAGAATACATGTTTTTACAAAAGGTTACATATGATTATACACAAATATAAGCCATTATATGTTAAAAATGATAGAATATGAGGGCTCTGTACTTTTCTTTACATGTTCATAAAAGGTTTGTAGTGCTTTGAGATGCCAAAAGAGATGAGAGGTCATGTAGGCTCACTTGTCAAAGGCTTTAAGAATCATCAATGTCCTATGCTTATTTAAATCTATAAATAAAAAATCAATACTAATAAAAGAAAATAGGTTAATGTTAGAGGTAAACAAGTTCATGTCAAGGTTTTAGTTTTACCTTATGAGGCTTTGATGATCCTTTAGAAAATTGAGATTACAGTGAGGAACTTGGTTTCAAAGTTTTCTCCTCACTGTCATGGTTTAAAATGGGGAATTCAACCAAGAAAACCACCATGATATTTCTAGCTTTGAGGTCAAGGGTAGTTAGGAAATTACATGACATTAAGGCTAGATATATAAAGGCTTATAAGCTTTGGATTTATGCATTCAAGCATAACTTGATTGAATAACATCACCATAAGGATTCCCTTAGGCTCATAGGCTAGCTGAATTGCTTCCTCATCTCTATAGCTTAATCGTACATGTTAACATGAGCATATCAAATGGCATTTTCATGATAAAATTATAAAATAATATTAAAATAATGACAAACATTATAATAATAAAGAAAAATAAGGCCAAATAAGGTCAAAACAATGTAAAACAAGGCTAAACAAGGTAAGGGAGGTAGATCATGTGGCATGTGAGGGGAGTGGATAGCCTATGGTGCAACATGTGAGGAGTAGCAGGAAGGTAAGGATCTTGACTATGATGGAAGGGAAAAAGATGGTAGCATCATAGAGAAGCAGTAGGTGGAGAGTAGTGGTGAGGGTAGATGAATTTCTTGCTTTGCCATGATGATGGTAGTAATGATGAAGAATGACTATAGTACATACATTGTGATGACGAGGTCAATGGATGCTATTCAGTGCAATATGCAATAGCAAAAAAATAGTATAAGGTTAGCAGTAGAGGTGTGTGAGGATTGCAAGCATGTGAGAGGAGGTAGGATGGTAGCTAATAGTGTAGTGTACTACAAGTGACAGGTAGCACTATGACCTACCCCTATCATGAAACCATGTGGTAGGCCAACGTTGCTAGTTATCACCATAACCAACTACAATGGTTGCTCATCCTATCCTTAGGGTTAGGGCCTAAGCCCTAAAAATATTATTATTTATTTATTTATTTAATTATTTTAAAAAATTTATGTAGGTGATGTGATAGAGCCACAATGTGAGGGGCAGAAAAGGTTAACCCTACTAATGATTGAAAGGACAACTACACTAAAAGGTCTAAGCATGAGAAGAATGAGGATCATGGATTTGAGAATCTATACATGTCATTGGCACTAGAGACTCTGCTACTACTAAATAGTAGGATCCAAATGGCATATGTTATGTACATATATAGCTAGGATGATGGTAATAAATAAGAGAATTATTATCCATGTAACTACATGTTGGAGGAATTCCCACATCCTTGTTACTCACAAATTTAAAATCATCCTAGTCCACAAGAGAGGGTCCTTCATAGCCTAGAAGAGAGTAAGGCTAGGTTTCAAATATGTTTAAAAATTTTCATGCTTATACTTTGGTTTCCATCGTCATAAATGCCAATCAATTTTTTTATTAGTTTAAGGTTATTTCATGTTTTAATGGTTACATGTTTTTATTATTCACAAGCCTTGAGTGATGGGAGTGTGTAGGGTGATAACATTTCTTCTCCTTTCTTCTAGTTTCATCAAAGTTTTTGATGTTAATATTGTGTTAGGTTGACAATCTAAAGTATTTTGGTTGTTGACTAGTCACCATATTCATAAATTTAAATACTATGTATTGTTTATTTTTGTTACACTGTGTAATTATGGTTCTAGCTATGGATTTTTGGCTACATATTTTTAATTTTTTTCTTTATGTTTAATATTTTTCTATGTTTTATTTTTTTATGTAAACATAAATAGTAAATGCAACAAGGCTATATAGTGAAACTAGTAAATAAAACATGATATAATGAAAATTGTAAAACAAGGCATAAGCATGTAAAACTTGTAAATGATGCTATTAGGTAAATTAGCCATGATATTAGTATAAATGAAAAAAGAAGAGACTATTATGTTCACTAGTTTTAGGTCCTAGTAGGCCATTGTGTTACTAGTTTTAGGCCTTGGTGGGCCATGTGTTACTAGTTTTAGGCCTTGGCAGGCCATAGTAATTTTCTAACAAGCATGAGATAATATTGAAAGAAAATATAGAAATAAAACAAACATTGAAACATGGTACACAGCTATGAAAGTAAATAGATAATCATTAACAAAAGAAAGAATAGGATGTCCATTGTAGGATTGTTATTTAATCTATGATAGATCAAAAAACTTCTTTTGTACAATCCTATGCTCATCATTCTTCTTGATTGATATGGCAATTGACAGATGTTCTCATTGGTTGTTTAGTGTTATTATTTTTTGCATTTTTTAGCCCCAACCCATGTGTTGAGGGTTTCATCTTGAAACTCCACCTGCAAACCTTAGTTGATGTTGATATTCTTAATTGATGGTAGAGAAATTTTATCCCCCTAAATTACAATTTCACCATCCTTATATGGCAAGTGAATCTCCTAATGTATAGAAGATGAGACTACTAGAAGCTTTACTAACCATGATCTCCCTAGGATCATGTTAAAATTGGATGTCTCTTCAACCACCAAGAAGTTGGCAAATGTGAAAACTATTTCTTGGTTAAAAAATCTAAGGAGATTGGACCTCAAACTACTACTTATGATTCTTTAAATTCCTTAAGAGTAAAGGTAGAGGTTTCTTGAATGTTTTTAGTTAAGCCTAGTTTCTCAACAATGATACATCGTACCACATTAGTTGTTGCCCCATCATATACATGGACACTGATGGGTCATGGTTGGTTGTGTTGATGAGTTCTTGTTGACTGGGCCTCATCAACATGGCCCTAATGATGCATCATTTGTTGCATCGATGTAGCCCTATCGACGTAAGATCCATTTTTTGCTATAAATATATGCTCACTGGCTACATTTATGTCATTAGATTGATAATAGTAGTTAAACTCTTGCAATTTTTACATTTGAAAGTTAGAATATTTCTCCTAAGTGCCTGTAGTAGGAGTCATTGAGTGTATGGATCTTTATTCAAGCATTGTTGTACCTGAGCATGATAGTGTGTATAGCAATACAGAAGAGCCTCTTGATAAACCTTATAGCATTCTAGATAGTTTTAATATTTATTTATGCATTAAATTATTTTAGTTATTTATTTAACATTTTCTAGTAATTAAGCTAATTAAGTGGGATAACTTAGATAGATTAAATACATAAGTATGATAGCTTCGAGCATAACACATATTCGCTTGGTAATCCTAGTAGCATTATCGCTTGGTGCACCTAGTGGCATAGTGCTTGGTAACCTAGTAGTGAATATGTGGGTTTAGGACATGTATGGAAAGTGGGATTAGATGCTTATGTTAGGATTATTTAGAGATTGGTTAGTTAGTTAATTTAGATTAGTTATTAAATTACTTTATCTCTCCCTTCAAAGAACCAAAGAACATAAAATATAAAATGATAAAAATCATAGGCCTCGATTTCACTTAACCATACCTTTGTACTTCACAAGTGTAATTGGGAAGACAACAAATGACCTTAGGGTAGGGTTCACTACCTAGAGGACTAGTGCACCATAAACTATAAATTCCATGGAATTTTACCAGATCTCACATGAATGCTTTGTAATTCATATGGTTGGACATATGGGTACCTCACTGCTCATCATTAGCACCATTGCCAAGGACTTTGTTTGTTGAACGTGCTCTATCTAGGATTAGTAATCATTATTAATATTGTTGGACGAACTCAAGGTCAATATCACTCTCACATGACATATGGCTACTAAGCACATTGATAATTTTATTTGTTTTGTAAGATGTCTTCTTCCCACGTGCATGAAGATGTTAGATCACTGGTCCCACAAGAGTGCAAAGTGGTGTATACTCATCTAGATGACTATGTACCAAACTTCACTTTTATCCTACACCAAGATGAGTAGTTGTGATCGTGTAACATGGAGGGCAACATCATATTGCCCCTTGATCGATCTATGCCAAGGATGCTCTTTCAAACTCTTAAAAAGTTAGGCATCCTAGATCTTCATGAAGAATACATTGTGAATGGTTATGACACTTGAGACTATCATCCCACTAAAACACAATCTAGGAGAGATTGTCACCAGGTGAAGCACCATGAGTTTATGAAGGGGAAACACTTCACTAACCTTTTGTTCCTACTAAACCAAGATGATAATGTGGATCCTCCCCCTAAGGATTCTCAACATGAAGATTCTCCACTCCCTATTGTTGGTGATGAGGGTATGACCTTGAACTTATGATCCACTATTCATAAACTAGGTTTAGAAAAAAGTTGGATTCAAGGTAAGGACTCTGGTAAACATCACAATGGAAAGGGATCTAAGGATGGTGGTCGTAATGAGTGAAGAGCTGGTGGTGGACACTATGATGGTAGTGGTAGTCCACCTTCCTCTTCATCCTCTTCATCCAATTTTGAACATTCCTCTTCATCTGTTGGTTATCATAGAAGCTGCAACAAAAAAATCATGATAAAGGTGATCAACGAGACAACAATGACCACAGAACCCACCAAGAACAATGGGATAATAGAGAACATCATTGGAGGCAATGCAAAAATGATGATGATGAGCCTCTATTGGCTACTCAAAGCATTCTTAACATTGCAAAGGTAGTAAAGATTCCAACTAGGCATGTGAAGGGTAATAAGATCATGCACTTAGATATGAACAATATTCCAAAATTTGAGGGAGGATACAATTTTGATCCACAAACACATCTACAAGCTTTCCATGACACCTGTGCCTTATAGAAAATTAAAAATGATTGGTAGAAATTCAAGTTCTTCCCTAGGACACTCATCAAGGAAGTTGAAAGCTAGTATCAATCCTTAGAGCTGGAATCTATCTACTAATGAAGTACAATGCTTGACCTATTTAATGACAAATACCAAATGTACGTCAAAGTGTCCAACCTAAGAAGGAAAATCCAAGGATGAAAATAGGAAACACATGAACCCTTGGATGCTGCCATGGCTAGATATTATTCTTTCTTACACTGATGCCTTAGCCATGGATATTCTTAGAGGGAACATCTTTGCCACATCATAGATGGGCTCAAAGTTGAAACAAGAAGAACTCTTGGGTTTATGTTGAAGGAAGACTTTCTGAACTAAGAGCTCATCAAATCCAAAGGATTATAGAGTAGGTGACAAAAGAAGAAGATGAGTATAATAGGGACCCTTCCATTAGAAAAAGGGAGGTTTGATTCTATGATGAGGAGGATGCTCCACTTGATGAGGTGGTAAATAGAAAAACCTTACCTATACAAAAATCTATTCTGATATTTCAAAAAAGGTTGATAAATTATGGGACTCCTTGGATGAGAAATTCCAAATTACCATGAAAATTACAGAAGCATCCAAAGAACAAAATAGTGATCATGAATGCAGGAGATAAAAAGAAGCTGAATGTGCCTACTAGAGAGGTAAGGGCAAGGCTACTACAGTAGAAAAAGTTGTGGAGATAGACTCTGAAGATAATAATATTTATGACATATATTAATATGAACATCCAAAGGGGTGTTGCCCTATGGTGTCACACTTACAAGAGTCTGGGTGTCTGTGTGTATGCATTAAATTTGTAACTAGAAAGAAGGCAAGCACACACATGATTATCCTATCCTCAAGGAAATTTAAGGTAGTTTCACCAGCACCCACAAACTTATTATCCAAGTGGAACTCCACCACAACCATATGAGCAATACCAACAATAGCATCAATCACAATCGTGGAGAATGCCACTGCCAAGGCAACAATACCCTTATAGGCAACTAGATTCATATGCGTACTATGTTCAACAACCCATATCTCCACAAGGTTCTACTAGACACACCTCATTTTAGCATTACTATTACCCACTAGAGTACCATTGAACACATTCACATTCTACTCAAGGAAAGCACCCATATCCATACCACCCTTTGCATTCATCTGCACACATCCGTTTAGCCTCAACCTAGTTGCATCTTGCTTCATCCATGCAGGGTGAAATTCCCCCATAGCTATAGCAACGAAATGCTACAAGGGTTGTGAATTTATAGTCGGCCTTCTAGCCAAGTGGTTCTGACAATTGTTCTAGGAAATGATCGATTTTCCAATCCAATAGTCCTCCCAAACCCTCACAACTGGATACAGCTCCTTGCCCTACATCTCTAACACCCTCATCCTCTACATCAAACATCTTCAATTATCCTTCAAACCAAATGCCACCTCAAATCTACACTATGATGTTAACTCATCATATTTTTTATCAGATCAAGGATGAAAAACTTTCCACAAAGAGATTTGACCTAAGAAGTCTAAACATGAGCCATGCAAGGCTCTTCTTGATTCTAGTTTGAGTGTTAATCTCATCTTTCATGACATGTACAAGGCATGGAACCTACCACCTCTCAGGAAGAGCAACATTTGTTTAGAATTGGTAGATCAGTCAATCACTATTCCTTTGGGATTAGTAAAGGACATTGTGACCATAGGTAGTAGGTGGTCCTATCCTACCCATTTTCTAGTGATCAAGATTTAGAATTGCAAAGATGACTTCCCCATCATTATGGGAAGGGCTTGGTTTAGCATGGTTGATGCACATATGGACATAAGGGACCTCTCCTTGGAAATCTCCAAGGAAAATGAATTTGGACATTTAGAGAAGAAGCGTATTCCATGCATTATGTACAGTGATAGTGGATGTAATTATGTGTAGAAGATTTGGTCCATCAAAAGTACATACATTAAAGCATGCAATTAGTGTGCATAAGAAACAGATATTCAAAGGTGTTTGTATATAGCAACCAAAAAATAGGAGGACACCTAGTGGCTAACAACTAACTTAGATAGTAACAAATTATGCATGGAACCAACTAAGAGCCTAACATGTGCTTATGTTGAAAGCATGGATGAACTTGAGCAAGTTCATCACCAACTCTCTAATGATAAAGATGATGATACCTATTGGAGAGAATTGGAAATCCCTAATACCTTCAAGCAGGAGCCCCTAGAGTTAAAAACTCTACCAATCAGCATGGAGTATGCATTCTTAAACAATGGTAAGTTGATCATAATCAATGCCAAACTTGTTCTTGAACAAAAAGAAAAGTTGTTGAATATGGTTAACAAATGGCCAAAAAAATTTACTTGGTTATATCTTGAACTAGCTGGAATTAATCCAAGGATATGTTAGCATTGCATTTACACTGACTTGGCCATGAAGCTAAGAAGGCAACTGTAATGATGGTTGAAAGCCAAATTGAAGTAGATCATCAAGGAGGAAATAGAAAAACTCCTCAAGATAGGGTTCATCTATTCCATCGCAGATAGTGAGTGGGTTAGCCCACTCATAATTGTGTCAAAGAAAGGTGGCAAGTGGTGGGTTTACATTAACTTTAGATTGTTGAACATGGTAACATTTAAAGATAATTTTCCATTGCCATTTGTGGATCAAGTGTTGGACACTATCTCCAAGCATCGCTATTATAGCTTCTTGGATGGTTATAGTGCCTATAACCAAATCCAAATTGCATTAGAAGATTAGGCTAAGACAACATTCACAAGTCCTTAACTTTTGCATATTGTAATATGCCATTTGATTTATGCAATTCCCCTACAACATTTCAATGTCTGGTCCTTAGTATTTTCCAACAGCAAATTAGTAGCAGGGTAGAAGTCTTCATGGATGACTTCTCTACCTTTGGGACTACACTTGAGCAAGGCCTGGATCACCTTAAGTAGGTTCTAAAATGATGTGTTGAAATAAACCTTAGGCTCAATTGGTAGAAAAACCATCTAATGGTCTGGGAAGGCATAGTATCGGGGCACTAAATTTCATAAGAAGGGATTGAGGTAGACCCAAAGAAGATAAGGGTCATTCAAGGAATAACACACCAACCAGAGATAGTTAAAGATGTCTAATCATTCCTTGGACATACTAGCTACTACTGACAATTCATAGAGAATTTCTCTAAGATCATAAAGCTGTTGGTTGAGCTTATGAAGAAAATTGCTTCATTCATCTCAACCAAGGAGTGCGAATATGCATTCCAACAATTTAAGAAAAAACTTGTAGAAACTTCAATTCTATAGGCACCAAACTAGTTCAAACCATTTCACATAATGATGGATGCATTAAATTATGCTTTGGGAGTGGTGTGGTTGGATGATGAAAAACATCTATGTTACATCCATTGCACAAGATGAAGCATTGTAGGTGCATAGCTGAATTACACCACCATAAAGAAGAAATTAATGGCAGTGGTGTATGCTCTTGAAAAATTTGGGCACTATGTGCTTGGTTATAAAGTATTTGTGCACATAGTCCATAGTGACATCCACTTCCTAATGAACAAGCTGATGGTGAGCTCCCGTATCATACGGTGGCTCATGATCTTGCAGGAATTTGATCTCACGATGGTAGATTGGAAAGGGATCGAGAATGTGGTGACTAGCAACCTCTCCATTAATATGGGATAATAAAGATGAGGAGATCTTACTCTTTGATCAGTTTCCAGATGAAATCCTCTTTACAAGAGTAATAAATAACCAAGTGCCCATAAAACCAACATAGTATAATGGCATCATCACCTATCTTCTTACTCAGAAAATGCCATAAGATCTTGACTTTAGAAAGAAGCAACAATTTCTTCATTGGGCCAAATGTTTCATGGAAATCAATGGACACCTCTACAAGGTGCATGCTAATGGCCTAATTCATTGGTGTGTCCCTAATGAAGATCAACTTCACATTCTCCAGGATGCTTATGAAGGATAATCTTGTAGAGGCCATTATGTAGGGAGATGCATGACCATAATAGTCTTGATGGTAGGATACTATTGGCATACAATCTTCAAGGATGTCCACTTGTTCATCCTATCTTTTGAACACTGCCAAAGAGATGGTGGGATGAGCACATGAATCAAGAATCCTTATCAATGGATTCAACCATTGGAGCTCTTTGAAATATGGGGCATAGACTTCATAGGTCCCATCACATCCATGTACAATGGAAAGGAATATATCATTGTAGCAGTTGACTACTACACAAAATGGGTAGAACCAGTAGTTGTAACTAACTATACATCATCCACTACTACTAGATTTGTATAAAAAAATGTTGTAAATAGGTTTTGGGTGCCATGTGCACTAATTTCTAACAATGGAACTCATTTCACAAGTGTTACTTTTAGAAAGTTGATGAAACTCTTGGGGGTTGAACATAAATTAACAACACCCTATCATCCCCAATCCAACAGTCAAGTAGAGGTAACTAACCAAGAGATTACAAACATCCTAACAAGGACCATAAGAAAATATAGGAGATATTGGAGAAAAAACTCAATGATTCCCTTTGGGCCTATTGCTCAACTTGGAAACTCCCTATTAGCTACTCTCCCTACAAGTTAGTGTATGAAAAAATTCCAACACTCCTAATTTAATCCAAGCTTCATACACTCTCAACAACCTATGATCTAAACCTTGACCTGAGTCTAGCATAAAGAGAAGAATTAATCAACCTAAATGTGTTAGATGAAAAATAATTGGTGGCCTTATCTTTCAATGAGGTTCACAAGGCATTCAACAAGTAATGTCATGACCTCCAAATATGAAAAGTGAAATTTCAATCGAGAGATAAGGATCTCTATTGGAACCCCACACATGTACCATAGAAAACCAAGTTTTAAACATTGTGGAAGGGACCTTACATAATTGCTAAAACCTTTCCTTATGTGGCTATGACCATATACAAACCTAAGAACCCAAATAAAAAGCAGTTGGTCAACATCCAACAAGTGAAGCTTTTCCATAAGTCCAATCAAGCTAGTACAACAAATACCTATATAGATGAACAACCACATTTAATTTTTTGGATCTCCTCCTTCCAGCTTAGTCATGGGGGAGATGGTCATCCATGCTAACCATCCACATGGCTTCTCAGTCTTTCACTTTTTATTCTACACAGTTCTATTTTACACTTCATTGATTTTTTTTCCTTTGGTTTTTGATTCTATTGATTTTCTAAATTTTTTGTTTTACAACATTGTTATTATGTTTTACCTTTCTTGATTAATTTATACTTTCTTATATATATTTAAATTTTTTTTATGTGAGTGTGAATTTTCATTATTTCTGCTAATAAAAGTGCTTTATTATCGTAGGACACAGTGCCACTATTACTGTTTACAAATGATCGTTTGTGCTTAATGTTTTGATTGTCAATGTCTAGTTTCCATTTTTGAATTCTGATGTCTAATGACTATGAAATGACTTATTTTTCATGAAATAAGTAGTGAGTCCAATCATCCAGCCATCCAAAAAACTCTATAGTTTTCCTTGTTCTAGAAGATTAGGGTCCCTCTCATTAAAGAAACTTTTAATCAATTGATGACCTTGGAAGTTTATGAAATTGAGAAGGATTTAAAGGTTTGAACATGGTGTGACTTCAAGGAAACTCAATACTCTTTGTACTCTTTTACTTGCTTGAGTGCTTGAGTGTCTTTTCATTGACTTCTTACCATTCCATTCCAACCACCAATATGAATTCAAATAGAGTCTTCGTATGGTGTGGTTCCCATCCAAAAATTAAAAAAATAAATAAAAAAATGATGGAAATTCAAAGCACATCCCTTGGACAAATAAATAGGCTATAAGCATTGGTTATGGGACTAGAAAGACATCTTACCCATGCCTGAAGGTTCCTTCACTAAGTCCCTCTCTCTTATTTCATACTTCTCTTTTCTTCTTTTTATGGAATGGTGGTTATTTTGTGGAAGCACTCTTGTATCTTGAGTGGGTAGATTGGTTTGGGAGTGGTGATGCAAAGTCATTAAAGAACGCTGGTTTTGGTCTAGACTAAGGATGAATCTTCTTAGGTCATTTTAAATACAAACTCCACAAGGGACTTCTTATGACCTTAATTTGGGATTCCATTTCACCTTCTCAGTCATCCATCTATGTTACCATAACTCATCTCATTGTTGGGTTCTATGTAATGCTTGATGTCTTAGTTTGACGTGTTAGAATTCTTGGATAGATTCTTTGGGTTGGTCATTAACTTTTCATGACCATTAATTGACTTTGGGGCCCACGAACTCCTTAGTTGAGGTTATGCAAGGGTAAAAAGGACATGTTCCTACTATGGGGAGGATTCACTTGCATATCTTTTGGCTTGGTTAGTTAGGTTTCTTACTTTAGACATTGCTACAATTCTATCTTTAGCATATTCCAATGTGTATGCCACTCAATGCTCCTTAAACCTCTCATTATATTCATTCTCCGTATCATTTTCTAAATTTTCTAAATTTTTGAGCTCCAAAACCCTCTTCTACTATTTTCATCCTATTCATGGCTTTTTAGACTTCCATTTGATCCCAATTTCACTAAAAAAACTCCTTGTACTTTAAAATTTTTGACTTAGTCAACGGAAATCTATGGTGGTCAATAACTACATCGATGAGGCCTCATTGATGCAGCTAATCCCATCAATGAGGACCCATCAATGTAGTCGACCCCATCGATGCATGTTAAAAACTCTATATATACCGCTGCATACTTTGAAATTTTTTGTTATTTACTTCATAACACAAGGGTAGTTTTTGCCATTTTTTAGAGCCCAAAACCTTCAAGAGCTCATAACTTCCCAACCGTTTGTCCAAATCACTTCATTCTTTGATCCTATAGCTACTGGAGGCAAGCTCCTCATCATGAGGTTTCTGATGAAATTTTTTGAAAATTTTTCTAACTCCCCTAAAGGATTAATGAATACAATGATATGAAATCATCAAATTTTGAGAGTTAACCATTCCAACACCCTCCAAAGTGACTTATTAGCCTTAAAACATAAATAAAATAATGATTAAAATTGATTAAATTAGCTATAATCACAACTTAGCCAAGTGTATCTATCCTAGGGTAATAAGGTATCCCAATTATTTCATGTTACATAACAATTGGTAACCTATGGTCATTTTGTGATTTTAGATGGCACTAAGACTAAAATGATCATAAGAGGAAAGATCCTCTCAACTAAGAGAGAAATGATCCAAAACTGGAAGGGGCCAACAAGAGCAAGCCCAGGAACACCCAGAGGCAACCCATGAAATGGGACATCTTTGAGAGGAGCTTGAAGTCAAATCCATTTGACAGATTCTTGAAGAAGAAATTCCATCAGAACAATCTTAGTGAGGGAAAGCGCCATGATTCATACCAAGGCTTGAAGTCACACTAACACAATCCTTCCTTGACACCATCAGGCCCTATGAGATCCAACCCTCAGTTCTCTAGGAACTGAACTTTGGGCTACTTTTAGAGCACACTCCAATAAAGGTAAAAACATAATTACAAACCTCTCCTATGTGACCAGTTATCACTTCTAATGGGAAGTGGTACATAGGATAGATGTATCTCTTCTAGACCAATGGAAGGCTAGGCTCCACAGTGAAAATCAAGGATATTCAAGTTTCCTACTTGGCTAAATCTATCACATAGGCACTGGGGTTTCCTAACATTAGGACACAACTAGTAGAGTTATTAACACAAGGTGACCCTGAGGTCAAAAAGTAGTGGACTCAATGGTGTTATGGGATCAATTGTATGAAATATGACATGCTCACATTGACAAAATGCATATACTTCAAAATAGCAGCCTACCATCTCAATCCAATGATGAGGCCAAGTAAGATGACTACCTTTTGCACCTGATCATGCACTGCTCTAAGCCAAATATTTTTAGCAAATATTTCATAATTGATCTATTTAGAGATCAAGAAGCACTTCAAAGAAAATGAACATGGAAGAAAAACCTTGCCTTTACCATGCCTCATCCAGAAACTTTGCAAAAGGGTAGGGATCATTTGCTATGCAAATGACATAATTAGGCATGCTCCTTTGGACTCATGGTTTGAAATAATAAAGGGAAAAACACCTGCCATAACTAAAGAAGAAAAGAAGCAACCTCCACCTCCACCACCTACTCAAGAAACAACATCAAAGGCCTGCATAGCCATTGAGCACTTGCGCAAAATCCAAAAGTGGCCCTTGCGTGAGTAGGAGTAGTGTGTAGGAATGAGTGGCATAGACGCATCTATATATTGACCAATGATGAGTCACCTTAATGAGGTGGCTTAGATAATTAGTTAGATGGAAAGAGATAGGTCAATATTCTCTATCCAATAGACATAGTTTCCCACAAGGTCAAATTCTAATGCCTGAGTGATCATAGTGTTCTTATCTCAACACCATTTATTTTCAAAAATCTATGGGAATGCTACCTCCTTTTTGGTGCATTTGGAGGAAGGCAAGGGGGGCAATTGTATTGGTGATGCAACACCAAGGATAAGAGAGTGCTACTAAAGTAGTCGCTAACTAAGTCACTAAAGCGCTTAATGCACTTGTGGCATCTATAGTAGATATATCTACACTTCAAGATGTGCAAACATCTGTAGGAATAGTTAGTGGAAGATTGAATGTAGCCTAATATGAAGAATCGACTAGTAGGGAATAGGCAACTGATTCTAGATATCTTCAAGTTTCTAGATAACATCACTGCAACCCAATTGGAGTTGCTGGAAGCAAAGGGAAAGTGCATCATCCTAGAGGGGTAACTTGAAATGGTCCAAGTACATAACCAACACTTGACCGCAGAATTTGCTAAACTGTGTGCCCGTTTTGTTGATATCACACTCCTCAACTCAACAATCACTAGATATGAAGCTTTTCAACAATTTCAAGAACAATTTAGAGAAGCTAAGGAGGAAATAGTGATAGCCATTTTCAACCAATCCATAATAAAAGAAAAATCCTACTCAATTCAAAAGGACTGGGTTCAGATGCACCAAGAAAATGAATCATTGACTATTGAAAATCATTGCATGTGCAATGTTAATGCACAAAAATAATAGATGTAGAAATTCATTCATCAACAGCAAGAGAGCTCACCAGGTAAACATTGAGTTGAGGAAATTGGCTATAGAGAATCGAAATCTATCTATTGAGGAAGTTCGAGCTTTATGCTAAAATTTTGTCATTTTGATCTCCGCCTAGAAAAATGAGGCTCTTATGTTTGAAAGAGCTAAAAGTTACTATAGAGACTAGGTTGGATTACAAAAGAAGGTAAATAAGAAACATATTCAAATGATTAAGGCAAAAGTAAATGAAGCCCTCCAATAACTCCAACTAGGAAGAGAAGTGTGGCAACCCATCAATGATAGGATTAACACCTATAATAAAGTGGAGATCCACCTAAAAGAGTTGTAGATTGAAGAAATAATAGAACAAATAGAATTGACCAATCTTTGTTATGCAAACTTGGTGATGCTGACTAGTGGATGGTCACTATTAGAATTGGAAAAATAAGTGGCTAGCCTGTAATTGTTGTATGAGGATGAGTTCAAGCACCATAAAGACACCAAGCAAAAGCTTGAAATAGCAAATGTTAAACTCAAAGTTCTCAGGGCATGATTCATGGATCAAAGATCAATTATTGAAAACTTGGCCAAGAGAATGAATGATTACTAGGAGTTGAAATACACAGTTAAGGTGTTTGACATTGAGTGTAAATAATTTGCTACCTAGTTCATTAATGCTAAGGAGCTATTTCTAGCAAGCCTCTATCCTTGGGATGTGCTCATTCTTGCGCACATTGGTGAAGCTACATGGATAGTGCACAATCCTAGGAGTAAGGAGGAGAAAATAAAGGCATTGCTAGATGCCTTTCACCTCCCACCAAAAGTTGTAATAGTCGTAGGATAGCCATAGCCACCTTAGCCACTGCACATGCTTGAAGTTGATGAAGGTTCCTCAAAACCTTAGAAACCACCACTGCCTAGGACTGTCTCACCTTTTGCACAACTTCATTCCATGAAAGGAAATTCCATCCAATTTTGAAGAGTCATGTCATGATGTTCAATTTTGTATCATGAACACTACAATTTTTGTAATGTGTTGATTTGTACACTTGGGCACTCAATTTTGTTAAGTTAGTTTGTTTTTATTTTATTAAGATTCAATTAATAATCTCATACCTTCCCAATTTTGTAAAGAAACTTGAGGATAAGTTTTTATTTAGTCATGGGAGTATGATGGATCATCATTGGCTATGTTGATGAGGCCTCATTGATGTAGCCCCATTGACACTGTGATGTCTGAAAATGTTAGTGGTTGGAACACTGAGAGGTTCGTAGGTGTATAGCCTAACCCTGAATCCATGTGAGGGTCATGCTGGGAAATAGAAATGAGGTGCCCTAAATGGTTTGATCAATCAGATAGGGACTTAGGTGGTGTTAAAATGACTATTTGTAAGAGACGTTTATGGAGCGTTACATGTGGATGTTGGGACAACAAGAAAGAGTGTAGCAATGATTCCCAACCCAAAAATAGTGATGTGAGCATGTAAATATGTATTGACAATAGAGAAATACAAGGGTTATGCTTGAAATTGGAATCAAATGCTTAGAAAGAAAATGAAACAAAAGCTTGAGAGTAGAGAAATGCAACACCCAAAAACCAGGGAGCGTAACTTTTTCTTGAATAGCATGTGTAAATGGTACGTGATGTTAGGTAGGCAGAGTGGCAACTTAGCAGTGTGTTCATAGTCTCTGGAACATCTGGGATGCAAAGCTAGTAGTTGCAAGGGATGTTTAACTTGTTGGGTTGGCTGTTGTCACACTCTGTGGGTGCAATGATAGATTGCATTATGGCAATTGCCAAGGTATGAAGCTCAAATGCTTAAGTGTGGGAATGACAGGGATGCTCAACATGCTCAAATGCTCAATGCTTTTTTGATTTTCCAACCCCTAAAGTGCTAAACATCAGGGTTATTTATAGAGCTAATTTTAGCATGAAACACATATTGGGTGCCACATGGCATGAGTGTAGATAGGGTTAAGCTGACATGTTAAGCTCTTTGTAGCAAAATGCTATGCTCTAAAGGACAATAACAGGTATCCAGAGACTACTGAACTATGACCACACTACTTGGACTGTGCTAGAGTCTAAGAGACCGAAATGTACCTAAAGATAGTTTCAAAATAATGCAACTTGGAGACTACACTTTAGGACTATGTCTTCCCCCTCTTCCAAGTAGGGCCAAGTGTAGGGACAATTTTAGGAATCAACGAGGGTTGAAAAAGAAGTGCAAACCGTTAATCTTGGCTATTGAAGGGACATCAAAGCTAAGATGAAGGTCAATGCTGAGTTCTGGAGGCTGTTGAAGGCATTTTCCTAGTGTCAAGCTAGCTATGCTCTATAGAGTAGCAGAGCGTAGTAAGAATACTTAGTGAAATTTTGCAAATTTTGATTTGCCACACTAGTCACGCTGGCTACACTGCATAGCATAGTAAGAAAACTTTGACAAATTTTGATGAAATTTGCAATGTTCCTTCATGACACGCTAGCTATGCTCTAGGGCATAGCCAGGTAGGAAACCTTCAAAAGCCATGACATGTGCCAAATGCATCTTCCATGTCGAACTAGCTTAACAAATTCTTGTCCAACACTTAGGCAAAATTAGGCACTAAAACCTAGGTCACGCTAACTACACTATGTAGTGTATCAGTGCATAGTAGCTTGAAAGATAGAAAACTTTCCAAACTATTTTTTGCCATCCTGAGCACTTTTGACCAACTCTAGCCTTGTACTTGGGTGAACTAGCACTTGGGACATGTGTCGAGCTAGGTACATTGGGGAGTGTAGCAAGCTTGACAAACGTGGAGATAGAAAATTCGCCAAACTATTTGGTCCATCCTAAGCAACCCTTGATCACTTTTGTCTTGACATTTGTGCAACCTAGCCATGGAAGTGTGTGCCATGTTGGCTACATTGGGGAGTGTAGTAGGTAGACTAGGAGCATAGCAAGACACTTAGAAAAATTTTGCAAAAAATGGAACTCAATTATGTTATGATGTATACACTGTAGAGTGTAGCACCAAACTTAGAGAAAATTTCCTAAGTTTTGACACTTAGAAAAATCTTCCATTGAACTGCAGAAGCCCAAAATTGGTCATGTTTCAGACAAATTTTTTGCTATGTTGACGTAGCCTTGTCGATGCATCATTTGCTATGTCGATGTGGCCCCATTGATTCAAGGTCCATTTTTGCTATAACTACATGCTCACCAGCCACATTTATGTCATCAGATTAATAATAGTAGCTAAAATTTTATAGTTTTTACATTTGGAAGTTAGAAAATTTCTCCTGAGTACCTGCAACAAGAGTCATTAAGTGTACAGATCTTTATTCGAGCATTCTTGTACCTGAGCACGATAGTGTGTATGGCAATAAAGATAAGCTTCTTAATAAACCTTATAACATTTTGGATAGTTTAGATATTTATTTATGCATTTAATACTTTCAGTTAATTATTTAATGTTTTCTAGTAATTAAGCTAATTAAGTAAGATAAGCTAGATAAATTAAATACATAAGTAGAACTACTTTGAGCGTAACATGTATTTTCTTGGTAATCCTAGTAGTGTTATTTCTTGATGCACCCAGTGGCATCGCACTTGGTAACCCAACAATGGATATGTGGGTTCATGACATGTTTAGAAAGTGGGACTAGATGCTTATGTTAGGATTAGTTAGTTAGTTAATTTAGATTAGTTATTAAATTACTTTATCTTTTCCTTTAAAGAACCAAAGAACATTAAATATAAAATGATAAAAATCATATGCCTAAATTTCACTTAACCATACCTTTGTACTCCACAAGTGTAATTGGGAAGATAATGAACAACCTTAGGGCAAGGTTCACTACCTAGAAGACTAGTGCACTGGAAACTATAAATTCCATAGAATTGAATTAGATCATGCATGAATGCTTTGTGATTCATATGGTTGGGTGTAGGGGTATCTCACCATTCATTAGACATAATGAACCTTATACTTGCAAACACATATGGTAATGAGGAGAGTAGTAGAGAACACTTCTTTGTTTCATGAGTCAATCTTTACTTTGCTATCATGAAAGATGAGCATAGATTGATTTTTATCATTACTAAGAAAGGTTCACTCAATGATTGAGTGAATGAATTCTTTGTTTCAGGCATGTCTCCACTTATAGGAACAAAAATTAACATTTGTGCTAGGACATCTTCATGAGCAGGATAGGTCATGACTAGATCATATAGACTCAATAACATGTTATTTTATTTGAGGGATTGTTTAGCTTATTGGATTATTATGAGGATACTCTTTTCCTTGGCTTGTGATATTTTATCCTTAGTACTTTTAATTTCCTCCATTCTTCCTAGAATTTTTGGTTTAGATTTTAACATGTGTTTTAGGTCCCTTGTCCATGGGTGGAGCTAATCTTGCTGTATAGATTTCAAGGGATCAACTTGCTTCTAAGTCTTTTGTTGTTGAAAACCTTTAGTGGGCTTAGTTATTGGTTTGATGATAGAATTTTTTTATCAATGTTGTGGTGGATTCTTATCAATTGTTGAGTTATTGGCCACAATGGGTAAGCTATGATTATGGTTCATCTTAAGCTTTCTTGTTGAAGGTGAGAGATCGAAATAAAAAATGGTTCCCTAGACTTAGAAGGATTGATGGCACATTGTTTGAATTGTGACATTGATGCCACTAAAGGGAAAATATGTATAATGAAAGGCTCTTTAGGAGCTAAAGGTGGTGGTACCTATATGAACAAGGACTTTCTAGGCTTTGTTTTTTAAGGTTGAGTGCTAGCTGAGGAAACCCTAATGATAAAAGATTCTCTAGGAGGAATAGACCATTTGATTATCATGAATGAGGCTATGATGTAAGAATTATTTTTGGCATTTAGCGAGTTAGGCTCATTCAACAACAACTCTCCATGGTCGATCATCTTTTGAAGATCATCTTTAAGGGTTATGTAAAAATCACTATCATGACCAACTAGTTGCTAATAATGGTAGAACTTGTTAAGCCTAAAGTACTTTTATAGTTTAGATTGACTTTGATTGCTATTTTTGGATACCTAGCTATCTCACAAAGATGATCATACCTCTGACAAGTCTCCTTAGATAGTTTCTTATGTTGAATATGATTGTCTTTAAGCAACTATTTTAGAAGCTTAGGGGGCTTCATAGGCAAGTTAGTGTATTTAGATCTATCATTGTGCTTGAAGTTTTGTCTTAGATGGTTAGAAGTATATGATGTAGATGGTTGAGATGGGTCAAAAGATGCATTACATGGAGGTGACTTTGACATTTTTTCTTTTTAAGGCTTTTTTGTTACTACAGCCATAGTTGTTTGTGCTTATTTGATCTTATCATTGTCCCTCCTATAGTGTTGGTTCTTGTAGGCCACATAGGCTAGATTGTTATTTTCCTCCATGGCCTCCTCTGTGTTCTTAATTTTTGAAAAGGATTTCCTTAGTAATCAAGGTTCTAAGTTTTGACTTAATGAAGTCATTAACTACTTCCTTAAAGATGGCTAAGAGGTGGGTCTCAGAGATGGACTTGGGACTGTCATTGAGCATTGCATTTCATCTTTGAATAAACCTTTAGATAGGTTCAAGTGGCCCTTGCCTCACTTTTATAAGTTGATCTAAGGTCATATCAAGCTTCAAGTTGTATATGAAGTGCTTGAGGAATTAGTTCACCATGTCATTAAGAGAGGATATAGAACCTCTAAGTAAGGTTTAGTACTAGTTCAAAGCATTTTCTTTTAAGGACATAGGGAAAATCCATAGTATTGTGTGTGGGGTCACTCTTGAAATAGGTGATACTTAGATTGGAAGATGACAAGGTATGCATTAGGATCTTATTTACAACTGTATTTGGTGAAGTTTGGGATAGGCATGCCCATGAGTAAACTTATTTGAAGAATGGTAGTGTTAATGGAATCATCATAGTAGAAGTAAATGACCCTTACCATTTGTGTTGTACTAGCCTTAAGTTTTTGTTACTTCTTAATAAGCTATTGGATTAGTTAGAAGGCCTGATCCAAGTGTTGTGGAGCTCCTAAGAACTACACTTATGATGGTTGTATGACTAGTGGTTGTGAAATGGGCAATAGCATGGACTAGAAATATCTTGTAATTACCATTTCAAGAGGGTCAAACATGGACAATGATGTTTACACTGGGGCATGATGAAAAAAGGGGTTGTTGAAAATGAATGGGTTATTTGATACAAGCAGAATTTTCATTCTTGAAGAAGGACCAATCATCATTGTAAAAGGTTGAGGCATAAAGGAAATTATTAGCGAAGGTTAAGGCATAGTAGCGAAAGGTGCCAAGGTTAATAGTAAAGTGAACAAGGAAGTGGGTTGGGAACTTGAGCTTGTAGAAATCAGAGGGGAAGTTTGGTTCAATGCTAAAACAAGAGGTAAAGAGTTGAACATTGGAAATGATCCCCTATGAATGTATCTAGTTTGTACTAAGCTCTAAACTCATTCTAATCCTTTGGGTGGACCCATAAACTAGCCTTTTCACTAATTTTACCATCCTCATTTGCACTTACCAACTATGCCAACAAGTGCATGTAAAATTTAGATAATTTAATGTGGTCATATAGTGAAGGAATTTATTCTTTCCCATCCTTATATGTTAATTCATAATGATTCTTAGAGTCAAACTTCTTGTGTGGGATGTGTAAACTTGCTTGAATTTTCATGTATATAAATTTATAGTATTATTCATCAATGTTTATATGCACCACACAAAGTTCTAACTACTTAAGGAACTCCCTACATTCAACTACGTTGGGATCGTAGAGTTGTATATGTAGGTAGATTCCTAGTTCAAGGTCATGAAAATGATGTTGTATGGTAGAATAGTTGAAATAAAAAGCATAAAATGTATGAAACCAATTAATTAGTTAAACATGGTAAATGATCTTTAAGATTTTTTTATGTTTTAAACCAACTCTAGCCTGTAGCATATAAAGCTCACAGTGTGCAAAGCTTTAGTATGTGAAACTCCATAGCATATGAAGCTACAACATGTGAAGATTCAATGTGTGAAAATTCACAATATATGAAGTTGTAGCATGTGAGACTTTCATAGTGTGTAAAATTCCTCATAGCATATGAAGCTACAACATGTGACACTTTCATAATGTGTGAAACTGTAGCTTGTGAAGTTTCACTATGTGAGGCTATAACTTATGAAGGTATAGCATGTGAAGGTTGTAGCCTATAGATTGTGAAGCTATAGCTTATGAAGGTTGTAGCCTATGAAGGTTGTAGCTTATAGCTTGTGGAGTTCTAGCCTATGAAGGATGTAGCCTGCAAAGCTACAGCTTTTGGAGCTATAGTGTATGAAATAGTTATAGCCCATTAAGCCACAACTTGTGAGGCTATATCATGTAGAAGGAATGAGCTCCAAATACACTACAATTGTAAAAATAAAATTTTTTATTAAAATTTCGATTAAAGTTTTCTAGTGTATGTGAACAAACAAACAAATAAAACAAAATGTAAATAGGCTATTGTGTACAAAAGAAAAAGGAAAAAAAATACAAACTGCAAACAACAAAACAAATATGGTAGTGTGAATTGCAATTGCTAAGACAATGCAAGGGGCTATGACAGTGCAACGAACTACACTGTGAGAAATTAATTTCTTTGCTTGTAAATAGTAGGGAATGGAAGCAGAACTACACACTGCAACTATAAAACTAACAAGTAAAATATTGTAAATAAAATAGGTTATGAGGCCATACATTGGATTTTTGAAAATTGCAAAATGAATTTTGGTTTAACTAAATGAGCTCATAGGCTAAGGTAGATACTAATGAAGAATTTTTTTGTAGTAGGTTTTTAGAAACAAAGTTAGGCAAAGGTCATCCTTCTAGCACCAAATACTATAATGATGGAAAAATTTAATGCTAGAAAACTAAAAGATCTTATATTGAACAATTTAACTAGCAGATCCACTAGCCTTGAAAAGGATCTAGATCCTAAACAGTCTTGTCAAGTGTTTTTGTTATCAAGAATGGAAAAGTACACATAAAATGGATGAAAAATATGGCTAAAAATTGTAAAAATTCATATTAAATAATGTAAAAAATATTGTGAACAAAATAAGTTTAGAGAGTATAGATTAGTGGGTTTAAAACATCCAAAAATACATAAATGACTTTGAAATCTGGTGCAGGAGGTAGGCTATGTTCTACACTTGATTGCATCTTTTTGTTCACTTGATCTACATTGCAAAGTCTATAAAAGACTAGAAGAAATCCTATTCAATTGTTGCTACATGATCTTTTGGCAACAAGTGTGCTGGAAAAAATTTTCTTGCCAAAGATGAGGGCTATAAGATTCGAAAAATGATACTTAATTCAATATAAATAGGCTTTGGATCTACTTTGTTGGCATTTGTTATAGTTTCAGAGTAGTATAAGTGTTCCTAGGCTAAGGTGCAACATGTGGGCCTCAAACCCAAGTACCACATGCTACTCTACATGTTGCCATAACATGTAGGACTAAGATGTATAGCATAAGAATTAAAAGCCCAAATTTCAAATGCTATATCACAAGTTGCCATAGCATGTGAAGCTAAAATATGTAGTGTGTGAGATAAAAAGATACATGTTTTGTAGCATGTGAAGAATTTTTAGCCTCCACAAGCTAGCATAAATGGAATTTGTAGCTTGTGGAGCATTTTTAGTCCTCCACAAGCTAGATTAATTGGAATTTATAGCTTGTGGAATATTTTGAGCCCCCACAAGCTGGAATAAATGGGATTTACAACTTGTGGAGCATTTGCTACCCTCATAAGAGTAAATGGGATTTATAGCTTGTGGAGCATTTTTAGCCCCCACGAGATAGAATAAATGGGATTTACATCTTGTGGGCTATAAATCTAATTTTTTACATTGGAAATGACTTATAATTTTGCAAAAATAAGGCCACAGGATGAGATCTTTGGTGGGATAAAAAGGTAATGTTTTTTCCTTTAGATCTCCATCAATTTACAACAAAAATATTCCTTGTGATCTTTCATTTACAACATGAATTTTTCTTGAGGTGTTTCATTGGGATCGCCTTGATGAAAATTTTAGGTCCTCATTCTTTAACTATGAAATTAGTAAGATTGGGATCTTCTTGCTCTTGGAGGCTTCATGACATGCCTCCATGAGTATATCTTTTTTGAGTTGGACATTCATTGATTCATAGTCCTTGGAGAGATGCTCCTTCATTTGGTAATCTGGAGCTACTAGTTTAAGCCTTAACTTCATGAGAGCTGCCATGAATATTAAATGAATAGAATGATCATGGGACAACATAATGTTATCCTCTAAGACTCTCCAACATAGTTGTTCATCTGAATGAAGGATGAAAGTGAATTCTAGATAATAGGGATCCAAATGTACATAGAAAACCTTTAGTTGTTGGGGTATCCCATCAACATTCCTTCTAGGTATGTCATTTTGCTAGTTAGAATCATCAACAAGTGGTGAATTAGCCCTACAAAAAGAAGACATCTTAGTTTGCTCTTATGTAATATGCCTTCAATAAAATATTGTTATTATTTTCTAAGGATCAGATGTTATACTGGTACAACGACCATGTATGATCTAATTATCTAAAAACACTTGCTACACATAACTAAAACAAAGTTCCTAGTAACAACACCAATGATGAGCAGTGGGCATTCCTTATGCCCAATCATACAAATCACTAATGTGTAACCATGATTCGGTCAAGTTCTATGGACTTATTCTACTTAAGTGGCCTATGATCTTAAATACTAGAAAACATGTGGTTACTAGTCATTATCTTTTCAATCATTACTTATGTTAACTTTGTATATATGGCTAAGTGTGATTGAGGTGTAAGATATTTATTTTTATCATTTTCTTTATCTATAAAATGATTAAATGAAGGAAGGGTTGAAGTATTTAACTTTACTAAATAATAACTAAACTATCCTAAATATGAAGCATCCATTCTCAGTTTCTATACATATCCTAAATGTATACTAACATTGTTATTTTACCAAGTGTTTACTAGTGGGCATACCAAATATTTGTTGCTAAGATTACCAAGTGTTAGTATATTATGCTCGAAGTAGTCATACTCACACTACTGATGAATTCGAATATTCAAAACTTAAGGAGAATAAAGTAAATTACATTTAAAGTAAAATAACGAAAAGTAAACTTAAACTAATCTAAGTTTTGCAATGAAAAGAAGAAATCTTGATTTTATTGCAATTCATGCAACTATGTCTAGGTACATATTATACTGAAATAAAATTCTATATAATCAATGCAATCCATGCTTCAGGTACTCAGAGGGAAAATTTTATCAAGTTCTATAGGAGAAAAATGTAAGAGTTCCACTAAAGGATTGACCAACGGTGCCATAAATGAGGCTAGTGTGCACACTTATATAGGCTTAAGGAGTATCAGTGTCCATGCGCATGTGCTAATGCATCTTGAGATGCATTGACAAGCATGTGTTAACATAGCTAACTTATTAAAACTACATCATCTTCAAATATTAAGTTTTTAAACATTTTGTTAATATTATGAAAATTTCTCAAATTTATGAACAAACATTAGATCTACCTCTAATGATGACATGCGAATTAGAAGTCTTCATCATATTAAATATCTAAGTTAAGAACATGCTCATACATTCATGATTTATAATGCTGAAACATATGAGGTTGATTGATAAAACATAAAGACAAATATAAATCTAGAATAATTGAAGTAATATTAAGCTACTATGAAGAAAATTCAAGTAAGATCTAGTAAAGCAATTAAAAAACCTTCTAATGATAGGTGGCACAAGTAGTTATCTCATTGTCTTATTAGGAAAGAGAATATTGGTTCAAGCCATACTAGAGGCATTATTATATTTCTCTATAAGTCTTCTAAAGTATTATGTTGGCTATATGTCTTTGGATGTACTTATATACATTCCTTTGGGTTCTTACACCCTCCCAAGAAATCAAGCAAACTTGAAACCATTATATGGTAGCCCTCATTTATTAATTCTCTCTTCAATTAAGCCATATTTCATTCATCTTAACAATGAAGCATCATGCAGAATCTTTAACAATTTCTTCTCAGAAGCCTCTTTAATTTATAAGACTAGAAAGTAAACATCTTCTTAACTCTTATCCATGTGAAATTAAATTGAACTTTAACATATGAATGTGCACAATAAAGGGATCATAGACTTCTAAATGATAGAAATAATATATCTAACCACTTGAACATGGTTTATAACTTTAACTAAGATTTCAATGACAAAATTACATAAAAGAAAACATTTAAAAGACTAATTAAAACATGAGAATGGTCTCATCAAATAATACTTTTCAACATCTCTCCTTTGGAGTAATTTAAAGCATACTATAAAGTATTAACAAATTCTAAAAATTTTAATTATAGATAGAATTATTTACATTGACTCATTTAAATTCATAAGATTCAAAGCATAGCACTTTATCTCCCAATGTGAGTATACCCTTTTTTTTGTCATTGTACATGTAATAGTTACATATCAAAAGGTTAATTTGCATCTAGAATCTTCAAAATAGGAATTGTAACTAAAAAGATCTTTAATCTTAAGAATTTTTTCCTACATTTATCATTAGACATAAATGTGCATTTTCCTCATAGAAGATTATTTAGCAAAGCCATAGTATTAGAATAGTATTTGATAAAATGACAATAAAATTTACTACTCATGAGAGACTATGAACAATAGTAGTGTCCTTGGGTTTACTTCATTCATTAATTGACCAAGAGACTAACTAACAATAATAGATTAGTAATGCTAAATAATATTGTGTTCATAATGCTTCAAGGATAGCTTATTGGTGACACTAAATAATATCTCATCCATAAAACTAGAGTGAAAGATTATTGGTAACACTAAATAATATTTCATTCATAATATTTCAAGAAGAGCCTATCCATAATGCTAAATAATATTTTATTCATAATATCAACATATTTACTCCAAGTAATCTATGGCATCTATGTTATGTATTCTTATTGTAATGTAGAAGGAATAAAATTTAGGAGGACATAGGGATATGTATGAAAACAATAATCCATGAAAATTCAAAATATTTTGTAGCATAAGATTTAGTACCAAACTTGGAATTAGTTGTCTTCTCATCATGCAATCATATCAATCTGACCAAAATTATTATAGAATACATAGAAATTGGTAAAATGGCAGCTTGAATTATTTTTAATACAATAGATAAACTAAATTTAAAATTCATTTTTGTAAGAATATCTCAACCAAATTATATGTACATATATTAAATATATAACTAAGATAGTTACATTTACCTTTAAAAGATCTACTTGTAGTCCAGATTAGGAAACTATATGACCTAGGTGTATTGATATTTTTTCAAAGAACATAATTTATTTTTCAATTAATTCTTATATATATGATGAGTCGTCATTTGGGGCGACCGTGATATCATGTACGCAATATCGTGGTCGTGATATCGCATACGCGATATCGTAGCCCAACCCGCGATATCGCATACGTGATATCACGACCTGTCTCCTCATCTATAAATAAGAGGTAGATAGATGAGTTAGATATCATAGATCATTAGGAAGTAAATCAATTTTAGTTTAAGTGTTTTTCATTTCTTTTTCTCAACCCTTTTCCTCCTAGTGTATGCCCGTAGTGTGGTGAATGTAATTGTACGACATCCTTTATTCGAGTGTGACATACTTGGACATGCACATGACTAGCAATAAAGATCAAGATTACTTCATCATTGCAGCATTCACTTAAGTTTAATCACTTACTTAATTTTTATTTACTACTTTCCTAGTTAATCTCTTCTCACCCTTAAACTCATGTTAAAATGTGGAATGAGTATGACTTGATTATAAGTATTTAAGTGTGACTACTTGGTAACCTAGTAGCGTACCTAAGATCTGTGCTTGGTAATCCTAGTAGTAGTTATGCACGAAGTCCAAGATGTGTATAGATGATCAAGGAATGGATGCTCATCACACTTAGGCTAGCTAGATTCTCTCTCACCCTCTCTCTCCTAGATTAGTGAATATTACTTTCCATTCCCTTCAGGAGTAGCATTAGATTAGAAACCCATCATACACCTCACTCTGAACTAAACCATATGTGACAAAGATAATACAAGTCCAGGTGGGAAAACAGTGAACTGCGACCTAAGGCTAACTATCTAGATGCCACAACTAGTCCGTCTGTGGAGTTCGATCGAATCGCATGTGTAATGCTCGTATTCGTATGGTTGAGTGTAGGGGTACCTCGCCACTCATCATTGGCACCATTGCCGGGGATAGTGCTAGTTATCTAGATTAGTTATATCATACAAGGTTGTTGTACAAGACTTCGCGATATATCTTTTAGGAAAAAAATAATTATAAAAAAGTCACATATAAATTCACACACAATTTCACAACCATGCCTCTCCTACAAGACTATAATAATTCCACACCTAGTGAGGAAGTTCATTAGAGAACCTACGAACTATATGACAATGAAGATTGGAGTACGCAACCCGAGGTGGGGGTTTCTTATAAACATAAACGAAAGCAACGTCATCCCAACGCATAAAAGCATAACTTACCCGATGACGATGAACCCCTACTAGCCACTACAATCTTAACACAAATACAAGAGGCTATTTGAATCTCACGTAAGCATTGTAAAGAGAGCTTCCTACCCAGGCTCAATTTAAACAAATTTTCCAATTTTTCAGGGGGCTACGACTTAGATCCGCAGCAACATTTACAAGCCTTATACGATGCCTGTACATGGAACAACATCGTTAACAGTTGGAAAAAACTCAAACTCTTTCCTATGATGCTCATTGGCCAAGAAAAAGTATGGTATAGATTGTTAAAACCAAATTCAATACGATGTTGGCCAAAAATGGTAGAACTCTTTAGCAAAAGATATAAAACCTACGCAAGAGTGTTAGCCTTGAGGAAACAAATCCAAGAGTGGAAACAAGCACAACATAAACCCTTGGATGTGGCCTTAGAAAGATATTATGCACTGTTAAACAATTGTTTGGGCCATGAGTTCTCCGAGGAAAGGCTAATGTATCATATCATTGATGGGCTTTGGGATGAAACAAGAGAAACCCTAGGGATGTATGCCCAAGGTCAACTATACGACCTACGAACCCATCAAGTCCAAGAGCTTATTAAGCAGGTAGAAAAAGAAGAAAGAGAAATGGCTAGATGGGAGAATGTTAAAAAACATCAATGGGACCAAAATCTCAACTTAATAAAGGTCCATAATCACAAAAGGAGAAATCAACCTATCACAAGGGGAAAGAACCATCTTTTCCAATACAAAAATTGTTAGAGGAAGTTGAGGCAAAGATCAATGAGATGTTGGAATGGATGCATAAAAAGTGTGGATAATATATCAATATCATTAGAGATAGAGTTTTGACAACCTGAAGAGTAGGACAAAGTATCAATAGACAATCAGAAAGAAGGGATAAGAAAAATAAGAGCTCAAGTGCCAATCACACGTATGAATGCAACATTTTCCTGTACAATCACCCCAAGGGCCAATGCCCAATCTTGTTACATTTATATGAGCATTGGGGAAGCACGTTACACCTAGAGTTTGTATAGAGATACTGTGTTTGATCACTGTGGCAACAATCCCAGTCGTGGGGGAAGCCATCCATAAACTGGAGACACCCTTCGTATCCTCCGAATCCAAATGCTTATCACATTCAACATTCTATTTCTCCAACTAGGCCAGCATACTCTATCTCACCACATTATCATTCTTCTTAATACTATTAGCCCATGCCTTCAACACAACCATCGCCTTGTGTATCCTACACTTATTCTCAGTTTCAACATTCTCATCCTTTCCCTCCTTCTACATTGCCACCAACTGTTCCTAAGGTGCCTGCACCATAGCAACAACCTCCAAACCTTACTTATGCTACTATTTCCAACAGTAGTGAGAGACCTCAACAACATCTAAGGTGTTCCTTCTTTAGAAATGATCCTAGGAAGGGACAACACAATTCCAAGGCCACTGCATCCTCCTACTCAACACAAGTCCAACACTGTGGTGCATCCTTCTCTTCGAACCCAATGCCTTGTGTTACTTCATCAAGGCCACCAATTAACACTCCAACAACCATACGACCTAATGAACATAGACATGAAGGGAAACATCCTAATCCTTGCATACCATCTTCCAGTCCCAAACATCATAGTGGGTCAACTCGTTATTCAGGAACTACATCATATAAATTGCCCCACTATGCTTACTATCATCAAGTGTGTGAACCCCGATGGGGTAAATATGACCAAGTCTGAATATTTCCAACATGCAAGGATCCTCATCTTCCATTTCTTAATCCTTTTTGTTCTCAACCATTTAGTTATGGGGGATACCCCCCATCCTAATAACAAGGAGGATTAATAACCAATTTTTATTTTTCTTTAATTTTACAACTTTTTGTTTACCAGTTTTTCATTTTTCAACTTCTTGTTTTATCTTTTTGTCTTTTGGTATTTTTGTCTTTTTATAAATAATCTCATTTACTAATAAAACACTCATGTGGATTATTGGTTGAGGTGTGTTCTATGTTATTAAGTTTTGAGTGAGCAATTATTTGGACAGTGAGCCCATTACACCCACTCATTCATTCTACAAATAAGAGGTTCTGTTTGAGGGTACAGTGATATTCTTGACATTCTTAAAACTTAAAATTAATTTTGTGTCCATTGTACCTAGAATGAAGAAGGATGGACCAAGAGGGAATGATGAGGGTGTGACATCAAGGGAACTTATGGATTCTCTTTGGTGATGTCTGTGGGTGTTATCATGCAACATGGTTGTACTAAGATCCTTGTAGATCTAATGAAAAATGGGAGTAAGAATAATCAAAAGGGCACTCAAAAATCCAATGTTGTGCTAGGGGGTCCCACTAGAAAGACATGCACCCATGCCTAAAGGTTGGCGGCTTCTCTGGATCCAGTATTCAAAAAGAAAAAAAAAGTGCCACAAAACAAAATTCACTCCTTCCTTGAATAAAATGCCAAGTGATCATACACCTTGTTGTTATGATACTCTCATAGTTGCTCATCATGGGATGAAACAATGTGATGTCACTGATTAGAGGAATGGACTTGGTCCTGATCTTGGAACGACGAGTTAATGACACATTAATCATGATTTCCACACAAGATTCACTATGCCCTAGGTTAGTTACCTCATGTCCCAATCTCTACAATCCCTTTCTATAGTTTGTCTCATCTCACTGTTGTAATTGTAGCTCATGTCGTGTGTAACATAGAATTCTTACCTCATTCCAGTGATAATTACATGTGTGTGTTTTGTGAAGTAAATGCAGATTACATTTAACCCTTCTAGTGCCCACGGACACTTTAAGTGTGGTTACACAAGGGCATTATAGGTTGGAACCTACTTTGGGGAGGACCCACTTGTGTAATTTTTTGTAATTTTCACTTACAACATAGCTCACACACACCATATCTTACCCTCAGCCTACTTTTCATAATGTTCTTTCCCTATGATTATCCCTTTGAATTTCAACGTTCCTGTGTCCCATTTCATAGCCTTTTTCTCCTATCCAAGGTTTTATTGATCATTTCCACACCATCATAATTATTTGTGCCTTAAAAACCATCTAATTACCTGATAACCCCTTCATAGTAACCCAATGTCCTAAGTTTCCAACATTGATTTCAGGAAAATATCTAAAAATTTGGTTTTTCCCTCAGGCCTCAAACATCAATAGGTCGTGATATCGCGTACAAAATATTGCGGCTAATGCAATATCGCGTACGCAATATCACTTCCCTCTAAACCTATAAATAGGAAACCCCCTACAAAAATTAGCCTCATTTCTCATCATTCATGTGGGGGAGTTTTTCAAATTTTTCTCTATGACTTACGAGTGTGACACCTTTGCTTTTCAATCTCTATCTCGCTCGCTAGGACTCCGATTTTAATTCTGTCTGAACTTGCTTGAACCTAAAGTGTTCAGCTTAGTCGTGGGGGAGGGACATCTATTGAACAACACCTAACTTTTTTGGAATTTATCATCGCCCAAAGGACATAATCTAGGGTAATTAGCTATAACACTTAGAATAATTGTAACCAAAATATCATTTAATCCCTAGGTATACCGGGAAACTAAAATTGGAAACCACCTAAGTCACATGACTCATTATTACAATATTTCAGGCAATATCACATAGAGATAAAGTAAACTAATTAATTAAGGTAAGCAGTAAGGTATAACTTAACTTCAAAAACAACCTTACTAACGCTTGACCCCATGTGATTGCAGATGGCCCTGAAATGTGAACAATAAGAAGGTCCTACTCAAGGTGGAAGCAAACGATCTCGGAGAGGTGGAAGACAAGATCCTGCCAGAAAACATACAGAATAGGAGGAGCAATTATTTAGTATTCATCAAGAGGACCCTCCTACCATATAGTCTGGCAGGCAGAAGGAGGAGCTGCTACAGTGCCTGAACTAGGACAACATCTCACGTTGCCCCAAGATTGTGTTCAAGCCATCCATGAAAAGTCCACATTCGCTACGGTGATTGTGGTATTGAACTTCAAATCCTTTGTAGAGTTTGCTCTTGAGGATGTTAGGGATCACCTCAAAGGGTCTCCCTTATGGCCTACCCTCTCTGAAAGCGATGCGTGGTACCTAGGGGAGACATACCAGTTTTGGCACAATAGAGAACAAGGTACCACCATCAACATTTGTGGTGTGACAGTTGATTTCTCTATGTAGGCCATTTTAGAAGTATTAAACCTTCCGAATACAAGGCCCAAATTTTCTTAGTTATCCACCCGTTCAGACCCCGATGTGCGACGGGATTAGTTGGAAAGGGCTTATGGTAGAGATAAAACATTTGATGAGTTGATGATGGAAGAGAGGATTTACTTCAAAATTGGAACATATCACCTCTTCCCCATGAAGGGCTTAAAAAGAATATCAACATATGGGAAAGGTTAATGCTAACTTGCCCCATTTATATGTAATAGAGATCCTGAGGAGGTTCGAGGAACAGAAGATAGGGAACATGGCACTGCCTTTCCTTTGTCTTATCAGAAAGCTTTGCTGATGTGCTGGTATTCAGGGATACACCAATGATGTCCTCCAAAAAGCCCAGTTTGCTTCATATGCTAAATTGTTAAAGTCGCCAGCCCTAAGAAAAATCACTGGCGAGATGCTACGACTAGAAGAAGAAGAAGAACAGATAGTTGGACTGACTACAACTCAACTTGCAAGACCCAGTCAACCTCCAACTATAGGTCCCAACCAACAACAGGAAGTAGGGCCCAGCACAGGTTAGGCTCAGCGACCACCATCGCAAGACTGTAGATCATTGATGAGCCATCTCAGGGCCATCGCTGAGATGATCAGTTGGGGGAGTCGTGATGACACAAACCTCTTCCATGTCATTGATGATGTCATTCAACCTACAATTTCTTTGGATCATAAAAGGGACGAAGTGTCTATTCACATAGGAGGAGGGAAAAGTGGCTGGTCACAATAGATCTCAAGAAATGCGGCATCTTTCCAGGTGTAGTTAGAAACTGGTGAAGGGGCCACTGTGATGGTCATGCAACACCAGAATACTACAGGAGCTATAGAAGTGTCGTGGACCACATGAAGGAATCATTCAATGTACATGTTGTACCACCAGCAGATCTCATAGGAGCACAGGATGCTCAAAACTTAGCCAAAATATAAATGACTCCTGTAGAACATGAGGATGTGCTTGATCAATTGCTCCAAATAGGTCAAGTAATGACATCCCTATTTGAAATCCCTCAAGATGTTACATCAATTCATTCGAACCTCATTTTCACAAAGAGAAAGCTAGTCTTAACAGAAGTGAGGGTCAAGCATGCTAAAGCTGAAGTGCAAGAGCAGCTTGTGGCCCTACAACCAGCACAACAGGACACTTTCCAATTTGTTCCCGCAGACCAGCTAGATAATTTTAGAACTAAGCAACTAACCAAGCTAATCATAGAGAATAAAAAGGTGGATGATGAAAAAGAGAAGGCTATTTGGGATGCCTTTGTAACACAGGCGCAAACTCATGCGCATCTTAAAGCACTCAATGCCTTATAAGAAGAAAATAAATAGCTCATTGCCGACAACCTTCGATTGACCACCGTGGAAAAGCAAAAGAATGTTCTCAAGGAACACTTTCATCAATTATGAAAATAATTCATCTAGGTCAACCAAGACATAAGTCATCTAGCCAAGGAGAACTAAACCCTCTCAATGAAGGAGGTACGTGCAATTCGTCAAAAGACAGCCATTGAAATAAGCATGTGGAAAAATGAGGCTAAACGACATGAGAAGATAAAGGAGCACTTCTGAGTTTAGGTGGGAATGTACGAAAAGATCCTTGAGAAGGAGATCCATATGGCCAAGGCCCATATCAATTCTATCAGTGCTCAACACACTAACTGGCTAGCCATATTGGACACATATGCCTTTGCCCACCAAGCGGAAGTTAAGAACCAGAACCTGCAGATTCAGGATCTGACAAAATACATGGAGTTGGAAAACCTACGGTATGCCAACCTTGCCATGTTAATAGCAGGGCACCCAAGGATAGAGCTCGAGCAATAGGTAGCAAACACCTATGTTAAATACGAAGTAGAATTTGCAAAATGTAAGAAGTTGTTGGAAAAAATGGAGGTTGAAAATTCTGAAATTGAGGTGGTAAAAGCAAGCTACCAAGGCCAAAAAGGTATCACCGTGGATTTGGCTCAATGGCTAGTGGATTTCCAAGAATACAAAGATAAAGCTAGAGCCTACAAAGAGGAATGTCGGGTATTTGTGGCTTGGTATGTCAAGGCCAATCAAATGTTTCAGCAGCTACACTGTCTATGGGAAGTTCCAACTCCGTCAAACATCAGAACATTAGCATGGATGGCACAAGACCCTCGAACTGAAGAGGAGAAGCTCCAAGCCATACTTCAGCGCCATGAAGTCTCAAAACCTAGAGCACAAGACAAAGGGAAAGCACCAATGGAGGAGCCACTGCCACCAGGAACTTCATGAGTTCCATCCATTTTTGTAGATGTAGAACATTCCTTGTGTTTTGTCTTCATTTTGTTTTCATTCCACACTACAGCATAATCCCATTTTTCTCATCTAATAATCCCATACCTATCCACTATGTAATCACTGTAACTTGAGGACGAGTTTTCATTCAGTCGTGGGGGTATGATGAGTCGTCATTTGGGGTCCTCATCTATAAATAAGAGGTAGATAGATGAGTTAGATATCATAGATCATTAGGAAGTAAATTAGTTTTAGTTTAAGTATTTTTCATTTCTTTCTCTCAACCCTTTTCCTCCTAGTGTATGCTCGCAGTGTGGTGAATGTAATTGTACGACATCCTTTATTCGAGTGTGATGTACTTGGACATGCACATGACTGGAAATAAAGATCAAGATTACTTCATCATTGCAGCATTCACTTAAGTTTAATCATTTAATTAATTTTTATTTATTTCTTTCCTAGTTAATCTCTTCTCACCCTTAAACTCATGTTAAAACACAGAATGAGTATGACTTGATTACGAGCATTTAAGTGTGACTACTTGGTAACCTAGTAGCGTACCTAGGATCTGTGCTTGGTAATCCTAGTAGTAGTTGTGCACGAAGTCCAAGATGTGTACAAATGATCAAGGAATGGATGCTCATTGCACTTAGGCTAGCTAGATTCTCTCTCACCCTCTCTCTCCTAGATTAGTGAATATTACTTTCCATTGCCTTCAAGAGTAGCATTAGATTAGAAACCCATCATACATCTCACTCTAGACTAAACCATCCATGACAAAGATAATACTAGTCCAGATGGGAAGACAATGAACTACGACCTAAGGCTAATTGTCTAGATGCCACAACTAGTCCATCTGTGGAGTTCAACCGGATCGCACGTGTAACACTCATATTCGTATGGTTGAGAGTAGGGGTACCTCGCTACTCATCAATAATGCTTCTATAGCTACTCTCACATGGTAGATGTGCTTTTCTTTTGACTTAGAATATACTAATGTCATACATAAATACAATAATGAACTTTTCTAAGCATTTCTTAGAAATTTTGTTCCAAAGGATTAGAAATATGACTAGGACATTCATAAGTTCAAAGATATTGTACAAACTTGTATAATTCCTATATAATTTGAAAATTAGCTAATCATTTCAAAGATCGTATAATGAGGGTTTCATTGCTTGTAATTTAACCATAGGATTCATATAATGAAACTATATTTAAATAATTAATCAACTAGGGTATGAAATAAGAAGAAAAATGCATTACAAGTACAACCATGGGTTTCTATAGTAAATCTTGAAAAATTTGATATTGATGCTAATATCTTATTATATCTATGTAGAACTAAAGGATTTGCAAAATGAATAAAATTGTACAAAAGACATTAGTAGCAATAAATCCTGAGTACAATAGATGTGTCTAATATTCATGTAACTTGAACATATCTTCTATATAATTTCCTAGAACTAACATTGGTAGCTTGAATATTTTATAAAAAGACTAAATAGAGATTTACCATTTTCTTGTAAAGAAATCTATTCTACAACATTCTAATAATATATTTTTCTCACTTGCAATAAACATAGTTAACATATTTTATCTTCATGTTGCTTAGTGTTCTATCTTTTAGTTTCAACTCAAAGATAATGTAATCTCATTATTACTCTACTAATTAGTGCTTTCATTCATATTAGAATTATTGCATGTAGATATTTTGTTTCTTCATGTTTGCCACCTCTAATATTTTGCTAGTAAATTTGAAAATTTCTTTTGTATTTTTACCCTTTTCTGCCATCTTTGTAAAACTTTCTATATAGCAAGTTTCCAAGCTTGTTCTAAATTTAGTATTTCATCAGCATTATTCATAATCCATTTTTCAAGCCATAATCATCCTTCACGGAACCACCTTTTTTATTAAGCTTTTTGGATGGTTTCTCCTAAGATCTTATTGATAGTATTATTTTTCAAGTATAATGTTAAGAATTGATATAATATTTCAACTTCTAATAGTAACAAATTAGATTTTAATAAACTTATGGCATATGAACTTAAGTTTTCATCTTCAATTCATACAATAAGAACTATTTTAAAGTTTTTAATTTTTTTCCATGATTATTTATCAATACCTAGGCCCCATACCATACATTCATAAAACATTGTAAGTGGTATAATTATTTGAAAAAGATATTTTCAAATTGTTCAAGTTCAAATATTATGATTATTACATTTTTTCTTCATTGCATAGAAAGCCTTCCATCCATTTACAAATTTTTGTAATATATGATGCTTTTACATATAATTTTGAGAATATTCTAATCTCAAATATCTACAAGTATCTACAATCTCAAGTTTTTATTATTTAGCTAAAACATGTATTCTCTCTTATTCATTCCATAATTTAGCAGTTTTGTTTTATTAATATTCACCTTCATTTTTGTACATTCACAAAATTTTTGTAGTTGATGCAACATTGCTTATAATCATATTTCTGAATCTACTATTAGTATTACATCATTTACAAAGAATAAAAATCATATCTATGTCCAATCAACATTAAGAGTTGATTTGTAGGTACCTCTTTAATCCACTCTTGCAATTCATCAATAAAAATGTCAAAGAAAGTTGGTGAAAGAGGGTAGCCTTTCTTTACTCTTATATTATTATAGAATTGACAAGATTATGTAGTTTATTTATCTTTTATTTGATAATTTATTTCTTTGTATCAATTTTGGAAGGCATTGAGTAATTAGAATCAACTTTAAGTTTGATAAGTTTACTCCATATTTTTTCTCTTACAACAGAGTCAAAAGCTTTAGTAAAATCCACAAAACAAATAAATGTTATTATGTATATTTTTGGTATATATATATATATATATATATATACATATATTCCCATTCAGAAAATATGTACTAATCCTATTGTTGAGTGTGGTAGGATTTTATGAGGTTGGCTAGGATCATGGCATGGTTGATGATCTATGGTTTGCTTGATATCTGTTAGAGAATATTTTATAATCTTATTTGTTATGTTATGTTGGTAGCTACTTGATTTACATATAATTAAATTAGTTTTAGTTTTATTTTATGAGATTTATTAGGACATTTTGAGATAGTAGTTTATTAGCATATGCTTTATCATTAGTTTTGATATTTTGTGAATGTTGCATAAGAGTAGAAAAAGTTATGTATGTAATGAGAGAGATTAATGGAAGTATTCTTTTGGTTCAACTCTTATTTTTAGTAAATCATTGATTTTTTCCTTTCTATGATTTTTGGTAATCTTCCATTAAAACTTCTATGGCTTTTTTATTCCACACATCTTGATGGTTTACAAAACACGATAGAGAGGTCTATAGGAGATTGAAGCTAGTGGAGGTGTTGGTGGATTTTAGATCAGTTATGCTTTCAACTGGATCTTTGATGTGTTGCTTTCTTTTTGTATGGATTTCTTTGTGTATAGTTGGAGGTGAGTAATCTTGCTTTCTTTTTCATTTAGATTTATAGGACTATGTATATTTGTGGCATGGGTTTGGTGATATTAAATTATGTATTATTGTGCTATTTCTATTGATTTCAAGAGTGGATTTTGTGAGAATTACTACAAATAATTTTGTGGGTTAAGTTTTTCTATTCATTGAATTAATATTGTTTGTAATTAAATGATTCGAGTTATTGTAATTCTCATTTTGTATTATCTCTAGTTTAGGGAGGAGAATGTGGATTGATCTCATTTGATGTTTAGTTGGGAATCCTAAGTTTTTCATTTCTTGTTGATATCTTACCTTGAATTTTTTCTTCCTTATCAATTTTGAGCTCTTGTTAATGTAGTATTATTATTCCTCTACTTTTGAAATGGTATTAATTGAATCCTTTTTTTTTATCCATGTTGTTCTCTTAGTCATGTAGGTATGATTTCCTTCATTGTGATATTTCTATTCTATCTTTATTATAATTTGATTTCCTCACCGATATTTCCATTAGATTGTTCTTGTTCCTGATTTGTTATTGTTTCTAGGTTGTTGGATTTCTTACTTGTAGTTTTCTTAATATTTTCCATTGATTTGGCTTATTTCCAAATAAATCTCACCTTGGTCTAGATGTCTTTGATCTCAAAGAGATGTCTCCCCTGCAAGCCAAGTGTCCTAGGAAGATGTGTTGATCCAATACAAGAACTTTCCTTTCTAAAGTAGACATCTCTTCCAACTTGTAGATGTCTCCTCTGTACTATATGTCTTCCCTAGCCTATAGACATCTTATTAGATTCTTAGTGATATCTTGTTCGAGTCCTCACGACATCTCTTAGTAGATGTCTTGTTAGAGCCTCCATGACATCTCTTAGTAAATGTCTCATCAGAGTCTTTGTAACATCTCTAATTAGACATTTCATTACAGTTTTTATGATATCTCATTAGAGTCTTTATGACATCTCTTAGAAGATGTCTCCCTTCTCATATGTATGTTCTCCTGGTAATCCCAATACTTCAATAAACCTATTCTCATAAGTTTGATATTCTTGCTAAGGCTAGTGTTTGGTTTCCTTGGCTTTAAATCTTCTTAAATTTTTGTTAGAATCTACTATTTTTTTCAACTTTTAAAATTTTTTTGGGCTTCCAAGTATTGGACCCTCTTCTTACATAAGTGTGTATTACTTAACTTGGAAATTGGTTGATTTTTGGCTTTTCCTATTAGATATCTTGCTCCTCATATTGTTGGAACTCTACTCTAGGTGTAAGGAAGGTGATGGTGACCATCCATAGTTATTTGAAATTTGATTTAGATCTCTTGAATTATTTCATTTCTTTGGTCCGTTGAATTCCTTTGGTTTTTTTATTGCTATTCATTGTCAGTTTGGATGACCTTGTTTATATGTTTATTGGATGATTGGGTATTGGAGCTAGAATTGCATTTGTTTAACTTGTTGGAGATGGTTTTCTTGGAAATTTTTATGCATTTGACCCATATAGCTATGCATCAATGTGGCTTTCATTGTAGGCTCCATCCTATGTGAGAGGATGATTTCATGGCTCATTATTCTTTTTTGTTTGAACCCTCAAGAATCTTAGAGGTGAGTCTTAATGATTCTTCTAATGCTAGTATGTGTTTAGTACAATTGGATGAGTCTTGGTAGATTCCTATTATTATAAAACTAATAATATGATACATTTAATATGTGGTTTAAAACTTGGTAATTGAAATTGGATGAGTATACATGCTAAAAATTAACACACATATAGCATAGAGTGTTTTGTGTGCTAGCGTTCCTATTTGTGATGATGGCTAGAGATGGAAAATCATGGTATTGGCAATGTTTAGTGGTTGGATGTTTGGCTATATGTTTGTTTGCTTATTTAGATGTTCTTGAGCTAACATGATTTTCAAGACAACCATGCTACATCAAACTTCCATGAAATCTACCCATCCATCAGTTGCAAACTGCTATGGTTCCTTACTTAGTTTATATTGATATTTTCTTTTATTTACAAATTGATCAAATTGGTTGGAGATTGGTGATTTTTGATGGTTTTCTACTTTTGTTTTTAGTATGATTTAAGATGTTATATTTTTATATTTGAGATATGGTTATTTATGTATTAGAAATTTTAGCATTATGTTAGATTTTTTTTTCGCTATTGGATTAATAGATCTTCTATGGGCTACATATTTGATATTTTTCTGATCATATATTGATGGAGATTCAAAATTAAAGTTTATTTATTTCTTTTATTTATTTCCTATTTTTAGTATATGATTTACTTTATTTTTCATCTAGTTAGATTTAATTTTCAGTATATATGTTTAACATCATTTTATATTTATCTATTCTTTTTCTTCCATTGTTTATTTTTATCTCTTTCCTTAGGTCATGGCTTCACTATAAGTTCTTTGTGATTTATTTTGCCATGTAGATTATACTTTGTCTTATTTCTTGCCATGGCCAATCTTTTGTTAGGGATTGTACCCAACATAATGCTCTCCAACTTAAGGTTTAAGAAGGAAAGTATTACAAGCTAGTATATGAGTGTGGGTTTTCCTACTTTTCTCAGTGTGTTGCTATATGTAGAGATGGTAGGTACTAGAAGTAGATCTGGTCATGCTAGGAGGGAAAATATTGGGCCTAGTAACCTAACACTAAGATCTAATTCCATTCTTGGTTAAACAATGAAGATGTTGATAAATTTCCAAGTAGAACCTAACACTTTGGTTTTTACTCCTACATAGGATGAGGAGATAAGCTAAGTAGATATCAATTATTATTATTTTTAGTTACTCTATTAGTCTACAGAGAATACCTCAAGTTCGTTGTCAATGTAGGATGCTTCCAGGAGGGGTGGTAGTGCTAGATGATTAATGGAAAGAAAGCTTATGAAGAAATTCCATAAGCTAGGATTCACTATCTTCTAGGGTGAGGAGGATCCTACTATTACCACTAAGTGGCTTAAGAATTCCTTAAGATCTTCTAGCTAATGGGTTGTGCTCCTACATAGCAAACTCATTTAGCAAATCACTAGTTTAATAGGTCTGCTAGACTTTGGTGGACTAAACTTAAGAATGTTCATCATTGGAAAGAGTGTGATGTTTATTGAAGTAATTTTGTCAATGTTTTTAGTGCTCATTACATTTCTTTAAATTTTGTGAAGGTAAAGACTAAGGAGTTTTACCACCTCTACCATAGTAGTTGAACTGTGACTGAGTAGAATGGCAAGTTCTTAAATTTGAACATGTATGTGCCTTACATATAATCAAATGATAGGTATAAAACTAACCATTTTGTCTATGATCTTCATTCATCCATAAAGAACCATTTTCTTTTTCTACATCTTCAGATGTATGAGGATACTTGAGTTCATGTGCTAGACTTAGAGCATAGTCAATTAGCTAAAGTAGCACATTGTGATTGATTTTAGAAGAGAAATCATACCTCTTCTAGAAATTCTGGTGGATGAAAGTGGACCCAAAGAGCTAGTTTAGGTGGCCAGTAGTAGTAGTAGTAGAGGCATCAATAGTAGAAAACAAGTGGTAGGATGACTTATGGAACAATTACTTACCATGCTTGTGGAAGAGTTGGGTACACTTGTAGTGAATGTTCAAATTGTTACAACTATAATTAGCCAGGCTATAAGGGTTTCAACTATCTAAAGCATTTCAAAGGTAGATATCATTAATAAGATAGAAAACCTACTAGTGGTTATGATAGTACTAGAATGCATGCATATGTGTATGCTCTAACAGATCAAGAAATTGATGCTTAGCCTAACATCATGATGGAGGTTGGAGGTATGATTTTCGATTTAGTAGTTTTGATTTTATTTGATCTTTATGCAAGCCATTCTTTCATTGCTTCATGAGCATTTGAATGATTGGGTTTAGTGGATCAATGTCTTAATAAAGGAATTACTATGCTTTTTTGATGATTGTGTGCTTACTTTAGGTTAAGTTTATAATTTTGTACCATTGGTAATTTAGAACACTTCTTAGATTAGCAATTTTCACATCATGAACGTAGGGAACTATGATGTTATCTTGGATATGGATTAGTTGATTGACTATTAGGTCTATTTGGATTTTTATCACAAGGTACTTTCCTTGGTGATAGATGATAGTGTTCAAATGATGATGCATACCTAACCCTGTAAGGTTAAGTTGGATCTTATGTCTTCAACATATTTTTACTATTTGTTGAGGAAGGATCATTCTTGTTTAACTATTTCAATAATTAAACCATTTTGATCACTTGATATTGATCAAATTTCGATTTCCAAGAGTTTCTTGATGTTTTTTGTTTTGACTTTCTTGGTATACCTCCAAGGCATGATGTTCCCCATTGATTTAGCAGCACAAAAGATTTAGCTTTAGTAGCTACTTGACAAGGACACGATTTCTCCAAGTGTATCCTTTTAGAATGCTCCTATCCTCTTTGTAAATAAGAAGGATGGTAGTATACAATTCTACATTGCTTATCAATAGTTGAACTAGGCGATAGTAAAGAATAAGTATCCTTTACTATGCATAGATTATTTTTTTTATTAGAGAAGGTTAATGTTCTCAAAGATAGATCTAAAGTCAAGGTAATACCAGGTTTGCATTGGAGAGAAGTGTGTTTTGAAGATAGCCTTTAGGACATAATATGAACATTATGAGTTCTTGGTATTGCTACTTGGACTCACTAATGCTCTTGTAGTATTTATGTACCGTATGCACAACTTCATGAGACCATACTTGGACTAGTTTATTATCATGTTCATCAATGCCATTTTGGTGTAATCTTCATCTAAGGAGTTACTTGAATAACATCTAAGAATTATTTCGTAGATACTTAAAGAGAATCAATTGTTTGTCCAACCTTCTAAGTATTCATTTTGGTAGCAAGAGATTTAGTTTTTGGAGCATGTTGTTTCAAAGGCTAGTATAGTAGTGGATCGTACTAAGATATTAGTTATTTAGGATTGGTCTATTCTAAAGGATGTTAAAGAGATTCATGGTTTTCTTGGGCTAGCAGTTTATTACAGGAGATTCATAAAGAACTTCTTTATTATTGCTTCACTCTTCACGAAGTTTTTATAGAAGGATGTTAGTTTCTTATGGAATCTACATTATCAAGCTATCTTTAATAAAATCAAGGGTAGAGTGATCTAGACTTCTATTTTCATTTCAACTATCCTAGGTAAATCATTCAACATTTGTACTAATGCATCAAGAGAGGATTATGGGTGTACTCTCATGTAGAGGGGTAAAGTGGTAGCCTATGCCTCACAATAGTTAAAGCCTCATGAGATATGATACCCCACATATGACCTTGAGTTGGGAGTTGTAGTATTTGTCTTGAAGGTTTGGTATCACTACTTGTTTAGAGAGTAGTTGATGATTTGGATGGATTACAAGGGAATCAAATATTGATGAATTAGTCACAATTAAACCTATATAGATAAGGTGGGTTGAAATATTTACCAATTTCAATTTTACCATCCAACAAGAGATGGGTAAATGTAATGTTATTACAGATGCCTTAAGCCATGTGGTTGGTAAGATCCACAGTTTGATGATCTAGTTTGATATGATTAATTAGATTCATGTGGAGTAGTAGTGTGATCCTTGTTTTGAGCATCCTAGGAAATTTTATGATTCTTCTATGGCAATTGATGACCTCAGGTTGCTTTATCATAAACATTAGGTATGTATGCATGATATATTATGGTAATGTATGTTGAAGGAAGCTCACCATAGTAGGCTTTAGATTTATTTAAGCAGTAATAAGATGCACTAGATGCTAAAGAGATTGAACTAGTAGCTAGGTATTAAAAAGTAGATTGGAGAATTTGTAGCTAGATATTTGATTTATTAGTAGGTTAAAATTATGTAATAATGACTAGGTGGATACTTATATGTTTACACTATTTGAGAGTGGAAGTGAGAGATTATTGATATGGATTTCATTACTAGTTTTTCTTACACTAGTCATGGAAAGGAGGCTATTCTTTTTATTGTTGACTTGTTGACTAAGTAAGCTTATTTCCTAGGTATGATGACTTTAACTAGTGCAAGGGATGTTGCATAGTTATTCATCTTTAAGATCATATGATTTCATGACATTAATACCAAGATTATCTCATATTGTAATGCTAGATTCACTTCATGATTCTCACATGCATTCATGAATAGACTAGGTACTAGGCTAAATTTAAGTTTAGCTTATCATCCATAGATTAATGGATAGGTTAAAAGAGTCAACCAAGTATTAGAGGACATTCTTTGATCGTATGCTTTATAGTTTTCAAATAGTTAGAATAGTCTATTACTGTTGAAAAAGTTTACCTATAATAATATTTATCAATTGAGTTTGAAGGTAACATCACGTAAGATTTTGTATAGGAGACCTTATAAGACTTCCTTGTATTTGGATGCAATGGAGAATAGATAGCATATCAGTTTAGACATTGTGATGAAAATGACTAAGCAAATTAGAGAGATTAGTGAATAGCTTAAGGTAATTCAAGATCACCAAATGAGCTATGCAAACCATCTAAGGATATCTCTCGAGTTTGCAATTGCTAATAGGGTGTTTATTCATGTCTTTCACTAAAAGACTTGAGACATTTTAGTCAGAAAGGCAAGCTTACACCTTGTTACATTAGGTTGTTCGACATTCTTTAGCATATAGGAGAGGTGACATGTCATGTTGGTTTCTTCACATCTTCCAAACATCCAAAATGTATTTTATGTATCCATTCTATGAATGCATGTACTCGATAAGAATTATGTTGTTAATTGGATTAAGGTACAGATTCAAGTTGATGCCTCATATGTGGAGCATTCTATTAGGATTGTGGACTGAATTGAGTATCAGTTGAATAGTAGGATAGTGTCGATGATGAAGGTCTTATGGAGCCATCAAGCTCTTTACATTCTAATATCTTCCAGGAGGAAGATTCTTAAGGGGAGTAGGAGGTAACATTCCATATGTTTGGAATTTTTGATACATATGATCCTTTAGCAAGATGTAACAACCCATATGTTTGGGGTTTTTGGTATGTATGATCCTTTATCAAGATTATGTCACTTAGGCCTTGATGTGTGTCATGTATGTTATCAATTGATATATTTTTATGGTTGAGAAGTTAATATTTCATATTGATGAACTTTAAGATGCATGTGTGAATTAATGTTATTATGTATATTTTTGGTACTTGTGTATATGTATGTATATGCACACAAACACATGTGCATGTGTGTGTGCACACACACACACATGCACACACATTTCTATTCAACAAATTTGCACTAATACTATTGTTGAGTATGATAGGATTTCATGAGAGTTTGGCTAGGAGCATGCCATGCTTGATGATTTATGGTTTATCTAATATTCCTTAGAGAATATTTTATGACCTTGTTTATTAGGTTATGTTGATAGCTACTTGATTTATATTTAATTGAATTATTTTTGGTTTTATTTTATGAGATTCATTATGATATTTTGGGATACTGGTTTATTAACATATGCTTCATTAATTATTTTTAACATTTGTGGATGTTGTGTAAGAGTAGAGGAAGTTATGTATATGATAAGAGAGATTAATAGAAGTATTCCTTTAGTACAAATCTTATTTTTTGGTACTAGCTAATTTTTCCTTTCCATGATTTTTGCTAATCTTCCATTAAGACTTCCACAACTCTTTTATTCCATACACCTTGATAATTTTGAGAGGTGCTGTGGAAGATTGAAGCTAGTGGATTTTGGATTGGTTATGATTTTAATTGTATGTTTGATATGTTTCTTTCTTCTTATATGAATTTCTTCATGTAGATTTGGAGGTGAGTAATCTTGATTCTTTTTCCATTTAGATTTATAGGATTGTGCACATTTGTGCGATGAGTTTGGTAACATGAAATTCTGTATTATTATGTTATTTTTGGGTTAATGGGTATTTCTTTGGATGCCTTGGAATGTTGGTCTAAAATATTGGTATGTGTTTAATTCATGATTTTGAGTATTACTATTTTTGTTAAATTTGAGTGTGGGTTTTGTGAAAATCAATACCAATAATTTTATGGGTTGGATTTTGAGATTTGTTGGGTTAATCTCATTTGTAATTGAATGATTAAAGTTGTACTTTTTATTTAATATTATCATTGTTTGGAAAGGAGAATTTGAATTGGTTTTGTTTGATTGATAGTTTTGAATCTTAAGATTTTCATTCCTTATTAATGTCTTACCTTGACCTATTTCTCCTTTATCAATTTTGAACTCTTGTTGATGCAGTATTGCTATTCCTCTACTTTTGTAATAGTATAAACTAAATCCTTTTTTTGTTCTCTTAATTGTGTGGGTGTAATTCTCTTTATTGTGAGATTCCTATTCCATCTTTATGCCAATTTGATTTTCTCACTAATACCACCATTAGATTGTTCTTGTTTCTCATATATTGTTTCTGTGTTATTAAATTTCTTGCCTATGATTTCCTTGATGTTTTTGATTGATTTAGCTTATGTTTAGATAAATCTCACTTTTCTCCTTGCTCAGTTTAGATTTCTTTGTTCTCAAAGAGATCTCCCCTATAAGTCAAGTATCCTAGGAAGACATCTTTAGCCTACATAAAATATCTTCTTTCTAGAGTAGATATCTCTCCCAACCTATAGACATCTTCTCTTTAGTGTAGATATCTTCCTAGCCTATAGATATCTCATCAAAGTTTTTGCAACATCTTATTAGAGTTTTTGTGACATCTTTTAGTAGATGTCTCATTAGAGTTTTTATGACATCTCATCAGATTTCTCGTGACATCTCTTAGAAAATATCTCATTAGAGTCTTTGTAATATCTCATTAGAGTCTTCATTACATTTCTAGTCTTCATTACATTTCTTAGTAGATGTCTCATTAGAGTCTTTACAACATGTTGTCAGAGTCTTTATGACAACTCTTAGAAGACATCTCTCTTCTCATGTATACATTCCCCTTAAAAACCTAATACTTCAACAAATATATTCCTATAAGGTTGGTATTCTGTATGAGTCTAGTGTTTGGTTTTTTTGGCTTCCAATCTTTTTAAAGACTTGTTAAAATATGATATTTGTTTTTGAATTTATGGATTGTTTTTTTGAACTCTCAAGTATTGGACACTCTTCTTCTATAAGTGTGTATTGATCAGCTTGGACATTGGTTGATTTATGGCTTTTCCTATCAAACATCTTACTCCTACTGTTGCAACTCTAATCAAGTAATAAGAACTTGGTGATGATGACCATCCATAGTTATTTGATATTTTGGTTTGATCCCTTGGATTGTTAGATTTCCTTTGTGAGTTGGATTCCTTTAGTTTAGTTGTTTCCCTTCACCATTAGTTTGGATTTTCATGTTTGTATGTTTGTTGGATGATTGAATGTTGAAGCTAGTATAGAGTTTATGTAGTCAATTGGAGTTGGGCTTCATAGAGATGTTTTTGCATGTGATCCCCACTATTATGCATCAATGTGGTTTTTGTTATAGACCCCATCCTACATGGAAGGTTGATTCCATGGATCATTGGTCTTCTTTGTTTGATGCCTCTAGAATATTAGAGGTAATTCTTGGAAATGCTTCTAACATTTGTTTATATTTGATACAATTAGATGAGTCTTGGTAGATGCATATCATTATGAGACTCATAATAAATCCATGAAAATGGTAAATTTTATATTTGCTTTGAAATTTGGTAATTAAAATTAGATGAGTACACATGGCAATAATTGATATACATATGACATAGAGTGCAATGTGTGCTAGCCTTATTTTTTGTAGTAACTATTGGAGTTGGAAAATCATGATATTATTAATGTTTGGTGGTTGGATATTTGGCTATACATTTTTTTTCTTTTGTTTAGATGTTCTTGATCTAACATGATTTGCATAATAGTGTACTAACTGAAAACCTCAGTTGTTGGAGAAATTGAAAAATTCCCATGTAGCTCATTTTATGCATTTCATGAAGCAATGGTTTATGATTAGAAAGGAGTGATGATTGAAAATTTTTTATTTACACCAATATGGTTTAAAAGATTTCATTGGATTAAAATGATTGAATTGGTATTCCCTAATTAAAAGAAAGTAAAAATATTGGGTTATTTGCAAAGCCTCATAAAACCCATCCAAGATAGATCTCTTTGGGCAATTGGTTGAATAAAGTTAGATTAGTGGAATGAAATTTTCAAAGGATAACATAAAGCAATTTTATTAAAATGTTGAGGTTCATTCATTCTCTCTAAGATGAAGTATAATCATTCTTGTTAAAACGGTGAGCAACAAAGGGCTGTTAGTAGTAGCCGTTATATTCTCTGCGTTGTGCAGTTTTTTTTGAAAACAAGAATTAAGAGCTGTATGAGTGAAGCAAAACAGGCTTGATATATATAGTGAGCTATATGGGCTGAACTGCATGTGTAAACTTCTTTTAAAAAACTATAAAGAAAAAGAGGCAAAGGCCAAATCAAAGATAGATGCTATTATCACTGACATCTGTGAAACATTGTTAAAAGAATAAGATTTTTGAACAGCTTATTCTCAAAGTGGTCAGCAATCATATCAATACAAATAATGATAAAATGAGTCTATGAAATCATGAATTACTTCAATAGAATGCTAGTAAAATAAACAACCCATAAAGGTTCAATATATCTCCCACAAACTTTTGTGAGCTTCATCCCATACCATTAATTGAACTTCCCTATTTTGTGGAAGTTAATTTCTCCAGGCTTATTCCCTCCACTAAAATTCTAAAACTTTAAAAAGAGAAAAATATATACATCTCTGCAAAACCATTCTGACGACAGAACCAGGAATTATGGAAAAAGATGTCAGCTAAATCTTCTTCAGAGCAACAGCAGACTTGAATCAAATTCACAACACCAAGTCCTTATGATTGTATTTTTTTTTTTATCGAGTTAAGGGAGTCTTCAGATCAAACGGCTCAAGCAGGCGGCAAACATGGTGTTACACATTACTATGCATAACAGTTCATCAAACACCTATCATGCAATTTCCACGTTACCACATTTTGGGCATTAAAATCGATTAATTCCTACTACACACAACAGTTTTTAGTCAAATGTAAGCTAAAATGCAAAGATTGATGATTTCAACAATAGAGTTTTCTTCGACAGAAAAAAAGATAAGAGTACCAGAAAAAGTGGCAGATTCCACGCAAGTTAGAAATTCGGTTTTCCAAGCATTGAGCAGGTGGTAAGCACACAAGCATCGTACACATGAATCAATGCAGGCCATGCATCACATGCATCCCTAGACTTCATCATTGTCGGAGGCGGTAACGGCCACAACGACCTCAATGTTAAAGGCTTTGGGAAAGTGAAAATCACTAGGGAAACTCCATCATTCTGATTTTCGAAAAAAAGGAGAAAAAACCTCAATGATTCCTGCAACGCGTGATTGCAAGGGTAGAAAAAACAGAGAGCATAAAATAAATATAATGAATACGGATCCTGGTAAGACAAAGTTTTATCTCCCTGTTGGTGTTGAAATCATCATCAAAAGAATTCTTTTCTCCTCGTGTCAATTTATCTTGCTTAAATATTTAAGATTTCATGCAAATCTATTTTCTTTTCTTTCTCTTTTTAAGGGCATTGAATCTCGCTCTATTTCTAGTTTTCTTGTAGAATTTTCTCTTTGGGGCAAATTAGAAGTGGATTTGTAGAATTGTGCTTAAATGTTTTTCTAAAATTTTATTTGTTACAAGTAACGTACAATAAGAACCATATAGACTAAATGATTAGACAAAATAGAAACCTTCAACAACTCACAATATTTGACAAAGTTAGTCGAATCTCTTTTATGATAGCTAATTACAGTTTTATACATAACCCAACCATTTCAACATTTACAACAACAAACACATACTCACGATTAGTTCAGTTTATAACTACTAAGTCTATTTGAAGGTATTTGGGCCTTGGTGTTGCTAGAGACTAGCAAGCATCTAAACCCTATTTGAAAAACACCATCAATCTCATGACTTTCCAAGGTCATGAGACCCAAAGGCCACTCAATGTTGGTGGTCCAATTCTAAATGATCGCCAACATCCTAGTACAACATCCTTGGCCTCAAATCTCTAAGGCCTTTACAAAAAAAATAAGATCCATGGTGCCCTAGATGGTCTGGCAAATTACCTAAGGACTTACAATATGCAAAATGGGGGTAACAAAAATAAAATGCAAAATACAAATTTAGAAGAGAAATTATGTTAAATGAAATAAATGAAAAAAACTTGCACACAAATAAAGCTATAAACTTTATTTCAAAAGAATATAGGAGGTACAAAGAATATGTACAAGATGGTCTGTGCAACAAGGAGGTTCACTTCTACAAGGGTTCAAAGTCTATTGAAACTACAACGATCAATTTCATGATTCAGAGGTTCTACCAATATTAATGCTTTTGAACCTTCGCTGCTACCACACTAGATCTGCAATGTTGTTTGTGTAGGGGAATAAGAGATGTAAGGGATTTGAACCAACCAAGTGAGAAATGCTGGGAATTTTTGTTCCAAAGTGCACAACAATGGTAAAAAAATCTCACAAATATCACAGGGTGGTTCCATGCTAGGGATTCAAGAAGCTCTATATTTGCAAGTGTGCAAGAGCTCTCAAATGCAAGAAATGGCTAAAAATTACAAAGTGTGAAACCTATATATGGTGTTGGGGCTTGGTTGGTTTCTAGCCACAAATTTGGCTACAAATTATGCTTAATTGGTGCTACAAATTTTGACTTGATTGTTGCAAATTTTGGATATGTGCAAATGTGGTGGTTATGCAAATCAATGGGGGTTACTATATGGGGTAAGTATTATACCCCCATCACATCAAAGCCATTCCATTTACTAAAAATAGTAAATGGAAATTTCACCCACACTAGGCCTTTCAATAGCAATGTTGATGTGCAGGATCCTTGCTAAAGTTGGTGCTATGTTGAGATATTGGCCATGAAGTATCAACATTGGGGGGGATGAAGAATCAACATTGGGAGGTAAGGGTTATACCCACCCCCCCTTCCCTGCAAATGCTAGGCATGGATGATGTCACACCCCTCCACACTGGGCATGGATGCTACCACACCCCCTCCCCCACAATGAGGGTAGGTAAGTTTTACCCCCCAATGGGTATCTCCAACGTAGATAATGCTATACCCCCCATAAAACCCATCAAGTTGCCAATTTTGGCATCCCAAAATGCATTTTTGAATCCATTCCAAATGGTCATGAGGGCTAACAATGCATTCCAAATGTTGTCATCATGGCTATGGCACCAACATGTTGGTGTATTTATGGTTTTGGTACTTCATTTTTTAAAGCGTTGGTTCACTCAACAAATGCATTTGAGGAACCATCACCTCACTCCAAGGTTTCTTCATCCAATAGGCTCCTCCCCTAACATGTGTGGAGTTGTCTATTTATGCCTTTGGTTTTCATAGATCATTCGAATTCTTGGCAATTTACTTCCCCATTTTCTTTGTAGGGTAAAACCTTCATTGGATTTCTTTGTAAAGGTAAATTATGACATGGTTTTCTTGCTAGATGAGGTGCATTACTTCTAGAAAATTTAATGGTTTTTCCATTAACCAAAATGTGTTATGCTTGGTGGACTTGGTTTGGTTTTCCCATAGAATGAGATGTGTTACATTCAATAGACTTGAAGGTGAAGCATGACAAAGGGATGTCATAAGGCTATAGTGTATGAATGCTAAACATAGGTCCACATTGTTATCTAGGATAAGGAAAGCTATAATAAGGCTATAGGGTTGGGTTCAAGGAGAAGGGAATGGAAATGAAACAAACACTCTTGGCATAGCAAGATAAAATCACGAAATCTTGCACTTCAAGGTTACGCAGTGACTTGCTACCATGATGAATTGTACCTTCACAATGACTTCAAGCTTTATCCTATAAGCACAACTCTAAGAGGATAAGAAAACTAGGTAAAGAAAACATCTTGTCATGTTACAATGCATAAGGCCACAGAGAATGATAAAACTAGTATACCAATATTACCAAGGTTGCTAATTTTAGGCCATGCTACCAGTTTAAGGCCTCGGTAGGCCATGGTTTCACCAATTTTAGGCCCTAGTAGGAAATCTTATTAGTTTAAGGCCTTGGAAAATTGTCAATGTCAGTCATTGACTATTCAATTTGGTAGGCTACATGTAGTAAGGCTTTAGATTAAAATGATTCACCAGGTTGGCCAACTCATTTCCATTCATGTCTGCTATCCTAAAGGCTTGATTGTTGTAGGCTTTGGTAACCAAGAAAGGTCCTTCTCAATTGGTTAAGAATTTGTCTACATGTTCATGGATAGCCTTGAGGACCAGGTCCCCCTTTTTAATCTTACACTTGATCAAGTTATGGTGGTGTTGTTGTTTTTGCTGCTCTTGATATCTCTCGATGTGAGAAAGTGTTCACACCCATTGGACCTCCACCATGTTGAGGTCCATGATCTACATCTCCTTACATTGTTCATCATTGATGAATTTAGATAAGGCTACTTGGAGCAACAACACCTATAATTCAAGAGGTAAAACAACTTTAGAACCATAAACCAAGTTATAAGGGACTACACTAGTTGTTGTATGATAGGTCATTCTGTAGGCCCAAAGTGCATGAAAAAGCCACTCATGCCACTTTTTCTTGTTGTTATTCAACATATTTTTGAGAAGGTTGATGATGGCCTTATTTCTTTCTTCCACTTGTCCATTGACTTGAGGGTAATATGGTGATGAGAAAGAGTGCTTGATGCTTAGGTTATGATAGAAATTCTTCATTTCTTATCTAATAAACTATGGTTCATTATCTATGACTATGGTCATGGGTATGCCAAAATGGGCTACAATATTATCAAGTATACATCTACAGACTTATTTAGATGTTGTCCTTATTCAAGGAATAACTTCAACCCACTTTGTGAAGTATTCGATCATGGTGATGATAAAGCTATGCCCTATAGAAGACTTAGGCATTATGGATCCAATGATATTTAATCCCCATTATTGAAATGGTCATGTTATTTAAGTAGTGTACAATTCAATCAATGATACATGTATGAGATCGCTATGTTGTTGGCATGTGTCACAAGTTTTAACCTTCTTCAAGTAGTCGTTCTCCATATAGAACCAATAATATCCTAACCATCTAATTTTAGTAATCATGGCTCTCAATCCTATATGTCCCCTAGATACATGTTCATGAACCTGCTCTAGGATTGTTCAAGCTTCAATTTTACCCAAGCTATGATATCTGGTCCCCAAATATCATGGAAAACATCAAATATATGATATATTAGACATTATGCATACACCAAATGCAAAATATATGTGATATTTGACATTATGTATAAAGGAAATAATAGGAAAAATATAAAAAGAGAAATAAAAAGATGCTTTATTGATATGGAATATTATATTTGGATCATGCTTTGAGAGTGTTCCTTGGGGTTTTCTTCCTTTGGCATCTATCCCTTAGACGCAATCCAGCACTACCAACATGGTTAGGCCTATAACCTAGCCAAAAAAAATGGCCAATCCACATCCTATTCCACTTCACTCAGCTTCCCATGACTTGTCTATACCGGCTCTACCACTCCATGTTGGCATGACCTCTAACCTTGCGTATAAATGTCTTCGGTCAAATCCCCAAAGGTTACCTCAAGAGACATGTCCTTTATTATAACATGCCCTTTCAGGTCTTAATCACAACTACCCTTTCAAGTCTTGTTAAGATGACAATAACGCTTATTATGAAGAGACACCATCTTCATTAGGCAACAACATCATTTGGAAATGTGGATGTGACACAAGCATACTAACAATGTGCCATTGTAGGATTATCAACATAATGTGTTATCACCTACAATGACATGCCATTTTAATCATTTACATACAACATCCTTTTGAGTAGCAATCAAGCCTTGTGAAGGTACACCATGCATAAGGTAAAACTTGATATTGTCATACCACTCTCTTATAGGAGTAGTATAAACCATAGCCGCAAAGGTATCCTTAATGCTCTATGTGATGAGAATAACATAGCCCAAAGTCAATGTGGGCAACTTGCTAAACACATCTGGCATCACACTAAGGGATAACATTGTAATTGCATCGCCTATAATGTTTTTGGTTTCGGGTACATGTTGGATATCAACATCTATAAATCATTGCATTAGTTACATTCCTAAGTCATAATCAAATTGTAAATGTTTGGCCTTACATGCATAAACTTTGATTACTGGGTTAACCATAAGTTATGATTTTCCTAAATTGTTAAATGCTTGATTCCTAGGTCACGAGCTACCATCATTCCTCTAATCAATACTCCACTATATTGATGATATATGGAAACTCAAATCAGTAGTTGAAGGATTGGATTTCACCAAATGGGAATGTTATGATGGTAGCGGCAGTGGCCCCATGGGCAATTGAAGCTCTATCAAAGTGCATGAACACCTCATAGCCCTTGGGCACTTGACTAATAGTGTTAACATGTTCATCAAGGAATTCAAGCTCTATCATTGCATGGTCATCAACTAAAAAAGTAGTGAGTTGTATAGCTATAACTTGACCTTTCATTGAGGACTAAGAGACAATGAAGGTTAAAATCTACTGTTATGGCCATCCATTGGGCTATACGTCTAATCTTATAGATGTTATTCATTATGGCTCTAAGCATGTTAGCTTTGTAAATGACATTAACATAGCTTCTAAATAGGTAGTGTCTCCACTTCCTTAACAAGAATACTAGTGCTAGACAATACTTTTGGACTTTAGTGTATCATGTCTCATGGGAAACTAATGCATTGCTAAGGTAGTATACTGGGATCTACACTCCATCACCTTGTTTCTAACAAAGTAGAGAGGTAATAGACATGTCAAAGATAGTAAGGTAGATGTTAAATAGTTTATCTTCTTGTAGAGGATAGATTATTAGTAGTTTTGCCAACTCATGGTTAAGGCTTTCAAAGGCTTCCTAAGATTGAGTTGTCCACTCATAGTGAAAGCCTTTTTTAAGCAAGTGTTACATGGGTTGTAACTTATCTGTAAGCCTAGCGATGAACCTATGAATGAATTGTAATTTGCCTTACAATCCTCAAAGCTCCTTAAGGTTAGTAGGTAATGCCAAGTTGGATATGATCTTAACCTTATCAAGAACAACACATATACCTGCTTAGGATACCACAAAGCCAAGAATCTTACTAATTTTGATACCAAATGATGAGTCATAATCTACCAAGCCCTAATATCAGGTACATGATATCAGCTACATGATATCGTAGCCTAGATACAATATTGTATGTACGATATCATGATTTCTATGTTAGCCTATAAATATAGCACTCAGGCACATAGTGAGGGGTACTTAGATCATTAGAAAGTTAGAAGTTATTTTCCTTTCATAGTTTAGCTTTTAGTTATGCTCAGTGCATGCCCATAGTGTGATGCTTGCAATTGTACAGAACCTTTGTTCAGGTGTGTGACGTACTTGGACACGCACATGATCAACAATAAAGATCAAGATTACTCCATCATTGTAGGACTCACTTAAATTCTAATTATTTTAATTGTTGATTTTTTATTGCTATTTTCTTAGTTAATATTTCTTTTATCTTCATTTACTATTCTTTTTGTTAACGTCGAATGAGTACACCTTAATCACAAACATTTAAGTGTAACTATGTGGTAACCCAGTAGCATATCAAGTATTATTTTGAGTGATGTGTGCTTGGTAATCATAGAAGTAGTACATGAAGTCCAAGATGCATATAGATGATTAGGGATGGATACTCATCACACTTAGGCTATCTTAGATCTTATTCCCTATTGCCCATTAGCTTAATTAAGTTATCTCTTATTATCCTTAGGAGTAGCATAGTACTAAGGATCACATCATACACCTCACTCTGGACTAAACCATATGTGATAAAGCAAATACTAGTTCAAGTGGAAAGATAGCAAACTACAATTAATGTATAATCATCTACATGCCACAACTAGTCCATCCATGGAGTTTGACTAGATCATGCATACACGCTCATATTCGTATGGTTGAACATAGGGGTATCTCACCGCTCATCATTGGTGCCATTGCTGGGGATGATACTAGTTATCTAGATTAGTTATATCATATAATATTGTTGTAACAAGGTGTTAACGATATATCTTTTAGACAAAAAAATTAAATTCAATTAAGTCACACACAATTCATGATAATGTCTCTTTCATAAGACAACGACGAAGCAACATCTAGTGAGGCAATCCATTAGAGAACCAATGAAATTTATAATGAAGAATAAGTTTGAAGTACTCAATCTTATGTAGGAGTTTCATATGTTCATAGACACCCCAACAATACTCAAGGACTTTTGTCATTCAACTCAGACACCTTGAGTGAATATGGGAAATCCCTTCAAACGAGGGGATCCATAAGGCCTAGTACCTTCTAAATGGGTAGCAAGAGTACATCAAGGGATGATTGAGAGACTTACAAAAGTCATGATAAGTCTTCTAGTTCCATCTCTTCCTTTTCTCTTTCAATGTTGGGTTGCTACACAGATGACTATTCCTTAAGGTGTTAGTATAGAAATAAAAATTGAACCCATGGGAAAAATTAGGAACATTAACATGAACATAGACAACATTGTTCCAACTCATGAACTCAAAACCTATTTAGTGACAATGAACCCTTACTGGTGACTAAGAGCCTAATGCATATAACAGAGGCAATTCAAATATCCTGCAAGCATCATAAAGAAAGTTGTCTACCCAGGCTTGATTTAAACAACTTTCCTAAGTTCTTAAGGGGCTATGATTTAGATCCACAACATCATTTGCAAGCCTTCTATGAAGCCTGTGTATGGAAAAAAATTGAGAATGGATGGCAAAGGCTTAAGCTCTTCCCTATGACACTTCTTGGCCAAGCTAAAGTATGGTACAAGTTCTTAAGACTGAATTCAATTTGTTGTTTGCCTACAATGGTAAACCTCTTTAATGAAAGATATTAAACCTATACAAGAGTGTCAGCCTTGAAGAGACAAATCCAAGAGTGTAAATAATGGCAACATGATCCCTTAGACATAACCTTATAAAGATATTACTCTTTGTTAAACAAATGCCTAGGCCATGGGTTCTCCTAGGAAAGGCTAATGTATCACATCATGGATGGGCTCTGTAATGAAATAAGGGAGACCCTAGGGATGTATGCCCCAGGTCAACTATATGAACTATGAACCCATCAATTCCAATACCTTATTAAGTGGGTAGCATAAGAAGAAGGAGAAATAGCCAAATGGGGGAATGTTAAAAAACCTCAACAGGAATAAACTCTTAAAATAATAGAGGTGCATAATTATGAAGATGAGAAATCAACTCACCTTGAGGAGGTGAAACCATCCCTACCTTTGCCAATATTAAAGTCACTAGATGAAATTGAGGTAAAGATTAACAAGATGATGGAGTGGGTACATGAAAAATGTGGAGAATATGCAGACATTATTAAAGGAAGACCCATGCAAGATAAATCTAATGACCAAAATAAACAAAGGATACCAAACCTAGAAATAGGATAGAACACCATTCAACAATCGGAAAGAAGGACTAAAGAATATGAGGATAGGGGCTCAACCAAAAATCATAAGTATCAATGCAATGTTTACCTATATGATCACCCAAAAGGCCAATGCCAAATCTTGTCACATTTACATGAACATTGGGAAAGAATGTTACATCTAGATTTTGTATAGAAGCACTGTGCTCAACCATAGTGGCAAAACCCCTAGTTGTGGGGGAGGCCATTGCCAAACTTGCCACACCCTTCATATCACCCAAAACTAAGTGCTTATTAAGTTCAACACCTTATTTCTCCAACTAGATCAACATCCTCTACTTCACCTCATCGCTATCACTCTCTTGAGTATCATCAACCCATGTCCTCTCCTACGAGATCACCACCTCATGTTCCTTACACTCCTCCTTATTTCCAATATTCTTCTCCTTCATCTCCTTCTACATCGCCACTAGTTGTACTGGAAGGTTTTGCACCATAGCACCAACCAATGAACATTACTTATGTTGCTACTATCAATAGTAGTAGGAGTCCTCCACAACATCGGAAACATTCTTTCTTTAAGCATGGTCATAGAAAGAGACAGCACGATTCTAAAACCACAGCATCCTCCAACTTAGCACAAGACCAACACCGTGATGCACCTTCCTCTTCAAACCTAACACCTCCTGTTACCTTACCTAGGCCACCAATTAATACTCCAATAACCATGTAGCCCAATGAATATAACAACATTAGGAAACATATCAATCCTTGCATACTGTCTTATGGTCATGGGTGCCATAGTAGGTCAACTTCTTATCACATGACCACATATTATAATCTTCCCCACTATGCCTATTTTAATCAAGTGTGTGAACCCCAATTTAGGTATGTTCTTGCCACTACATCAAAAGATACCCATTAGTTTGGATGTGACTAGACCCCAATATTTCCAACATGCAGAGATCCTAACTTTCCATTTATTAATTCTTTCCATAATCATAGGTTTATTCATGGTGGATACCCCCCATTCTAACAAGTAGAATTAGTAAATGTTTTTCCTTTTCTTTGGTTTTACAACTTTTTTTGTTGTTTTTTAATTTTTTGTTTTCTAATTTCTCATTTTCCAATTTTTTATTTTATCTTTTTGTGGATAATCTCATCTATGAATAAAATACTCATGTAACTAGTTAGTTGAGACATTGCTCTATGTTATTGAGTCACAAGTGATTAATTATTTAGATAGTGAGCCCACAATATCCACCCACCCATTCTATTAATAAGAGGTTCTTGCTCTGGGTATGATGATATTCTTGTTATCATCAAAACTTAAAGTAACTTTGTACTCATTATGCCAGAGCGAATAGTGATGAACTAAGAGGAAATGACAAGGGTGTGACATTAAGGGGACTTATGGATTCTCTTTGGTGACATCTATATGTGCTATCATGTAGCTTGGTTGTATTGAGATCCTTGTAGATCTAACAAACAATGGGAGTAATAAAGGCACTCAATAAAGAAACTCAATGCTATTCTAGGGGGGTTCCATTGGAAAGACATGCATCCATGCCTAAAGGTTGGTGGCTTCTCTAGATCACATTTGGGAAAGATAAAGTGCAAAAGTAGCCAGAAGAAGAAAAATAAAAAGAAAGAAGAGAAGTAGAGAAGAAAAGCATAAGAGAAACGTTAAAAATAAATTCAAATCACTCCTCCCTTGTGCAAAATGCCAAGTGATCATACACCTTGCTTTCATGATGCTCTTATGGTTGTCTATCATTGGGATCAAACAATGCGATGTCACTGATCATAGGTATGGACTTGGTTTTAATCTTGGATTGAAGGCTAATGGTACCTTAATCACACACAAAACTTAGGATTCATTGTGCCTAGGGTAAGTTACCTCACATCCTGATCTCTACAATCCCTTCTACAATTCATCTCATCTCACGATCTAGGTATTTTTAACTTGTATCTTGTGTGGCATAGAATTCGTACTTCATAGTGGTAGTACTTAACATGTATGTATTTTTTTTCATAGGTGCAGGTTCCATTTAATCCTTCTAGTTAATACAGACATTTTAAGGTGTGGTTACGTAAGGGCATGATAATTTGGAACCTACTTTGGGGAGGATCCACTTGCATGACTTTTGTAATTTATACTTGTTGCACACCACCACATCATTTTATACCCTTTGTGTATTCCATTGTCAAATCTATTCTTTCGTTTGTCATCATTTTACTCGAATGTTCCTTAGAACCATTACATGTCCTTTTTCCTCATTCTTTTCAAACAATTTCATTATATGACTCCACTTCATTACATTTTCGGTGCCTCGATTCCCACTTGCCACTACCCCAGACCTTTCGAATCTACCTCAAATCCTTCAATTTGGCCCTAAAAACTCAAACAATCATTAATTCTACTAAGTGCCCTATCTTGGTTGGAACACAATATCTGGTATGTGCTATCATGTATGCAATATCACATCCATAAAAAGTATATATATGGGATCACCATGCACTACACAAGTCATTTTCAACAGTTGACACAAGGGGAATTGTTCAAATTTTCTTCCATGATTTTCAAAGCTTTGCAACTATAAATTCAACTTCCAATATTTTGCTCTTTAAAATTCCAATTTCTTTTTTGATTAAACCTAATTAAACCTAGTGTTCAACTTAGTCATGGGGGAGGGGTACTATAGAACTTGCGCATAATTTTTTCAAAATTCTCTATCACCCGAAGGATATCATAGGGGTAAGTGCTATCAAAAATTCATGCCAAACTAATTTTCTCTCTTCACCCAAGTCATCTAAGTTATTATATGTGCCACCTAAATAGATCAGGTTTGAAATTAAACTTTTAGGTCAACTTCCTTGAAAATTTTCTAAATCTAGAATCACACTGAGCAAAGAATTAAACATTTATTAAAGGTAATGAGTAAGGTATAAGATAACCACATTTCTTTAAATAACCTTACTATTAATCAATCCTTGTGTGATTATAGATGGCTCCTAAAAGAGGATAGCATAGAGGACCTTCTCAAGGTGCAACTAAATGCCTGAGAAAAGGTAGCAGCCAAGGACCCCATGCAGAACATGCAAAGTAAGAGGCACAATCATTCAGCATCCATCAAGAAACTCTCATCACTACACAATCTAGCCAAGTAGAAGGTCGAGAAGTTAGAGTACCAGAAAAAGGACAACACCTTACGTTGTCCCCAGAATGTAGTCAAGCCATATAGGAAAAATCCACATCCTCTACCATGATTGTGGAACCTAATTTTGGTCCTTTTATCAAATTCACCCTTGAACTAGTCAAGGATCTACTTGAGGAATCTTCACTATGGCCTATCCTCTCAAAGAGTGAAGAATGGTATTTGGGTGAAACATATCAATTTTGTCACAATAAAGAAGAGGGCACTGCCATTGATATTGGTGAAATTTTAGTAGATTTCTCCACAAAGGCCATTACAAAAGGTTTGGATCTTCCAAATAGAGGGCCCAAAGTTGCTCATTGGTCAGAAAAGTATGGTTAAAAAGGACATATGGTAAAGAAGATAAGACATATGGAGAATTAACTCTTGAAGAGAGAATTTACTTTAAAATTGGCACCTATCATATTTTTCCAACAAAGGGGTTAAACAAAATTTCTACCTATGCGGTAAGAGGAAGTGCAATTTTGATGGGCAAGGTTGATGATCATTTGCCTCATCTATATTTAGTAGAAATATTAAGGTAGTTTGAAGAATGGAAGACAAGAAATTTCACACTGCCCTTTCTGTGTCTAATTAGAAAGCTATGCCAGCATGCTGAAATTCTGGGGTACACTAATGATGTCCTCCAAAAAGCTCAAAATGCTTCATATGCTAAATTACTCAAGCCACCAACACCAAGAAAAGATGTTGGTAATATGTTGGAGCTTGAACAAGAACAGATGATTGGGTCCATTGCACCTCAAACGATAGGGCCTAACCAACTTCTAGACATAAGGCCTAGCCAAAAACAAGAAGCAGGACTTAGCACATAGCCCATAGGCTAGCAAGACCAGCAACCGTCACCACCACCACAAGATTACTAACTATTAATGAGCCATCTTAGGGCCATCCCTGATATGGTCAATTGGGGGAGTAGAGACGAGGCCAATCTCTTCAAGGTGATTGATAATTTTGTACAACCCACCATATCAATTGATCCTACAAGGGGTAAGGTCTCAATTCAATTAGAAGGAGGAAAATCACACTGGTCACAACAGATCTTTGGAAATACTACATCATTCCAAGTACAATTAGAAATTGGTGAAGGTGCCACAGTGGTGATCATGCAACACCAGGATGTAGCTCAAGTAGTAGAGGTGTTCATGAACCACATCAAAGAACCATTTAATATCTTTATTGTGCCATTCACAAATTTCACAGGAGCATGTGATGCTCAAGTTTTGGCTGAAACCTTAATAACTCCTATGGAACATGAGGATACTTTGGATCACTTGTTGTAAATAGGACAAGTTATGAAATCCTTATTTGACATCCTCCAATATGTCATAGTGACACAATTAGACCTCATTTCCACTAAAGAAAAGCTAATCATGACTGAAGTTAGGGCTGAATATGCAGAAGACAAGTTGCAGAGACTCTAAGAAAAGTTCATCGTCCTACAAGCTAAATGGTAGGATCCGTCCCAACTTGTTGTAGCCGATCAGTTAGAATCCTTTAGAATAGAGAAATTGAATGAATTATCAATGGAGAATAAAAGGGTGGTGATGGAAAAGGAGAAGACTAATTGGGATGTGTCAAAAGCACAAGCTCAGACGTATGCACATGTTAAAGCTCTCAAGGCCTTACAAGAAGAGAATAAATTACTTGCTACCGAAAATATTTGGTTGACGATAGTTGAAAAATAGAAGAACATTCTCATAGAAATTTTCCAACAAATGTGAAAATAATTATAAGAGTCAACTAAGATATAAGTCACTTAGCTAGAGAAAAAAAACCCTCTCAATGGAGGAGGTACGTGTCATTCGATAGAAGACCGCTATTAAAATAAGCGTAATGCAAAATGAGGCTAAGAAGTGTGAAAGATTAAAGGAGCACTTCTACAACCAGGTGAGCATGTACAAGGAAATAATTAAGAAGGAACTTTGAATGGCCAAGGCACATATCAACTCCCTTAGTGCTCAAAACATTGATTGGCAAGCCAATCTGGACACTTATGCCCTTGCCCATTAGGCAAACTTAACAAGCCAGGACTTGCAAATTCAAGATCTCAAAGAATACATGGAGTAGGCAAATCTGCAATACTCCAACTTGGCCATGTTAATAGTAGGACACATGACAACTAAACTTGATAAGTAGGTAGCCACCACCTATGCTAAATATGAGACAAATTTTGTAGAACATAAGAAGACATTGCAAAGATTAGAGTGACAAACTTTGAATTGGAGGTGGTAAAGGCTAGCTACCAAGGTCAAAAAAATGTAGTAGCAAATTTGGCTCAATGGCTTACAGAATACTAGAAACTCAAAAATAAAGCTAGAGCCTTTGAAGAGGAACGACGACTATTTGCAGCATAGTATGTCAAGGCCAATCAAATGTTCCCATAGTTACCATGTTTGTGGGAAGTGCCAGCTCCATCAAATATTGGAACATCAACATGAACAGCTCATGATCCTCAAATAGTAGAGGAGAAACTTCAAGCACTTCTTCAAAGGTATCAATTTCAAAAGCTTGGAGAACAAGACAAAGGAAAGGCACCCATGGGGGAGCCATCACCATTAGGAACCACATGAGTTCCACAAGTTTTGTATTTTGTATTAGTATCCAAATTTTGTTTAGTCCTGCACTGTGACATGAAAATAGTCCATGGTTGATTAATAATTCCATACCCATCCACTATTTGTAATCAAATGAACTTGTTCCTCATTTTGTTTGACTTAAGGATGAGTTTTTATTTAATCGTAGGGGTATGATGAGTCATGGTCTACCAGGCCCCGATATCAAGTATGCAATATCGTAGCCTGGATACGATATCATATACATGATATTATGATTCTTATGTTAGCCTATAAATACAAAACTCAGGTGCATAGCAAAGGGTACTTAGATCATTAGGGACATAGATCATTAGAAACTTAGAAGTTATTTTCTTTTGATAGTTTAGCTTTTAGTTATTCTTAGTGCATGCCCACAGTGTGATGCTTGTAATTATATGAAACCTTTGTTTGAGTGTGTGACATACTTAGACATGCACATGATTAGCAATAAAGATTGAGATTACTCAATCATTATAGCACTCACTTAGATTTTAATTGTTTTAATTGTTGATTATTTATTGATATTTACTTAGTTAGTATTTCTTTTTATTATTATTTACTATTCCTATTGTTAATGTAGAATGAGTATGCCTTAATCATGAACATTTAAGTGTAACTACATGGTAAACCAATAGTGTATCGAGTACTATTTTAAGTGATGTGTGCTTGGCAATCCTAGAAGTAGTACACAAAGTCCATGATGTATACGGATGATTAGGAATGGATACTCATCACACTTAGGCTATCTTAGATCTTATTCCCTATTGCCCATTAGCTTAATTAAGTTATCTCTTATTGTCCTTAGGAGTAGCATAGTAGTAGGAATCACATCATACACCTCACTCTGGACTAAACCATATGTGACAAAGCAAATACTAGTCCAAGTGGGAAGACAACAAACTGTGATCAATGTATAACCATCTAGGTACGACAACTACTCCATCTGCAAAGTTTGACCAAATCACATGTACATGCTCGTTTCATATGGTTGAGCATAGGGCTATCTCCTTGGCAACAACACCAATGATGAGTAGCGAGATACCAAACAGAATGTAAATAAGGTCATTCAAGGCCACAAGGAGGTAGAAAATAAGCAAACCAAATGAAATATATGGTAGAAGAAGGTTAAATAAAGGTTCAACAAAGTGTAATAAATGGGAAGCATGAGAAATAAGGCCAAAAATGATCAACAAAGGCTACAATCAACAAACGTACATCATCTTGGATTATAAAGATCTCTTGGTCTCTTTGATGAAGCTCTTGGTTCCCTCTTCTAAAACTTTTAAGTATTGAGCACTCTCTTGCTCAATAAGAGATGCTTGATAACTCCTTTTCTCATTGATCTTCACTTTACCAAATCTTTCATCTTCCTCCTTGAACATCTTGGGAAAATTCTCCATCAAGACTAGCACACTTGTAGGAAGTTCAACCTACATATCATCATGGTTAATAGTAACGTTTGTCATAACAACAAAATCAAAATTAGTTTCATCATGTTTCTTATTATATTATATTTGTCCTAGAAGTATTAAGAAAGCATTAAGTAAGCTTTGTTACCTTACTTATTTATCTATCATTGAAATTAACTCATGGTTAATAGTAACTATTGTCATAACAACAAAATTAAAACTAGTTTCATTATGTTTCTTAATATATTATCTCTATCCTAGAAGGATTAAGGAAGAATTAAGTGAGCTTTGTTGCACTAAATATGGGTCTAGACCTATCATATCTTCATATGACCAAGCAAAGACCTTGATGTTGTCTTATAAGACCTTGGTGATATCTTGAGCTTGTTGAGGTTCTAGTAAGGAACTTAGTTTTAGTGTTTTCTGCTCACCACTATGTGTCCTGATAGGAAACTCAACTAAAGAGTCTTCAATAATGTCATCAACCTTAAGGTCAAGGGTTTTGACTAGGTTTTTAGACCACTTGAGAGGTTTCTCTATCAAGGCTATGTGTTCAACAAGACCCTTAGGCCCAAGATCTAGCCAATTGGGATCAATACACAGTTCAACATCACCGTGAGGCCCACTTAAGCTCAAAGGAAAATTGATCTACTTCCAAGTACTCATACTTCAATCCTGCATGTCAACCATAAGCACATTAAGTGACACCTAGGTAAAGATGAGTAAATAATGCCATAATGCTATGCAATTATGCAAATACATACTACTTTAATGCCAAACAAAATGTAAATAAGGTCATTCAAGGCCACAAGAAGGTAGAAAATAAGCAAACCAAATGAAATATAAGGCAAATGAAGGTTAAATGAAGGTCCAGTAGAGTATAATAAAGGGAGAGCATGAGAAATAAGGCCAAAAATGATCAACAAAGCTACAATCAATAAACGTACACCATCTTAGACTCTAAAGATCTCTTGTACCCTTTGATGAAGCACTTGGTTCCCTCTTTTAAAGCTTTTGAGTATTGAGCACTCTCTTACTCAATAAGAGATGCTTGATAACTCATTTTCTCATTGATCTCTACTTTACCAAATCTTTCATCTTCCTCCTTAAACATCTTGGAAAAATTCTCCATCAAGCCTACCACACTTGTAGGAAGTTCAACCTACATATCATCATGGTTAATAGTAACTGTTGTCATAACAACAAAATCAAAACTAGTTTCATCATGTTTCTTAATATATTATCTCTCTCCTAGAAGGATTAAGGAAGCATTAACTGAGATTTGTTGCCTTGCTTATTTATGTATCATTGGAATTAACTCGTGGTTAATAGTAACTATTGTCATAACAAAAAATTTAAAACTAGTTTTATCATGTTTCTTAATATATTATCTATCTCCTAGAAGGATTAAGGAAGCATTAGGTGAGCTTTGTTGCACTAAATGTGGGTCTATACCTAGCATATCATCATATGACTAGGCAAAGACCTTGATGTTGTCTTGTAAGACCTTGGTGATGTCTTGAGCTTGTTGAGGTTCTAGTGAGGAACTTAGCTTTTGTGTTTTCTCCTTACCATTATGTGTCATGATAGGAAACTCAACTAAAGAGTCTTTAGTAATGTTACTAGCCTCAAGGTCAAGGGTTTTGACTAGGTTTTCAGACCACTTGAGAGGTTTCTCTATTGAGGCTATGTGGTCAACATGACTCTCAAGCTCAAGATCTAGCCAATTAAGATCAATACACCATTCAACATCACCGTGAGGTCTACTTAGGCTCAAAGGAAAACTAATCTACTCCTAGGTACTCATACTTCAGTATTACATGTCAACCATAAGCACATTAACTAGCACCTTGGTAAAGATGAGTAAATAATTCCATAATGCTATGCAATTATGAAAATACACCCTACTTTAATGCTAAATAGAATATAAATAAGATCATTCAAGGCCACAATGAGGTGGAAAATAAGCAAACCAAATGAAATATATGGCAAAAAAAGGTCAAATGAAGGTTCAACAAAGTGTAATAAAGGGAAAGCATGAGAAATAAGGCAAAAAATGATCAACAAAGGTTACAATCAGCAAACATACACCATTTGGAACTATAAAGATCTATTGGTCCCTTTAATGAAGCTCGTAGTTCCCTCTTTTGAAAATTTTGAGTATTGAGCACTCTCTTGCTCAATAAGAGATGACTGAGAACTCCTTTTCTCATTGATCTTCATTTTACCAAATCTTTCATCTTCCTCCTTCAACATCTTGGAAAAATTCTCCGTCAAGCCTAGCACAGTTGTCGGAAGTTCAACCTACATATCATCATGGTTAATAGTAACTATTGTCATAACAAAAAAATCAAAACTATTTTCATCATGTTTCTTAATATATTATCTCTATCTCAGAAGGATCAAGGAAGCATTAAGTGATATTTATTGCCTCACTTATTTATCTATCATTGGAATTAACTTGTGGATTCCATTAGATCTAGCTACACTTCACATGTTTATTACTTCATCAAACTAAGCACCATTGTTAAAATTCCAAGGTCTATTAAGAATTATGTTAGAATAATCTATTGGAAGCATATCACACTTCACAACATCATGAAAACCTTCAATTTTAAATCTCAAAGTACATTATTCCCTTACCTCTTGGGAAAAATCTCTAAACAACCAATGTACTTATAGGGTCTAGGATAAGGATTAGTCACCAAACCAAATCTAATAACTACCCTACAACAAATAACATTTTCTTTGGCTTCCTTATCAATCAAAAATTGAATCCATTCCCTGCTAAGCAAACATCTATTCCAATCCAAAATAACAATTTTCTATTAGGGTGATCCCCTCTATTCACATTCCCCATTAATGCATAAAAATTTAACTTAGAAACTTTCTTAATTTTTGAAGCATTAGGATTACCTCTCTAAAGACCTTGGATTGATGTCTCCTCCACATCCATGGTTTGTACATATTTATCCTTGGCTACCTTGTGAAGTGGAAATTTCTATTACTTATGTCCCATTCTCCACACTTTAAGCATTGGATTTTTAATGAGCTACTATCTTAACCCTTGCATGCCTTATCTTGGTACTTCTTGGCTTTACCCTTCTTATCATCTCTTTTACTCTTCTTGATGTAGCTTTCATCCTTATCCTCAAATTTAGAATTGGATTCCTTTTCAAATTTGGATCCTTTCTCCTTTCCCTTTGAAGTTCATTTACTCATGTTTGTAGATCCACTTAATTTCTTTTCAACCTTGTGTGCCAAATCATAAGCCTCATCAAGAGTTTATGGCTCATAAGAAGATAACTCCTATTGGTACATTATTTTGAGACCTCTTAAAAAGATTGAAGCCTATTGATACTCCTCTCAGTTTACATTAGTTTGATGGAATAGATTACAAAATTTGATGTAGAATTTGTTGGCATCCTTATTAGCTTACCTTAAGAATTTCAACTTCATAATGATCTCTTGTCTCTAATGAGACTGTTCAAATTTTCTTTTTAACTTGTAGTTCATCAGATCAAAATCTTTTATGGATTGATCATTTTATTTTGGATAACCTTGAGACTTCTTTTCCCACCATGTAGAAGTCATACCTTCTAATCTAGGTTTAACAATAAGTACCCTCAAGTTATTTGGTACCTTTTCCAACTAGAAATGCTTCTCAAAAACCTTTAGCCATCTTGCAAAAGCATTGGTACCATCTACAACATTGAAAGTCTTCAATTCCATGTATGGAAATCTTGCAAAATTTTTGAATGCTCTAATAAGCCTTTCCTTCTTGTTTTCATCAAGCTTTCCTAGATAAGAAATATTCAAGATAGTTAGAGCCCTTGGAATTCTTATTTGAGGAATAGAATTCCCTCTCATTGGAACCTTGATTAATGATTTCCTACACTCTCATGGGTGGATTATCCTTCCTCCTCATCTATTATGTCTTCATCAAGTTGTGAAACTTCCTTATTTGAACATGCATTCAACACCTCCACGTGTCTAAATATGACTAAGAACAACATTCCTACCTATCTTTGTGCTAATTTCATCAAATTGAGCAAACATCATTTGGAAAGCAAACTTCATGATCTCTATGTCTCTATTCAAATCTTGCACCTATTTCTTCTTGGGTGCCATCTGAACTAGAAAAAATCCTCAACCAATTCCAAGAAATAATATACACAACTATAATCAATACAAAACTCAACACAAAGCTAAATATCCAAAGCTTCGATACCAATAATGCTAGAGTAGGTCCACTTCAATAATTAGTCACCTTCAAATACTAAATTCAAATATTATGAAAAGATAATAAATTTTTCTATAAAATAGGAAAGCTATCTTTAATTATTCAATTAGAAGATTACAATGGGTTCTCAAAATCCACCAACATCTAAAACTTTTCACACTCAAACAATATTGTAGAGTATGAGATTCTACAACCACACAATGGCTATTCTCAATGCATGATACAACCAATAGAAAATCTCTTCCACAACCCAAGACTAAGATCTCAACTCTAAAGTAAGATATAAGAGACTAGAACACACTGCATAATTGACCTTAGAGTTACAATCACCAATTACACTCACTCAATATGCTATCACACCCTTTCATGTTAAGCTCCTCACACTTAAGAGCTCTCTTTCTCACTTATGGTATCAAAAATTATGAATTACATCAATATTATGGATAATAGAAAGACAAGAAATCTAGAAATCTTTCCTCAACCTAACTAGAGGTTCTTCAATTATTTTCATAACCTTTTCACCTTCTCTTTGGTTGTTTCCATTCTTTTCCAATGTTTTCCAGCTATTTGTCAAATTGGAATAGCCAATTCCAAAATTTTCTTGACCATACAAGTTGTCTCTAACCTTAGAAAGATGCCTCTTGTCAAAACTATCTTTTGGGGAAAATGTCTATTATTTTTGGAATATGTCTCCTCCCTGGCTAAGATGTCTCTTCCTTATCAAGATGTCTTACTTGAGACATCTTCTTGTTTGGAGAGACATCTTTTCCAAGACATCTCCTCTGAGAAGATCTCTTCCATAACTTAGAACTAAGATCATTGTACTCAAAAACATACTGCTCCATAAGCCACTCTACCCATTGCCTCTTCTTTTCCACAAAATATTGCCATCTTCCAAATGTTGAAATTTTGTAGGAGACAATCTAAGGAGGATATAGACATCTCCTCCATGGGTGAGACATCTCCTCTGTCACAAGATGTCTTCCCTAAGATGTTCCCACTTTGGATAAGATGTCTTCTCTAAGCCTAAGATGTTTTCTATTAGGTTCAAGATGTCTTCTATGAAGACTTGGCTCTTGGAAAGATGTCTTCTTGTCCTCCAATACATCTCCATGGACCCTAAAACTTGCAAAACATACATGTAGGAAAGAACAAGGGAATCAAAAGAGGTGTTCCTACACCATCTTCCAAATTTTAGGACTAAGATATCATCCCCAAACTATGCATTCATAAAACATAGTAGGATAAATAACTATTTGAAAGATTTGTTTTCTAATCTTCCAAGCCCAAACTATATAATCCTTATATTCGGTTTTAATTGTATAGAGAGCTTTTATTCTTTCTAATATTATATCCTTAATGCTTTATCTCATCTATAATTGCTCATATATTGAAGGCCCAAGTCTTTAAAAGAGTCTATGATTTGTACATTTTGATCACCGCATTTAAAATTGTACTATGTATTTCTCATGCCTCATATTATCATTTTTTTTCCTACATTGACTTGTAATACAAAATATATGCAAAATGTTTCTAAAATGTACAACATATTAGATAAAATTTTCTTAGAAGTAGATATTAGAGTAGTATTATTTTCATAAAGAAGTAGGTTCACTAAATGAGAACCTATTTATAAAGCATGTCTATGTTATCCATTGTATATCCAATCCAACAACTTATAAGTAATACATTAAAAAAATATAATAGTTCTTCAAATTGAACTCTAACAAGAAACCTCTTACTTAACAAGATAATGAGCTAACAACATACCACACATTATAGTATTATATTTCTTACTCAACACTTTTATTTTTAATAATAGTTCTAAGTTATATAACTCTACAAAGTTAAAAATGGGGGTCATCATGCAAAGCCATAGTGCTCATCTCGCTAAGTAGGGTTCTGAGAAGGTGGGTAAATGAGTGAAAGCCTAATCTTTTTGAGTGGCTACACCTAGATTTGACTCTAGGACTTTGACTTGAGAAATGAGCACTTTACCATCACTCCAAATAATAGTACCTATACCTCTACAAAGCTAATTTCTTGAAATTTTATTTTTTTCTTTAGAGTAACTTTTCTCTCTTTACATGAAACTTTTTAATAAGAAATGAAAAACTATGTGCGTGCTTCTAATTAAGAGCAAGACCTAATCCTTTTCCTACCTCAAAGGGGAGGTTTTTCAAAATTAGTTGGAAGGATGAAACCCTTCAAAGACATCCGAAAACCATTAGACTATGTAACAAAAAAGTAAAGTCCCATACTTTCAAAGTATCTAGCCTTTTGGAAAATGAATTATGTAAAAGGAAAAGCACATGATATATTTTGCAAACTATGTTTCAAAATGAAAACCTTAAAACCATTAGTTAACTTCTTGAAAAGAAATTATATACATATATATATATATAACCACATAAGTTTTGGATTAGGAAACAGTGTGCAAATCTGTTCAAGTTTTTATTATAAATATTCCTTTTCTTTTGTTGAAATTTAGCTTTTATTATAAATATTTCTTTTCTTTTGTTGGAATTTAGCCATTTTTGTTAACTTAAAATCATCGAGCAAGGACTTAAGTAATCAACAGCATCTACTCAATCGAATCTATAACCTAAAGTTTCTAAATGAAAATTCTTACTTCTAAACTAATACCTTGTTATTAAAGAATAAATGTCATTGAACAAGAAAATCCTTGTTTAAAGCTCTAGATTGTTGATAAAATTTTTATTTTAGTAAAATAAACTTGAGTTGTAACAACAATGCCCTGATGTTGTCTATCACCCCAAGGAATTCACTAAGATCTAATGGATCTAGGGTAGAAGACCTAAGGAATACACCTCTAACAAGCAAGCAATCCAAATGAATGTGCAAGTAGAAACACAACTTCTCAATATGTATATGGGAATGCTCCTTAGGAAGAACAACTAACTCCGAGTGAGGACCTTGCAAACAAGTGCACAAGCAATCACATAGACAACATTGGTAGTAGAGAAATAATGCATCTACTAGGGGTGCCTCACCCCTAGACCCCTCATGATCTAGTACAAGGTTTGGCTTGGCATTGCACCAAAACTATCTAGTCCTAGCTACCTACACATCTATGACTGCCATAGAATTAGGGCCATGTAGTTCTCCCAGTGAGGGTAGTATGAAGAGAACTTAAAGAGAGTTGTAGTAGGAGGATGTCCACCTACTGGCTTGGTACAACCAAGCTAGGATTGGTTTTCTAACACTTGAGAGCCACCCAAGGGAGCCTTAGAGTGTTTCATGGTCCTCAAACCATGGGGAGAGCCCAGGAGAATCACTACCCTAAGACATCTCTCACAATCCTCCCCTACACAAAAGAAGTGATGTCCTCTATGCACAGCCTAGGATGACTTTGAGAGTACACTTCAAGTATGGGTTTGGAACTCTATCAACTCTGGGAAATTTTTCAACTCAACTGACACCAGGCTTGAAGGAAGGTACCAATCCCAACAACTAATACGTCCTTCCATATAAGGCCTTGCATGAAACAAAAAGGGCACTTGGAGGAATCCCAAAGACTTTCCCTACTCTATGACAAGTGGGAGTAGTCCAATCCAAAAGGGCCAATGTCTCTAAGGAATCCCCTAGATTTGTTCCATCTTAGGTCTAGAGACTTATCTTCTTATGTAGGCCCATACCTATGCAAGAAGATACTCTCTTCTTCCACAAGCCTAGCTGCGTTCCTTCCTAAATAGCATCTCAGCACCCATTTATTTTCTTTATTTTATTATATCATTGACTTTGAGGGCTCACCAAGGCCACTACCCATGGTGATGGACTTGGGAATCCAAAATCGAGAGGGAGAACATGCTCCAAAAGAGCCATGTCTTTGTAAGTAGCTCAAGCTTGCCAAAACCCCAAGTTCTGCTTCTCACCAGTGCAACCATCTAAGCACTGAATCACCACATCTATACTATGCCTAATTTTTTTTCATCATGTCTATTTAGGCTGGTGTGAAGGAAGTGGAGCATGATTTCCCTTCAAAATATGGTACAAGGATAGATCTTTTGAACTTGATCTTGCCATTCATATACACACCAGCATCACAATCCTCATTTCATCATCCTACACTATTCCATTTCCACAACAAGAGAGAAGATCTAAAATTTGTTTGGAAAACTTCTTGAAGAGGCTATCATAGCATATAAACCTAGTCTATCAATGACATCCTTTAAGGTTGTCCAACATTAAGAACACCTGCTCAAGTGTTGGAACAAGTGAAGGATATGTTGGGCAATCAACCCCAAGATATCCTTCATACACACATCTCATGCCAACCATAACCACCTTGTCCATTACAATCATAATGCCCCATTCATGAGAATGGATCAACTACACTTGCAACTTACAAGCTATCATATGGGACAAGCACCATTTTCTAAACACTTGGTTTAGGGAAGCATGTAGAATCACTTTCAAGGGCAACCATAGTCATGAATTCTCCAAGGAACATCTAGGTTTCTAGAATCTAAATTTTCCTACCATGTTAGTAATGACCATAACTCCTGATCAGCACCTTTCATTGGATTTTTGAACCTAAAGAAATATCCTCTTTGGGAGGTTTCTTTCATAGGCAAGTACAGCAATCTAACTACACCTTACCCATAATACATGCCCAAGTAGTACACATAGCCAACACAACCATATCGTCAAACTGCTACCAGTTGAGGGAAGACATGGATTCACATGTCTTACCCACACTCAATTCCACTCCCTCAAACTTTTATCAAGAGGGATTTCTGTTTCATCTTGGAAGATCTGGATTTTCATTTCATACATCCCAATCCACTTGTTTACAATAATTGTGGTGCATAAGGCAACACAACTACCTATTATCATCTGGCCCAAATAAAAAACATGAGTTAACAAGAACATTTTTCCCATAGGAGGACTAGGTCCTCAAGATAGTTCTACAAAGAATAGGCTTCACCAACATCAACTACCAACTCAAAATAATACATGACTCGTCCCCGAAGGGTTTATAATAAAGATGGTCTACTAGAGAACCCCTACAAGGAAGTCCCTTTAGAGCCCCAAAATCTGAGAGAGAGTACATAAGATCACACCTTGCTTACAATAGAGGAGATATATACATTTAGGCTACATCAATAGCATGGCCTCACAAGGGAAGTTCAATGAATTCCACCACAGTAACAACATTATGTCTCTGAAAACAAGTCCCAAGAGTTCACGAATATGGAACCACTTCTAGGAACATGTTTCAAACATCAACTACTTCTAGATCCCATCTAGGGAACAACTGTCTCAATATAACCTACATTATTATTTTAGAAACTGAAGAGGGTATCCATTGGAATGGAGAATGACCCCTCATAGGATTAGAGAATTACCAAGTAATATAATGCTCAGCCTTGCTATCCCACCAAATAGGTTAGGACACTAGCCTAATTTAACAATACATTAGAGAAATGGGATAATACATTAGGGAGAGATGGTGTGATACATCAATGTACACAAGGAACAAAGCACACAGAGGATATTGGGCAATACACCATAGCCCACTAGGCACAATAAGTCCCAAGTCATGAAATCACACCATAGTCCATAAAAGAACTAATAAGTCTCAATCCATGAGAGTGCATCATCGCCCTTAGAAGCACCAAAAGCAACCAGTCATGAGATCATTCCATCATCCATGAAGCACTAGATACCCCCAATCATGAGAGCATGGGCTTAAGTGTTTTTGAGCACATCCAAGTCCACTAGGCAAGGCCACCAAGAGAAGTCACAATTTTTGTAATTGTAACATCATTTATTCAAGGATGAACCACCATCCCAACATTTGCAAAACTACTCCACGATCACATCCAGTTGTGGAAGAGGAAGTCTAGGTGTCGATACCTAGAACTCAACTCTACTCCATAGCTAGACATAGCAACATCACCTTGATTTGAATTTTAGTCTACCATTGCAATTCACATGGCCACCATGAACCACCTGCTATCAAGATTTAGCTCATTGCACCAATTTTTTTGAATTTCAAGCTACATGCCACCATTGATCACTTGTGGATAAGATTTTTGTTAGTCCAAGAACCCAAGAGGAAGTGTTTCCAAGACTTGTCCTATCTCAAGAACATTCACCTAAGGACACACCATCATGACCTGCCAATATCTCCAAGAACACAAGGCATCAATTCAAGAGCACCTTAGGCAAGGACATGCCTTGGCCTGCTCATTACAACATCATATCTTAACAAAGAGAATTTTCCATGGGGCTTTCAAAAAAATTACACATCAAGGCACAAAGGCCACTTACAACATATAGAGGAGGTGCTTCAAGAATGAGCACTGGGAAAACGTCATACATTAAGCTTGGCCTTGTCATAGGGTGTGTCATAGGCCTACAATAAGGAGACAATTGAATCACATAGGGTAATAACATCTAGCAATTTTATGTGCATAAACTATTAAAATTGAGTACATCACAAGGTTATATTACAATCTCACACACCCGAGGATAGGAATACATTTAGTGCGCATAATACATGGCATTTGGGGTTGCTACCCAGGCCTAAAAGGCTATAGGAAAAGCTACCCAAGCCCATCATAAGCTGAAGGGTTTAGGCCACCAAGAGCACACCAGGGCTACACCATGTTGTTCTGAGAGAAATTTGTATCTATCTTTGCCTGTATCCAAACATTCATCGCATTGAACCCACTACACACTTGTCATAAAAAAAACAAATCGGGACACGAACCAATGATCGAATAATGGGACACGCCAACTGAGTATCCACCACTTACCACTATGGGACCTCAAGGCATTAGTCACTCCAAGGCCATTAGTATCTAGCATGGCCAGGGATACCATTTTATGCCATCTGCTAATCCAATATTGGTAGGATCTAGGATAAATTACCATCATCTATTAGTACTCACCTAGCATTGAGAGGCAAATAAATCATGATGTACCTATTGTTTCATCATAGCCAAGGTATTGATAAATCCACAACCCAATGTTGGGATTCTGAGACTAAATAACCAATTCATAAAGGCCTCAAGAGCACGCATCTTCCCCATAGAGATAGCACTCACAGAATCAACTAAAGTCACCACTGGCCACATCTTTGAAACTATGCTACCTACAAGACTAAGACAATAGCTCAAAAATAGAGAATTTAGCAGGAACATGATTAGCACATCAACCTCATATACACCCATCAAGCATGATCATACAACAGAGAAATATCACTCTTGCAACATCATAAAGAGTAAGACCTCAGTAACATGCATAGAGATCAATCATGCAAAATATTGATGGATCAATTAAGTACACTCACACAAAAGAATTTATCATGAGGCACACCCAGAGAGAACTAGAACACTCTCAAAATTCCAAAACTTACATACAATAAATGTTCCTAGCCACTACCATTGGTTTCCACTAGGATCAAAATCTCAACACATTCATAAGAGGCATGGGCAATAGATAATTATTATCTCAACTCAAAAATAAGAAGGAAGACCAAGGTCTAGCCAATAATAGGTCTTAAGAAAGCTCCAATTCTCTTTATGATGAGCAACATCAAGGAGGATGCATCCACAAGAAAGACTCTCATCAAAAGAGGTGAGGTCTAAATAAGAACCAACAATAGGATGACCTACACTAAAAGGTCTCCAAATCAAAGTGGCTAAATAAATGTCACCAATTAAAGAAGTGATGCCACAAAACCAAGGGTAACACAAACATCTCAAATGATGTAGCGCAACACACAAAGGGTTTGCACAAGAGGTTGTCAAACAAGACAACAAACATTTGGCTTTGGGATGGCACAAATGGCCTAAAATGCATCCTCAACAATCCCAACAACAAATCATCACATCACATAGAACATAAAGCCTTGCGTTGCGAATGATAAACATGATGAAAAAAAAACATACAATTGCAAACACGAACATATGAAGTCTACCGACAATGGTCTTAATCCATCCTGAACAAGGCTCACAAAGAGCACATGTATGAAGGTCCTCCATATTAAGGTACTTGGGAACCAACATGTTCCAATTTGTAATTTCAATACTCACTGTATCTAGGATGAGTGGGAGTGCAAGGATACCACATCCTACACAATTCAATCAATGCCATCTTGATGCATTTCATCTAAGTGGAAACCGAAGTAGAGACTAGGTCTGATTCATCCTAGATGAATCACTGAAGACCAAAGATGAGAGCTCCTTGAGGAACAATAATTTGTGAGTTGCTAATAGAACTCTCCTATGCCATATCAAATAAAACCACAACTAGTCCAACCATAAGTAAATAAGTGAAGAACAATCCCACAACACAATCATATACATCTTCAAGAAGAAAAACAAAAATCAGTTGCTCACAATGTAACATCGGCCCCCTCATGAAGAGCATAAAAATCTTACCATAAGGTAACTCTTCCAAGAACACATAAGGATATGATCATAGATCACCTAGATATCAATATGAAAGGACCATTAATAGAACAACCTTAATGGTGTAACACAACCAAAGGGCACATGCATATCGCAACATGGTTTCAAAAATGCTCTGATACCATCTATAACAATGTTGCCCCTAACATTGTTCAGCACCCTAAGGAATTCACTAAGATCCAATGGATCTAGGGTGGAAGATTTGGGGATACACCTCTAACAAGAAAGCAACCCAAATGAAGGGGCAAGCAAAAACATAGCTTCTTAATATGTATATGGGAATGCACCTTAGGGAGAATGACTAACTTTGAGCAAAGACCTTGCAAACAAGTACATAAGCAAACTCATAGATAACATCAGTAGCAGAGAAACAATGCATCTACTAGGGGGTACTTCACCCCTAGACCCCTCATGATTTGGTATAAGGTTCAACTTGGCACTACACCAAAACTATTCAGTCCTGACTGCCTACATATCTATGACTACTGTAGAATCAAGGCCATGTAATTCTCCCAATCAGGGTAGTATAAAGACAACTTAGAAAGAGTTGCAGCAGGAGGGTGTTTTGCTACTGGCTTGGTACCACCAAGTCAAGATGGATTTTCTAACACTTGAGAGCAACCCAAGGAAGTCTCAAAGTGTTCCATGGCCCTTGAATGATGGGGAGAGCCTAGGAGAACCACCACCTTGAGACATCTTTCACACAAGTTGTAACAATGTTGTCCCCAGATACGTTGTTTGGCACCCCTAGAGTTTCCAAAGTAGATTCTAAATCAGGATGAAACTTAAGAGGAATACACCTCAGCAATCAACAATTCCTGAAACACATGCCAACAAATGATGCGTTAGCATTAGCATGTCTCTTAAGTGGTGTTTCAAATTCGCGATATGCTAACAAGCTAGATAGTGCTCCCTTGCTCCACTCATGTAGATACCATAGGGACTACCAGCTGAACCCTCCAGGTTCATCACCGTGTGTTGGTAGTTGGTGTCATGCTCCAAAGAGCGCACGCAACATCCCATAGCATGTCCCATGACACACCTGGTAAAAACACCCCAACATAGAGTTGAACTACACAACCCTCCCAGGCAAGGTCCTACCGAGTGGGATAATGAGGTAGGTCGTAGCCTCCTCTTACTAATGCATGGAACTGCCATGCCAATATGGTTTCAAGGACACAAGGAGCAAAGGACCCCTTATGCCCCCATTGCCCCTAAACTGTGGGGGAGGTAGCAAGCCACCACCAATCTTGATACCTCTCTCATAATCCTCTCTTGCTTAAAATGAGTGATGACCTCGGAGCATGGCCTAGGTAACCCACGAGGCCACTACATCAAAATCAAGAGACGATTCCATCAATTCCGAGGAAGTACGCCCATGCTATTCTGAGTCAAGGTTAAAGGGATCTTTGGTTCTAGAAGGTCCAACTGCTAGAGCATAAGGCTGTAAAGCATTTTTGTTGAACTTGACCATCTTCCTAAGATCTGAACTCATCTTAGCATCTGACACCCAAGTTAAGAGCACCACCTCTCAAGACTTGGCTTGTTCATCCTTCCATACCTAGCCTAAAATGCTAGGCTAGGGGAGGACATCAGGTGGTCTATCATTGCGACATGATAGAACACACCAACCTAGGGATGTATGAGTTCTAGGGCATCCCCTGACTTGTTTGATCCAAATGTCTAGGGGTCTCAAGTTCAACATAGCTCTTTGTCTATTTGAAACTTAAGCCCCATCGCCTATAGAGCACTTCGAATGGCTCCAGGAACCTTCCTCCCTTGTCTAAGGTTGGCTCTCATAGGAGTCTGCTCTTGAATCCTATAAGGCACCACATGACATGCCTCTTCAAAAAAAATTTTCATGGGAGGTTTCTCCATCCATCATCAAAGTAGCCAAGGTGGGATATTGATTGCTTGCTCCTAATAGAAGTCCATGATCAAGTTTTCCTGGGATCTCAAATGCTCTAGTGGTTCCCAACTATCATTTAAGTTAGGATGATGTTTCTAGTGGACAAGGAACTCCACTTTCAAATCTGCACCATGGCCAGTGGTCTAGAAGTTTAAGATGCGGTCTGCTCTCTTTTCTTGTATTGATTGTATCTAAGATTGCTCTGGGATTGAGAAGGTTCTTTCCGAATATGAGAACCCATCTAGCAATGGCTTTAGCATGATGACATGAAAAATTGGATAGACTCGGTCCATATTGATAGGTAGCTGAAGATTATATGTCACAAGGTTAATTTTATCGATGATTCGAAAGGGACCATCATACTACCTCATCAGCTTAGAGGTAGTTCCCTATTACGACTTAAACTGACGTGGGTCCAACTTCAAGAGAATCCAATCTCCCACTTTAAATTCATAGTGTTGGTGTTTTTGATTAGCATACTTTTTCATTTGCTGCACTACTCTCTCCAGATGATATTTTGTTGTTTCAACATTTTTAGACCACACTTACAAGAATTCATTTGCTAAGGGATGTCGACCCTGCAACGAGGGGGAGACCATATGAGGGGTAATAGGCTACCTTCCCATTACCACTTCTACAGGAGAAAACCTAGTAGCTGATGACTTATGGATGTTATAACTTAGCTGAGCAATCCCTAATAGAAAAGGCTAGTTCTTTTGGTCACTACGAGCATAGTGTTAGAGGTACTCTTCAAGTACCTGGTTCATCTGTTCTATTTGGCCATCGATTTATGGATGAAAGCTTGTTGAAAATTTGAGGGTGGTACCCATCATGCCAAACAAGGCTTTCCAGAAAGCACTTGTGAATTAAGGATCTCGTTTTAAAATAATGCTCATGGGTAACCCAAAATATTGAACCATCCTATCAAAATAGTATTCTGCTATGTCCTCAACTAAGCACTATGATTGAACCATATGGTAAATTTGAAAAATTTTTCCACCACTACAATGATATTGCTTAAGCCCTGAACATTGACACTGTAGCCCATGGAAATGGAGGGATTTCCAAGGGTAGCAGAAGAGCACTTGGATGCTCCATAGAACCCTTGTCTTGCTGGCACACTAGACACTTCTAAATATAAGAAATCACATCTTGATACATTTTTGGCCAGAAGAAGGTTCTCTCAATAAGTGCCAAGGTCTTTTGCTGTCTAGGGTGCCCAGCCCACTATGTATCATGGCATTCTCGGATTATCTCCTTGCGTAGGCCATCCCAATATGGAACACATATCTTATTATCATGGAACCAAAGTAATCCATCCTTCATTTTGAACTATGATGATCACCCAGTTTCTATTAGCTTCATTAGATCAATGATATGAGGATCCCTTTTTAAGCCATCTTGAATTCTAGCCAACAACACTTCATCACATTGAACATGTGAAGTTTGTGGCCTATTGATAGAAAAGAGCTAGGAGGCAGGCTAAGGATGGCGACTCAATGCACTTACCACCACGTTCTCCTTTCTAGGATAGTAAGTCAACTACAAATCAAATTCAGACAACATGGCCAACCATCGGGCCTGTTTGGACCTTAGCTTTGTTTGGTTTAGTAGATAGTTAGTGGTCAAATTATCCGTCTTTACAAAGACATGACTTCCCAGCAAGTAGTGTCTCCATGCTCTTAAGCAATGGACAATAGTGAATGTTTCTTTTTCATGTACTGGCCACCTTTGCTCTACTTGATTCAGCTTCCGACACTCATATGTGATAGGATGACCTTCCTGTAGCAACACGCCACCAATTGTATTCTCACTGGCATCAGTATGAACCTCAAAGGATTTCGAGAAATTGGGCAATGCCAACACTAGATGGGAGGTTAAAGCTTCTTTGATCCTATCAAAGGCTTGTTGACAATTTGAATCCCATTGCCATGGAACTTCTTTCTTTTGCAAATTGGTCAGGGGAGCAGCAATACTTGAGAAATTTCTAATGAATTTCTGATAGAAGCTGGCTAACCCCATAAACTATCTAACCTCATGCACATTAGTGGGAGTGGGCCATTGGTGCACAACCACTACCTTCATTGGATTTGACTTTACTTGTCCATACGCTATGAGATGTCCTAAAAATTTCAACTTCGAGCATCAGAATTCACATTTATCTTTCTTAATGTATAGCTGATTTTCTCATAGCTTCTCAAGGACCAACTGCAGGTGGAGGGCATGTTCCTCCATTATCTAGCTATATATCAAGATATCATCGAGATAGATGATCATAAATTTGTCTAGGAAGGGTCGAAATATCTCATTCATCAAGGTACAAAATGTAGTTGGCACATTGCAAAGCCCAAAGGGCATCACTGTCTACTCGTATGACCCATACCGAGTTCCACATACAGTTTTTTCTTTATTCCCTTTTGTGATGCGAACCTGATAGTACCCTTGTTGGCGGTTTAGTCGTGTGAAATACCAAGCCCTTGCCAATTGATCAAAAAAGTCTAAAATGAGCGGTACTTGGTACTTGTTCTTGATAGTGTGTTTGTTCAACAACTTGTAATCACAACAGAGCCGTAGTGTTCTGTCCTCCTTGGTGACAAATAACACCAATACCCCATAAGGGGATTTTAAGGGATGAATGTATCCCTTAGACATCAAACTCTCAAGCTACTTCTTCAATTCCCCCAATTCTGGTCTTGTTAAGCGATATGACCTTTGGATAGGAGGGTCAGTACCTGGCTGCAATTCTATTTTATGATCCATGGCCCTCTGAGGTGGCAAACTTCTTGGTAATTCAAGCAGCATCACATCTTTAAAATTATCAACCACCTGTGCTATGCATGGGTCAATATTAGTTTGGGATCCACAAGCCTCAGAAGGATCACCTGTTTGCATAGCTAATAGAAATTTCCTGGTAGGATCCATGGCCAAGCATTTCATCACCATTGGTGACACAATCTAGGGGCTAGAGCCCTCATCCTTTCCCATTTGTGCTCCATGAGTTTGAACTAGGTAAGGGGACCTTTCATGCAAAATGAAGATCAGGTCTAAGTGTGGAGCCATGAAAACTTTGGCCTTGCATAAGAATTCTTGCCCCAATATAACCTGAAAGGAGTCCATATCTAGAATAGAGAAATCTAGGACTCCTTGCCATGAGCCCACTTGAACTGGGGCATTGCAACACACCCAGATGCACCGAAGGGGTCTAAACTTGGCCAGTTTGCAAGAGGCTTGGACTAGTTCCATCTTTAGTTGCAAGTCTTTTACCATGGCTGGAACCATGTAATTGTGGCTAGTCCCAGTATCAATGAGGGCACTTAACGGACTTGAGATCAAAGTGATTGGGGCTAATTGAACTTGATGTAAATTATTAAGATTCGGATTTTGGGAGTTCCCAATTCTTGACCTCTACGTAACCATGTCAGACAACTCCATCATAACCGCTAGTCTTCGTTGTTCTCCCGACATGCCTCCATTTGTGATCTGAAGGCATGGATCAAGGCAATACTCGAGTGCCATCAATTATTTCCCTGGAGCTTGCCCTTGCCTATTTTCTGTCCTTCCTAAACTCAAGGGGCAATTCCTTGCTAGGTGGTTCTCTTGACATAAGAAGCATTGGATTGACCCTTAAAGGGACCCCTTATAAATTGTTTCTTCTTGGCCCCAGGTTGCCACTTGCTTCCTATATTTTTAAGTTTTTGTTGGGAGCCTTGGTTTCCTGGAGGACCACCCATTAGGCGATTGCCTTGCTAGACTGATTTGAATGTGCTTCATCCTTTGATGGAACCCATATCTGTTTTCTGAGAGTGGAAGGACGTGACATGCTTTCTCTTCCCAAGCTTACCCTTATCTATCTTCGTTGCCTTGAAATCCAAAAAAGTGCCAGTAGCCGCAATAGCCTCCGAGAGTGTGTCAATGTCTCTTCTGCGTAGTTCCATCTGTGCCCATGGCTGTAACCCATTTACAGACTTGAGAAAGTGATCCTGATCTCCCTTATTGGGAATCAGCAACATGAGTTCTTGGAAGCTATTGATATAATCCTCAAGCTTTTCTAAATGTTTTAAGGTCTCTAGCTTGGTTCTAGCTACCCATTCAGAGTTCTTAGGACAGAACTTTTTGATCATTGCTACCTTAAATCTGTCCCAAGTTTCTATCTTTTCTGTAGTAGTGCCCTTTTCTTGAGCACAAAGGAGGCTAAGCCACCATAGCATAGCACTTCCTATGAGAAACTAAGATGCTGTGGAGACCTTTTGGGCTACAGGGACACCCCTGATATTCATGTACATCTTCACATCATGGAGGAAGGCATCAATGTTTGCATCATTTCTCTCGCCATCATAAGAGCTCAATTCTCTAGCTTTGATACGAGCCATTATCACTAGCTCTTTTGCCAAGCATCTTACCAAGGAGGATTTCAGGATAGCATTTTCAATTTTTAAATTAGATAACTCTTGATTTACCCCCACCAGGGCATCCTCCAAAACTTTCACCTGACCAATTAGGTCCTCAACCAAAGATGCTTTTGTTTGTGCTTCTTCCAAGGATCCAAATAGATCCTTGCAGAGGTTGATCATTCGATCGAGACAACCTTCCAAGATCAAAACCTTAGCCTCTGCCACTTTCACCCTGTCCTTGGAGCAAAGATCCATTTTTTTGGGTGGTAAATCAACATCTTTAAGAATGTGATGGATCGCATCCACGTTTTCTGGACCAAGGTAGGGTAAGGCCTCATTAATTGCCTTGACATGGTCCCATAAGGTTTGAAACTTAGTCTCATCTTGACCAAGTTCTGTCTCGGCCTCAATTTCTGGGTTTGCTTGAACATCAGCCATGTCACTCGATCCACCAACCTCTATGTTGTCGAAGAGAGAGCTTTAGCACAAGGCCACCCTCAAAGGGAGAGTGGCTAGCAGAAGTTGAAAATGGAAACTTCACAAACCACAAACCCTCTCACCCCATTAGCGAGAAAGTTTTAGTGGTAAATCAAACTGTGAGGCTCTGATACCATTTGTAACAACGTTGTCCCCAAATACGTTGTTTGACACCCCAAGATTTTTTCATGCAGATTCTAAATTGGGACAAAACTCAAGAGAAATACGCCTTAGCAATCAACAATTCCTGAAACACATGCCAACAAACGGTGTTAGCGTTAGCATGTCTCCTGAGTGGTGTTTCAAATTCAATATTCGCGATATGTTAACAAGCTAGATAGTGCTCCCTTGCTCCACTCACGTGGACACCACGAGGGCTACCAGTTGAACCCTCCAGATTTATCACCGCATGCTGGTAATTGGTGTTGCACTTCAAAGAGCGCACACAACGTCCCATAATACATCCTATGACACACCCGGTAAAAACACCCCAACGTAAAGTTGAACTACGCAACTCTCCCAGGCAAGGTTCTGAGTGAGGTAATGAGGTAAATCGTAACCTCCTCTTACTAATGCATAGAACTACCCTGCCAGTATAATTCCGAAGACACAAGGAGTGGAGAACCCTTGTGCCCCATGGCCCCAAACCGTGGGGAGGTAGTAGGCGACCAACCCACGAGTTGTCTCTTTTTTAACTTTGCGTTTCGGAACTTTTATTGGGAAAGCAAATCGTCGTGAGCGTGAGTATTTTTAAAATATATATTGACCTTGTCGCGGCGAGGTAAAAAGAACGACTAAACTGATGGTACGTTCTGATGATGCAGCGCGGGATCGCAGATGGCGGTAGGCGATACGAGGCGGCAGAACACAACACAACACAACACAGCTATGCTTCGTTTATTCCTCTTCCTGAACTCCAAATTGTATGTGCTGCTGAGCTTCTGACGCGACGGCGACGGCGATGGATGAATCATCCGTAGTCAATCCTATTCCTTTCTCTTCCCGTGCTTTCCTATCGGTTTTCTGGCTTGGCTTTGTGTCGCCGCTCGGTGGCTGTCACTGCATTAGAGACGTGGCTCTTCACGCTATCACTTGATACGCAAATGCCAGTTGCAATTGCAATCGAAATCAATTCTTGCCAAAAATGATCTCTACTGTGAATGAATCTTCATTCTTCAACACCAATCACAGCGCTGCATCTCTGTGGCTTCGGCTTCAGTTTTGTTGACATTTTCATTCTCCTTGCTCTGCATTTCGGCCGCCATGGCAAAGGCCCGTAGTTGCTTTTTCGTCACTCAGCCAAAGGCAGAGAAGAAGCTGTTTTGGTCGAGGATCAGAGCAGCTGCTAGTGAGCACAACTCAAATCCTAAAAATATTGTAATGATATCCAATAGCAACAAGGGTGATGGTGAGCGGAGAGTGAGATTGAAGGACGCCAAGATCGCGGTGCCGCCGCGGGTGTGCACTTTGAGAGTTTTTGGCGAAAACGGCGACGGCAACGTTGTTCAGTCGGATGCCGATTCGTTTACGAATTTTTTCAAGACGCTTGTTCATAGCGTTGATCACGATGCCAAGTTTAAGGATTGGGAGATTTTCTCCGGTCGCCTTGCAATGGTAAAGTTTTACTTCTTCGAATGTGCTAAATAATTTTTCTTAACCTAGCATGCATCTTGTATCTGACTGATTTTTTAATTTCTATTTTTGAGGTTAGCGAGCAACACAGTCTTACTCTTTACATTCAATATGATAGTGCTGTGCATGAATGATAATTTCCATTGCGTACATTAAATAGGTTTGGTTGGGAAAAGCCCTGTGCATAAACATTCTCCAGGAAAGCGCTGCCATCAGTTTTATGATCAATTCAGTTGCAATTTAACTTCAGCTGTAATGTCAAAGTGAAAACTCTAAGTTCCTGTAATTTTGCCCTGCAAAAACGAGCAGTGATGGCACACACCACCATTGTGTGTACAATACCTTTCCAAAGCAGCTTTTGTTATTTAAAGGCACTTCGCATTCTTAAAAACATAACACAGTGGCGAAGATGTAAGTTATTGAAGTTGCATACCCTGAACAAAAAATCATGCACTTTATGTTCTTATTTTATGGTAACTTTAGGCATTGGACGTTTCTGGATAACATGTCCTGTATCAAAAAATTGAAACTGAAATGTTTTTATTGTGTCTGTGGGGAGACCTGCATCAACGTGTCCTATATTAATTGTTTTTGTAAAAAACAAATCAAAACTGAAACTGTGTGATTTACTTATGTCTTCAAGTAGAGCCAAATGTGGTAAAAGTAGACTCAAACTGAAGTGTCGTATTACGCCCGTGAAAAAGACTAAAATCCAATGTGCTGACCCTGAATATTTCATTGACAGTTTGCAAAACCATGTATGCCAGGATAGTGGACACTATAGTGAATTATGGCCACTTAGTTAACATTCATTTATAATTTAATGTGTATAATTTATTGCTTTTCATGATATCAAGGCGCATGAGATCTTGATTAAGGCATGTGGCTTGAGTTATACAAGTCACAAGTTCCAGCCCAATATTGGCTGGCACTGAGATATGTAAGCAATAGCTAAAAAAATTTTAAGACTAAAGTGATCGAACAGATCCATAAGGTCAGTTTCAGTACTACATCAGAAATTAGCAGTATGTGCAATGCGGGATAATTATGCAGTCTCAACCCAATCAATTAATAAGTGTGATTGACAATGAACTTGTTATCATATATGTTGGATGTTAAGTCTGTTTAAAGAGGAAGATCATCAGTCTGTTTTTTCCTTGTAGTATTTTGAACTATGACCCTACTGCAATATATACTGGGAGATTTTTTTTTCCTTTTTAATAAAAAAATTGGAACAAAGAACATGAATACTAAATTTTACATATTTTTAGAATGTGTGAATATTACAGTGAACTTGTTATCATACGTGTTGGATACTTGGATGCTACGTCTATTTAAAGATGAAGATTATCATTCTGATTTTTACTTGTATTTTGAACTATGACCCTACCACAATAGATACTGGGAGTTTTTTTATTTTTACTTTTTTTTTTAATAATACAAAAACTAGAACAAAGAACATGAATAGATATTTTTAGGATGTGTGAGTGTTCGAATATAGGAACAAAGCTGGGTTGTAGTTATGCTTTTTATAATTTTAACTGTCAGAATATGGTGAAATATTTGATCCAGATCTGCATGCACCTTGTATGGTCACAAGGGTAATAGTAGTTTAGCTATATATTTATAATATATATTTCTTATTTTGCCAAGAGAATCCTTTTCCTTTTCAAATTAATCAAATCCCATAATTGAGTCACTGGGAATTGAACTCTTACCTTTTGGATACACACCTTGCAGCTTGCAATTTTGTGCAGGTAGTTCATCTATTTTGCATTGGTTTTTGTGTTATGATCATAATTATGTATCTTTGAAACAAAGTCTTAGCAACTGGTAGTTCTTGTGAAAAAGTTCATCTCTTGGGCCAACATTATGATGATAATTAGCCAACTGGTAATTGATCTCTCCACCAAAATTAATGGTTACAAACTTTTAGTTTGTTATCTTTTAGTCTCATTTTCTTTGCAGGAATAATGCTTTATTTTCCTATATTAAAAATCTGTTACATAATGATAACTTCTCTAATATTTACCAGACTTTTTAGATGTTTCCTGCTGGTTATTTCTCTTTGGTTAGTCGTTGATCATTCCTAAAGTGCATTGGATAATTTTTTGGTGGCAAGAGCAGTATTCCATTAAATTTATGCAATTGGAATTATTATACCGCTATTACATGCTTCAAACACTCAACTGGGGCTAGTGAAAAATGCAGATAGTTTTTGCTGCTACAATTAATGTGGAGATCTTAACCGGAAACTCAATTTTTCACAAAGTTGACCCTCAGAAGATATGCGAGTTTGGGGGTGTTTGTATTCTCTCAATCCTTGGTGCTGCTTCATTTGCTTGGGCTTCACACGCAAGGACCCAGGTCTCGAGTATATTTTCTGATCAGTGCATTAAGTTTGTTGATTCTGTTATTGATCAGCTAATTGATGGACTTTTCTACGAGGAAGATGAGGTGATGGAGGAGGAAGATATTCATTTTCACACTAAATAAAATTTATCTTATGCTAGCATATGTATGAATTTCCTGGGTAGTATAATTTCCATTTAATTATCATGTATACTTAAGTTTCTGAGGATAATTTTTGTACGTATTATTTTTTATGAATGTAGTCGTTGTACATACGTGAGAACATAGCTATGCTCTGGCAGACATATGAGATTGGAAAGTTCTGATGTATAGGAGATAATATCCCCCAGATTTACCAAACCATGGCAATGCTTGCATTTCCCTTTTGAAATGGTGTGGCAGATTTTCCTGTTTAAATTAATGTACAATTGATGATATCTGCTATCAATGCTCGCAGAGCAGCTAGTTCAGTGATCCTTAGGCACTCTGACATGTGAAAAGTTTTGATAAGCTGAAGGGTTAACCCAGGAATATATCAGGTCGGTAAAAGCCGTTATTTATTACCATTATTCATTGTGGTGAGGCTGTGTTTTTAACAAGGATTCTCTATTTGTCATCCTATAAACACTATTGGTAACTTGTGAAGGCGTATATACTGTATTATTCATGTTTAATTTAAGTGTGAGGTCAATTAGCAATCATACAAAAACCTTGGTGTTATAATGCTAAATTAAATTTTATCTTGTAAGTTTGATTTTAGCGGGTTTGTTAGTAAAAATTTAGTTTCAATTTCATAATTTTCTGCAAGTATTGTTTGTGTAACACTGAATTATATTTCATTCATAATCTTCTTGCGCTTACTTATAAAAAGGGTCATACTAGTTATATGGAAAGGCTTGATTTTGGAACACTAGATACTGAATCACTAAATTATATTTTGTCTATAATCTAGGTCATATGTTTAATTCTAGTGGCAACATGAATAAATATTTAGTTTGAATTTCATAATCCTCTAAGAGGTCTTATTCTTGTAATACAAAATTATATTTCATCTATAAAAACTCTAGCACTTGATTATAAAAGGGTATAAAAGGTTTATAATTTTTTTTTAAATTGATCTATTGGATTTTTTGTAAGGGGAAAATATTCTCTATGTCAAATTATAGATACATTGAATAATAAAGTATTTTTTTGTAGTGTTGGAAAATGAAAGAATCACTATAATTATAGTCTAAAACACATAGCCAATGTTATACTTTAGAAGAAATTATACAGAAATCTATATCTATCTACAATACCAAGGTACATTAATGACAATTTAGTCCCATAGCAATAGAATTGTTGTAGTTTCTTTTCATGAATTGTAATGGTCAACAAATGATCAGAATGTGTCTCAATTTGATTTTCAATTTATATTTGAGTGTGGCTATGCTTAGATGTAACACTGATTCAGTAAAAATCAAATTTAATTGATTTTTGAAACATTGCAATGCTCCAACTTAGCATAAATTTATATTTCTTGCATTTTGCTTTGTTGTAATTAATCAATAATTTTATATAATGTTAGCATTTACATTTCTAATTGCATTAGTAATGGCAAAATAAGTGTGTTGACACCTTAGAGTGTTAATTGTGATTAACTTAGTAATCCCAACAATTAGTTAGCTTGGTCACCCAACAATTGACGATGAGGACACTCATTACTCTAGAGCTTAGTCTCATAGTTAGCTATTAGCTTAGTTTATTTCTATTTTTAGTAACTCTATATTTAGTAATCATGGGTTGAACAACATCAATAATCATGTCTCAATTACATTTAACCATAGAATTCATGCTCCCTACAAACATGATTGGTAAGATAGTTATCTGTAATATACCTTAGCTACTCTAGACATTTCGCCTAGTTTGTGTACAAAAATCTCATATAAATCATTAGGCACATCGTAAAAGGATTACCTATTGAATTTGGCAGCATTGCATATAATATCAATGTTAAATTCCTTGTTGTCTTAGATCAACATTGATGATGCTTATATGGGTCATCTTTCTTAGTAAGTATCTTTTATTTTGGTAATACTTATGTGGGTTACATTTCTCTGTAATTATCATTTTGTTCAATGAAGCTAGCACATAGGGAGAGGTTAGTTTCACAAAAATTCTAAGTTGTTCCACAACCCTTCATCATCTATAATAGTGAATTCCTAAGATCCATGACCTTTAACCATGTTTCATAGAGGGGTATTTTGGTCAATTTTTTGGCTTCCCTTGATACTAGATTTAAGAAGTAATAAATAACTCCTATAGGTATATTTTATTTTGTTTGATTTTGGTTTGAAAAATCTCATTGTGTGTAATGAGTAAACATCCTAACTTTTGATATTTTAAAATTGAGAGATTGTTGTTGGCTTCCATGAATTTGGGGGTAGGTGGTAAAGGAATTTTTGTATAGATATTTGAACATACATTATTTTTTATTTTATTATTTGATGATTGTAGGTGGCACTCATATTTTTTAAAGATGTAACAACCCATATTCATGCCTATCTAGGTATTTAATATTTGATTCCAAAAACTCCTTAGGAAACATTTGTAATTTCTTTTTCCTACTCAATCACATAGATTGCATTTTTCCTTTCTTTTTACCTTCTAGGTAATACAAGTGTTAACAAAGATGAGATAAATGACCTATATGATGCCTAGAATATATTTCTTTAGTATTTTAGCATTTTAGCATTTTTGTAACATCCCATGCCTTGTTAAGGGCAGAATTGTACTATAGCATTGTAATTAACCTTCGAAAGAAGGGGTGCCTTGTTATGAGGAGTTGTGATTATTTATGATATCCCTTAAGAATGGTTCAACCTATGTCATTTAAGGCTAGGCTTAGAAGTCATGTCACCATGGAGTTGTAGAGCCAGGATTGGCAAGTAATGGGAGCTAGGTGAAGCAGACAAGAAGGTATTGATTACCCCTTTGGTTGGATAGCCTAACTATGGTGGAAGTGTTGGATTGCCTTTAAGACCTTAAGTACCATAGGAAGATAACCTAGAGGGCATTACAATGTACCATTTGTATCAATAAAATTTTTCCTTGCTTTCCTTTCTACTTAATTTGGTGCCACAATATTATTTACCAAGTTATTTTGTTATATTTCTATTATAATTCCATGAGTGCAATGGATTATGCAATGAATGATTATGTTTTATTGACATTTGAGAATGGGATGTTACATTTGGTATTGGATCAAACCATGATTTAGGAGCTAAAGTGGATGAGAATACTATTAAACTTTATTATTATTATTATTATTATTATTATTATTATTATTATATGGAAGGTGATGAGTGGTAAGGTACCCCTACACTCAACCATACGAGTACGAGCATTTCACGACGATCTGATCGAACTCTATAGACGGACTAGTTGTGGTATCTAGACGATTACTAGTAGATCGTAGTGCACTGTCTTCCCACCTGGACTAGTATTAGCTTTGTCACCTATGGTTTAGTCCAGAGTGAGCTGTATGATGTGTTCATACACTAATGCTACTCCTGGGGATGATGGGAAATAATATCAACTAAACTAGGAGAGAGAGAGAGAGAGAATCTAAACTAGCCTAAGTGCAATGAGCATCCGTTCCTTAATCATCTGTACACATCTTGGACCTTGTGCACGATTACCACTGGGATTACCAAGCGCATGGACTAGGTACGCTACTAGGTTACCAAGTAGTCACACTTAAATGCTCGTGATTAAGTCATACTCATTCCATGTTACTAGGAGATAAGGGTAGAGAGATATTAACTAAGGAGCAATAAATAACAATAACAATTAAATAATTAAGCTAAGTGGATGCTGCAATGATGAAGTAATCTCAATATTTATTGCTGGTCATGTGCGTGTCCAAGTACGTCACACTTGAATAAGGATGCTGTACAATTGCAATCATCACACTGTGGGCATGCACTAGGAAAAAAGGGTTGAGAGGCAAAAATGACAAAAAGTCCCTACCTTAGTACCAACAAACTACTTTTCCAAATATGCTTGCCTCTTATTTATAGATGAGAAGACAGGCTACGATATCGTATACATGATATTGCGTCGCCTGTGATATCACGTACGTGATATCACAGCCAACAATTCATGACTCATCATACCCCCACGACTGAATGAAAACTCGTCCTCGAGTTAAAGTGAAAACAAGCTCTATTGATTACATAGTGGATAGGTATGGGATTATTGACTGACTAGAATGGATTCATGCCGTAGTGTGGAATCAAAAAAAAAAAATTGAGACACAACACAAAGAATGCAAAAGAAAATCCTATAACTACAAGATTGGGTGGAACTCATGTAGTTCATGGTAGCAGTGGCTTCTCCATGGATGTCTTTCCCTTGTCTTGTGCTCCAAGTCTTGGGATTTGATGGCATTGAAGTATGGCCTAGAGTTTCTCCTCTTGTAAGGCCTTGAGTGCCTTGGCATGAGTGTAAGTTTGCATTTGTGCCATAGAGGCATCCTAGTCAGCCTTTTCTTTTTATTCCACCACCCTTTTATTCTCTGTCAACAGTTTATTAAGTTGCTCAGTTCTAAGCTACCTTTGGCTCTATATTCGGAAGGTTTAGTACTTCCGAAATGGCTTGAACAGAGAAATCAACAGTCACACCACAAATGTTAACTGTGGTGTCTTCTTCTTTGTTGTGCCAAAATTGGTACGTTTCCCCTAAGTACTAGGCACCGCTTTCAGAGAGGGTAGGTCAAAATTGGGACCCTTTGAGGTGATCCCTAATGGCCTTCGGAGCAAATTTTGCGAAAATTTCAAAGTTTAATTCCACGATCACTGTAGTTAATATGGACCTTTCATGGATGGCCTGAACACAATCCTGGGGCAATGTGAGATGTTGTCCCTGTTCAGACACTATAGCAGCTCCTCCTTCTGCATGCCTTGATTGTACAATGGCAGGGTCTTCTTGGTGGATACTAAATGATTGTTCATCCTACTCTGCATGTTCTTCGGTAGGAGCTTGTCCTTCACCTCTCCTAGGTCACTTGATCACACCTTGAGCAGGACCTTCCTGTTGTCTACGTTTTGGGGCCATCTACAATTACACGGGGCCAATCGTTAGTAAGGTTGTTACCAAAGTTAGGTTATACCTTACTGCTTGCCTTAATGAATTTGCTTTATCTCTGTGTGATGTCACTTATTAGGAGAAAACATCCCCGAAAGATTATAATATTGAATCCTCTTTGCTTAGGTGGTTTCCAAATCTAGTTTCCCGGTATAATTAAGGATGAAATTGTTTTTGGCGCATTTATCCTTAATTTTATAACTAATTACCCTTAATAATGTCCTTCGGGTGATGACGAATTTCAAAAAATTTATTAGCATGTGCTCGTCCCCCACGACTAAGCTGAACACTCCAAGTTCAAGTAGGTTCAAACAGAATGAAAATTGAAGTACCAGCGAGCGAGTTATGGATATGAAAGCAAGAGATGCGCAATCACGAGTCATAGAGAGAAATTTGAAAAAATTCCCCCATGTGAACAGTTGCAAATGATGTTGATTAGCGCAAGGGGGTCACGTATATATATATTTTTTGGACGCGATATCGCATACGCGATAGCGCGGACATGATATCACGTTGGCTGCGATATCACATGTGCGATATTGTGGCCTATTGAAGTTAGGGCACTTTATAGAATGTACCAAATTTTTAATATTTTTTTGAAATTAAATAATGTAAACTAAGGACATCTAGATGAGTGTTAAAGGGTTTTAGGATAATTCAACTAGTTCTGAAGACATGAAAATTATGATGGTGTGGAATTTATCAATAAGGACCTCGGATGGTAAGGGAGAGAAAAAGGCTATGTGATGGTTTATAGGAATGTTTGAATCGAAGGGATAGTAATAAGGGAAAGAATATTGTTGAAAATACGCTGAGGGTGATAGATGGTGTGTGGAAGATGTGTTATGAGTGTAAACCACAAAAAATTACGCAAGTGGGTCCTCCCCAAAGCAGGTTCCAACCTATAATGCCCTCATGTAACCACACCTTAAAATGTTCATAAGCATTAGAAGGATTAAATGTAATCCACACTGGTCCCACAAAACACACACATGTAAGTATCATCGGAATGAGGTAAGAATTCTATGCTATATGAGACACAAGCTACAATTACATGAACAATGAGATGAGATGGACTATAGAAGGGATTGTAGATATTGGGACATGAGGTAACTGATTCAGGGCACAATGAATCCTATGTATAAAGAGTGATTAACGTGTCATTAACCCGTCATTCTAAAATCAGGACCAAGTCCATTCCTCTAATCAGTGACACCGCATTGTTTCATCCCATGATGAGCGACTATGAGAGTACCATAACAACAAGGCGTATGATCACTTGGAATTTTGTTCAAGGGAGGAGTGATTTTTTTGCTTTGTGGCACTTTTTTTTTTTCGATTGATGAATCTAGAGAAGCCGCCAACCTTCAAGCATGGATGCATGTCTTTCCAATGGGACCCCCTAAAACAGTATTGGATTTTTGAGTGCCTTTTGATTACTCTTACTCCCATTTTGCATTAGATCTACAAGGATCTTAGTACAACCATGTTGCATGATAACTCTCACAGACGTCACCAAAGAGAATCCGAAAGTCCCCTTGATGTCACACCCTAATCATTCCCTCTTGGTCTATCCTTCTTCATTATGGGTACAATGAACACAAAATTAATTTTAAGTTTTAAGAATGTCAAGAATATCACTGTACCCTTGAACAGAACCTCTTATTTGTAGAATGGATGAGTGGATGTAATGGGCTCATTGTCCAAATAATTGATCACTCGAGACTCGATAACATAGAACACACCTCAACCAACGAGCCACATGAGTGTTTTATTCGTAGATGAGATTACTTATAAAAAGATAAAAATACAAAAAGACAAAAAGATAAAACAAGAATTTGAAAAATGAAAAACTGGAAAACAAGAAATTGTAAAATTAAAGAAAATAAAAAAAATTATTAATCTTGCTTGTTATTAGAATGGGAGATATCCCCCATAACTAAATGGTTGAGCATGGTGAGGATTAATAAATGAAAGATGAGGATCCTTGCATGTTGAAAATATTGAAACTTGGTCATACTTACCCCATTGGGGTTCACACACCTGATTATAGTAAGCATAGTGGGGCAATTTATAGGATGTGGTTCTCGAGTAAAGGGTTGACCCACTATGATACTTGAGACTGTAAGATGGTATGCAAGGATTAGGATGTCACCCTCTATGGCTGTATTCATTAGGCCATATGGTTGTTGGAGTGTTAATTGGTGGCCTTGATGAAGTAACATGAGGCGTTAGGTTTGAGGAGAAGGATGCACCACAGTGTTGGACTTGTGCTGAGTTGGAGAATGCAGTAGCCTTGGAACTGTGTTGTCTCTTCCTACGGTCATGTCTAAAGAAGGGATGCCTTTGATGTTGAGGAGGTCTCTCACTGCTGTTAGTAATAGTAGCACAAGTAACGTTCATGGGTTGTTGCTATGGTGTAGACACTTCAAGAGCAGTTGATGGCGATGTAGGAGGGAAAGGATGAGAATGTTAAAATTTAGGAGAAGTGTAAGGTACACAAGGTGGTGTTTGTGTTGAGGACATGGGCTGACAGTACTGAGGGAAATAATAACATGACAAGATAGAGTATGTTGACCCAATCGGGGAAATAGGATGTTGACCTAGATAAGCATTTGGATTCGGATGATACGAAGGGTATCCCCAGTTTAGGGATGACTTCCCCCATGACTGGGATTGTTGCCACTGTAATTGAACATAGTATCTTTGTACGAACTATGGGTGTAACATGCTTCCCCAATGCTCATATAAATGTAACAAGATTGGGCATTGGCCCTTGGGATGATCGTACATGCAAATGTTGCATTCATACATATCATTGGCAGTTGAGATCTTGTTTTCTTCATCCCTTCTTTCTGATTGTCTAATGGTATTTTTTCCTACTTCTCAGGTTGTCAAAACTCTATCTCCAATAATATTGATATATTCTTCATACTTTTTATGCATCCATTCTAGCATCTTATTGATCTTTGCCTCGATTTCCTCTAATGATTGTTGTACTGGCAAAGATGGTTCTTCCTCCTTGAGATAGGTTGATTTCTCCNTTCTTTTGCTACCCACTTAATAAGCTCTTGGAATTGATGGATTTGTAGTTCGTATAGTTGACCTTGGGCATACATCCCTAGGGTCTCTCTTGTTTCATCACGAAGCCCATCAATGATATGGTACATTAGCCTTTCCTCAGAGAACTCATGGCCTGGAAAATTGTTTAATATTGCATAATATCTTTCTAAGGCCATGTCCAAGGGTTCATGTTATGCTTGTTTCCACTCTTGGATTTGTTTCCTCAAGGTCGACACTCTTGCGTAGGTTTGAAATCTTTCATTAAAGAGTTCCACCATTGTTGGCCAACATCGTATTGAATTTGGTTTTAATGATCTATACCATACTTTTGCTTGGCCAACGAGTGTCATAGGAAAGAGCTTGAGTTTTTTCCAACAGTTATCAATGTTGTTCCATGCACAGGAATCATAGAAGGCATGTGAATGTTGTTGTAGATTTAAGTCATAGCCTCCTGAGAAATTGAGAAAGTAGTTTAAATCGATCTTGGGTAGGAGGCTCTCTTTATGATGCCTACGGGAGATTCGAATAGCCTCTTGTATTTGAGTTAGGCTTGTAGTGGCCAGTAGGGGTTCATTGTCATTGAGTAGGTTATGCTTTCATGCGTTGGAATGATGCTGCCTTCGTTTATGTTTATAAGAAATCCCCACCTCAGATTGCGTACTCCAACCTTCATTGTCATATAATTCGTTGGTTCTCCAATGAATTGCCTCACTAGATGTGGCATTATCGTAGTCTCATAGGAGAGGCATGGTTGTGAAATTATGTCTGAATTTGTATGTGACTTTTTGCAATTATTTCTTCCTAAAAGATATATTGTTAATTCCTATATAATGACCTTGTATGATATAACTAATCTAGATAACTAGCATCATCCCTGGCAATGACGCCAATGATGAGTGGTGAGGTACCCCTACAATCAACCATATGAATACGAGCATTTCATGCACGATCTGGTTGAACTCCGCAGATGGACTAGTTGTGGTATCTAGATGGTTACTTGTAGATCACAGTTCGTTGTCTTCCCACCTAGACTAGTATTAGCTTTGTCACATATGGTTTAGTCCAGAGTGAGGTGTATGATGTGTTCCTATACTAATGCTACTCTTGGGGATGATGGGAAATAATATCAACTAAACTAGGAGAGAGAGGTTGAGAGAGAATCTAAACTAGCCTAAGTGCGATGAGCATCTGTTCCTTAATCATTCGTACACATCTTGGACCTCGTGCACAACTACCATTGGGATTACCAAGCGCATGGCTGAGGTACGCTATTGGGTTACCAAGTAGTTACACTTAAATGCTTGTGATTAAGTCATACTCATTCCACGTTACTAGGAGATAAGGGTAGAGAGATATTAACTAAGAAAGAATAGATAACAATAACAATTAAATAATTAAGCTAAGTGGATGCTACAATGATGCCATAATCTTGATCTTTATTGCATGTCCAAGTATGTCACACTCGAATAAGGATGCCATACAATTACAATCATCACACTGCGGGCATGCATTGGGAAAGAAGGGTTGAGAGGAAAAACTGACAAAAAGTCCCTACCTTAGTACCAAGTAAACTACGTTTCCAAATTTTCCCACCTCTTATTTATAGATGAGGAGACAGGCTACGATATCGTGTACGCGATATCGCATCTAGGCTGTGATATCGTGTATGTGATATTGTGTCGACTGTGATATCACGTACTTGATATCATGGCCAAAAATTCATTACTCATAAGAAGGAATACATCAAACATGGAAATAAAAGTGGGATACATCAAGAGATATAGAAGGAAGCAGAATAGAGCTTAGTTATTTGGTTTAAAAAGTTTGAGAAGGTTAGAAATGGTATTTGATTGGGCCTCATGTTTCTCCTTCGTAGCGTCTTTCTAATTGATTACTGCTTGCCATTCAGCCAAACCATTGCACATTTGTTTGATGTATTTGGCAACACTTGTTGCTGCAGTTTGTACCTTATCCATCTTCGCAAGTTCACCTTCCAATAGATTCATTTGAAGAGACCATTGGGCCATGCCTTCTTGCCATTCTTTTCCTTTTCTATACATACACAAGACAAGATTAAGGATATGAGTGTAAAGATCATAATAAAAAAAAAAGAAGAAAGAAAAAGAGAGAATAAGAGTTACTTTTGCAAAGTTGATTATTCTCAACCTGGAGGATGCATATGCATTTCAACAAATAATGAGCAAGACAAGTGGCACTCTCTAATTCTCCTAAGACATGCTCAAAATTTTTGATAACTTCAAGAACATCCTCATAAATAGTATGAAAGGATGATGTAGCACTAGCTTGCACTAATTCATAATTGAAGTTGAAAGATCTGGAGTTCCACAAATGGTACAATTCTTCATGGATAGAGTAAAGTGTATTTCTTACAATCCATTCATCAAGATTTCGAAGAAGAACAAGTTCTTCCTTAGTAGTAGCCACCATTTGTCCTAATGAGAAAGGGAAACCCATGATGGTGAGAAAAGGAGTTATGGGAATAGACCCAAGAACTGAAGACATCGACACAACTTGTGGTAAAGTATCCCTTACTAGGTTCACACGAGAAGAAGTCACATGTGGTGATTTCAATGGTGGAGGGATTGGAGTTTATTTAGAGCTAGTATCTGTGGAAGTATCCTTTTTCAAATTTTGGATGAAGTAACTCTGACCCAGAGATATTTGCAACAAAGTGAACATCACACAAAAATAAGAAGAAAAAGGGAAGCATTCAAATTTTATATAACGAAACTTACCTCTAGTTTCTTTCTTTTTGTTTAGCACCTAAAATGACCTTGTCGCTAGAACTTTGGCCAATACATTATTTCTAATAAAAAAATTGTTTTAATTAGAAATAAAATATATAAATAGGCCACTAAAAAGAAAATATATAAATAAATAAATAAATAAAAACCTTATAATTGAGCTCTATTGCACCCACATCCTTCCTTCCTAGAGTTGCCCTAGCTCCTTCAAGAATCTGAGCACCTCCCACTGTCTTAGTGTACATCCTAGATTTCACTACCAATAAATACATACAAAAAAAAATTAATAAATCAAAAAATATCAATAAGATAAGATAAGTATTATACCTCATTAATCTCCTCTAGATTTTAAATTTTTCTGAGAGTTATTCGACCCTTTTTGGCATCTTTAACTTAACTCCTTACAGTTCTTTTTTTCTCAAGGTACTCAGGATGAAGATTAAAATTAAAATAGTCAAGAATGTTAGTGGTAGAATTATAACTTAAGATCAAAGTCATGATTAAGGGTACATAGGTGATGTAGGGTCTCTCTTACTAGCCATAGCAAGCTCCAAAGTAAGAAATAAGGTAGAAAAACAAGAAAGTGACCAATCAAATACTTTACCATTCTTTGCACCATGAAGAAGATAGACTACATATGAGGAGACATGAGAACACTGAGATTTCCATAGGACTTTGTTTTATATAAATTAACATATGTGGAAATCAATATCACTATTAAAATCAACTTGGTGAAATTTCTTCCGAACTAGGGAAGAATGAGAAAGATAATTAGACATATCTTTTTTACAAAAATCTTTGAACTCAGCTGATTTCAAACTAGGATTAAATGGATCCTTTCTAAGCTAAAACCCCAAAGAAGTACGTATAACATTAGGGGTAATTATTATAGTTTCTAAAATTATTTTAGAAAGAGAACTATCCTAGGGACAATAAACATTGCATAGATCTCTTATAAGATCCTTGCATTTGACATTATAAAAAATTGAAAAACTAATAACTTTGATAACCTTGAAGCTCTAAGATATTCAAAACCAACAACATCTACCAAACTCCAAATTGTATTGGTAGCCTCAACTATATTATTTTGATGCAACTCAATAGAAATAGAGGTAAAGCTATCTAAGGGAGTAGTAGATGTAGGAGAAGCTTGACTAAAATGCTTTGGAGGAGCCATCATGTAACTTGCTATGTTACAATTTCTCTTTGCAACTATTATGCAAGAATGGTTGATTTGAGAAAAAGAACCTAGTTCCATGAATTTATAAAAATCCTAGTAACTATTATAAGCAAAGATGATTCAAGAAAAGTGAAGAATAATTTAAGTTAACATGTGGTTAATTATTAATTAACACTTAGTTGATGTCCACTTTTGTTTATTTTCTAGTTGATAGATCAAGAAAAGTGAAGAATAATTTAAGTTAACATGTGGTTAATTATTAATTAACACTTAGTTGATGTTCACTTTTCTTTATTTTCTAGTTGATAGGTTAAGTAAACTAGCATTATCTCTATCCAACTAAGTGTGTAGTGCTCTCCTAGCTAATTCTAATGGTGTTAATCTTATTGAAATCTTATGGTTTGAGAGATATGGTATTTCTTAAGTTACATAAAATTTATTAAAAATTAAATCTTTTTTTTAAAAAAAGAGGAGCTGTTGGCGCACTAGCCAATAAGGGCCATGCCACCTTACTAGACAACGCAACACCTTTTAGGGCCATGTTGGTCATACAAGGCCAAAGATTGAATCCCTGCATAACCACATGCATGCTATCATTAAGCATCATATGGTCCTCAACATCATTTACCTCTTCGTGCTCCATGATGGCTTCAACTTCAGCAATTTGGGAGCTTCTCAGATGGATGTAAAGGTAGAGTTCAACTTTATAGAAGTCGATGCATAGATGGCTATAATAGAAGGTGCAATATCTAAGGTGATACATGACATTGAAGTTGTGCATATGGTGTGGCCGCAACATGACATGGAGTGTATTTGGGATCATGGTGCTAGCCAGTTGATGAGTGGTGAGGTATCCCTACACTCAACCATATGAATACGAGCATGTATGCATAATCCAGTCAAACTCTGTAGATGGACTAGTTGTGGTATCTACATAATTACTCATTGATTGCAGTTCGCTGTCTTCCCACTTGGACTAGTATTTACTTTTTCACGTATGGTTTAGTTCAGAGTGAGGCGAGTGATGTGATTCTAGACTAGTGCTACTTCTAGAGACGATGGAAAATAATCTTGTTTTAAGCTAATAGGTGATGAGAAGCAAAATATAAACTAGCCTAAGTGCAATAAGCATATGTCCTTAATCATCCATGTGCATCTTGGACCTTATGTATTACTTTTGGGATTATCAAGCACACATTACTGGAGCACTCCTAGATACGCTACTGGGTTACCAAGTAGTTACACTTAAATGTTCATGATTAAGTCATACTCATTCTACATTTAATAACAGGAATAGTAAATGATGGTAGAGAAATATTAACAAAAAAAATAATAAATAACAATTAATAATTAAAATAATTAAAAGCTAAGTGAATGCTGCAATGATGAAGTAATCTCGATCTTTATTGCCAATCATGTGCATGTCCAAGTATGTCACATTCGAATAAAGGTTCCATACAATTACAATCATCACACTATGGGCATGCACTGGGGAAAGAACTAAAACGAATTGAAAATTGACCAAAAAAACTCTACACTTACACTTACCAACCTCTCTCTTTCCTGTGTGCTCGAATGTTGTATTTATAGGCATATATAGGAATCAAAATATTGTGTATTCGATATCATTACCCAGGTTGTGATATTGCATACCCGATATCAAGGATCCAATATCGGAGCTTAGCAAACCATGCTTCATCATACCCCCATGATTGAATAATAGCTCGTCCTCGAGTTAAAAAAATGAGAATGAGTTCAATTGATTACACAGTGGATAGGTATGGGATTATTGACTAACTAGGAATTACTCATGCTATAGTGTGGGATTGAACAAAACAAAATTAGAACATAGACACATAATTACAAAATACAAAATTTTTTGGAACACATGTGGTTCCTTGCAGTGGTGGCTCCTCCATGGGTCTCTTCCCCTTATCTTGTGCTTTGGAAATGGATGTCTCTGAAGGAGTGCCTGGAGTTTTTCTTCTTTGGTCTAGGGATCTTGTGCCGTCCATGCTGATGCTCCAATGTTTGATGGAGTCGACACCTCCCATGGGCATGGCAGTTGCAGGAACATCTAATTGGCCTTGACATACCAAGAAACAAACAACCATCATTCCTCTTCATAGGCTCTGGGTTTGTTCTTGTATTCTTGGTAGTTTGTGAGCCATCGAGCCAAATCTGGTGTTGCATCTTTTTGTCCTTAGTAGCTGGTCTTGACCACCTCTAATTCAAAATTTACTACTTCTAATCTCTATAATGTCTTCTTGTGTTCAAAAAATTCTATTTCATACTTAGCAGAGGTGGTTGCTACCTACTTCTCCAATTCTATTCTTGGGTGTCCTGTTGTTAACATGGCTAAGTTGGCATACCACAGGTTTGCCAACTCAATGTACTCTATAAGATCTTGTATCTGCAAATCCTGGCTTTTCAATTCTGCTTGGTGGGCAAAGGCATAAGTATCCAATATGGCCTACCAATCAACGTTTTGAGCACTGAGAGTGTTAATATGGGCCTTGGCCATATGGATTTCTTTTTTGATCACCTATTTGTACTTCCCCACCTGATCTCTGAAATGTTCTTTGAGCTTCTCATGTCGCTTGGCCTCAATTTTCCATGCATTTATTTCAATCATTATCTTCTGATGGATCACGCATACCTCCTCCATTGAGAGGATTCTATTTTCTTTGGCAAAGCGATTCATATCTTGGTTGACCCTTATTAATTGTTCTTGCAATTGCTGAAAATTTTCCTTGAGAACATTCTTTTATTTTTCTACTGTAGTCAACTAGAGATTTTTGGTGGCAAGGTGTTTATTTTCTTCTTGTGAGGCCTTGAGTGCTTTTACATGTGCATATGTTTGAGCTTGTGCCTTAGAAGCATCCCAATTAGCCTTCTCTTTTCCTCAGCAACTTTTTTATTCTCTACCAATAATTTAGTTAGCTGTTCCATTCGAATGGATTCTAGCTAGTCTGTAGGGATGAGTTGGAATTGATCCCACTATGCAACTTGCAGGGTGACAAGCTTTTCTTGGAGTCTTTCTAACTCCTCCTCTACATGCTTGGCCTTGACCTTTGCCATGACCAACTTTCCTTTTGTAGAGATTAGGTCTAACTATGTTACTGTGAAATCTTGAGAGATGTCAAACAAGGACATCATCACTTGTCTTGTCTGTAGCAACTGATCTAGAACATCCTCATGATTTTCAGGAGTCATTGAGGGACCGACCAAGGTTTGAGCATCATGTGTTCTTGTAAAATCTGCTGATGGCACAACAGGGATATTAAATGATTCTTTTATGTGGTTTGCAACCACTTCTGCTACTCCCACTACATCTTGACACTGCATGACCACTATTTTGGTGCCTTCACCAGTTTCTAGTTGCACTTGAGAGGATGTAGCATTTCCAAAGATCTGTTGTGACTAGTGTGATTCCCCTCCTCCTAGTTGGATGGACACCTCACCTTGTGTGCGATCAATTGAGATTATGGATTGTACAACATCATCAATGACCCTGAAGAGATTGGCTTCATTATGGTTTTCCCAAATGACTGATTTAGCGATGGCCCTAAGATGGCTCATTGATGGTCAATAGTCTAGCGGTGGCGGTGGCGGTTGGTCTTGCTAGCCCGTAGGTTATGTGCTAGGCTTCACTTCCTATTGTTGACTAGACCTTGTGACTGGAAGTTGTCTAGACCCTACAATTTCAAGTGCAGGGGGCCCCATTGTCTATTCTTGCTTAGGCTTCAATGTCTCACTAGCACTTTTCCTTGGGGTTGGTGGCTTTAGTAATTTAGCAAATGAGGCATTTTGAGCCTTTTTAGGGGCATCATTGGTGTACCCAAAAATTTTAGCATGTCGACATAGCTTTTTGATTAGGCAAGGAAAAGGTAATGCAAACTTCCTTGTCTTACATTCTTCAAAACACCTTAAAATGTTGGTGAGATATAAATAAGGTAGGTTGACATTAACCTTGCGCATCAAGATGGCACTTCCTGTAGCCACATAGGTGGAAATTCTGTTCAATCCTTTTGTTGGAAAAATGTGATATGTTCCAAGTTTGAAGTAGATCCTCTCTTCAAGTGTGAGCTCTCCATATGCTTTATCCTCATTGCCATATGCCTTTTTTAACCATATCTTGCATGCATCCACATTAGAGCGAGTGGATAGGTGAGCAACCTTAGGCCCTATGTTCAAAAGGTTTAGGACTTTCAAAATGGCCTTGGTAGAGAAATCAACAGAAATCCCACCAATATCTGTGGTGGTACCTTCTTCTTTGTTGTGCCAAAATTGGTACGTCTCCTACAGGTACTAATCACCATTCTTTAAGAGAAAATGCCATAATGGAGACGCTTTAATTTGGTTTCTGAGTACCTTAGGGGAAAATTCAGTGAAAGGTCCAAAATTGAGTTCCACAATCATAGCTGCTAATGTGGAACTTTCATGAATCTCTTGAACACATTTCGGAGACAACGTAAGATGTTGTCCCTATTCAGGTGCCGTGTTGTCTCCACCTTCAGCATGCCTCGATTGCACAGTAGCAAGAGGTTCCTGATGAATGCTGAATGATTGTGCCTTCTACCTTTTATGTTCTTCGATAGGTGCTTGGGCTTTGCCTCTCCTTGGCCATTTGGATGCATCCTGAGAGGGTCCTCCTTGTTGTCCTCTTTTAGGGGCCATCTGCAATCACACAGGATCAATTATCAGTAAGGCTATTTACAAAATTAGATTAATACCTTACTTCTTTCCCTTAATACATTCATTTCTTGCTTAGTGTGATTCAAAGTTAGATATTCTCATGAAATTCCCCTAAAATTTTTGATATTGGGCCTAATTTTGATTAGGTGACTCCAAAAAATAAGTTTCATGGTCTGGGTGACGTGATATCACGTACCTGCTAGCGTGGATCCGATATCATGTCAGACCCGATATCAAGTACCCGATATTGTGTCCCTTTGAAAATAGGGTACCTGGAAAAGTTGATGAATTTTTGAATTTCCAAGGTTAAAAGTGAAGGATTTAAGGTTAATTTAAAATATCGAGGGTAACACGAAAGAGACCTAAAGGCACTAGAAGTGGAATTTTGCAATGAAATTCATGAATAAGGTAAGGAAAAAGGACATGTAATAAAGTGATGATAAAGGGAAAGATAATTGTAGTAATATAATACTTGGAAGGTGTAAGATGATGTGGTGATGTACAAAGAGTGCAAATTAAAAAAGTTACGCAAGTGGGTCCTCCCCAAAGTAGGTTCCTACCTATCATGCCCTTATGTAACTACACTTGAAAATGTTCATAGGCACTAAAAGGATTAAATGTAATCTGCACTAGTTTCACAAAACACACACATGTAGATACCACTGTGATGAGGCATGAGTTTTATGCCACACAAGACACAAGTCAAAAAAACATGAACAACGAGATGAGACGAATCATAGAAGGGATTGTAGAGATTGGGACATGAGGTAACTGACCTTGGGCACAGTGAATCCTGAATGTAGGGAGTGATTAATGTGTCATTAGCCCCTCACTCCAAAATCAAGACCATGTCCATTCCTCTGATCAGTAACATTGCATTATTTCATTCAATGATAAACAACCATAAGAGCACCATGACAACAAGGTGTACGATGACTTGGCATTTTGTCCAAGGGAGGAGTGATTTGGAATTTCTCTATGGCACATTCTTCTTTGATCTTTTCTTTGATGTTTTTTTTCTTCTTTTCTTCTTCTAGCCACTTTGGCACTTTTTCCTTTTCAACAGTGAACTGGAGAAGATGCCAACCTTTAGGCATGGGTGCATGTCTTTCTAGTGGGACCCCCAGAACAACATTGAGTTTCTCTATTGAGTGCCTTTATTACTCTTACTCCCACTTTTCATTAGATCTACAAGGATTTTAGTACAACTAGGATGCATGATAGCATCTACAAATGTCACCAAAGAGAATCCACAAGTTTCCTTGATGTCACATCTTGGCCATTCCCTCTTAGTCCATCATTCTTCGCTTTGGGCATAATGCGTGAAAAATTACTTTAAGTTTTAATGATGGCAAAAATATCATCATACCCAGAGTAGAACCTCTTATTAATAAAATAGGTGGGTGGATGTTGTGGGCTCATTGTCCAAATAATTAATCACTCGTGAATTAATAACATAGAATACCCCTCAACCAAGAAGTTACATGAGTATTTTATTCACAGATGATATTACCCTCAGAAAGATAAAACAACAAATTGGAAATGAAAAAGTGGAAAACAAAAAATTGTGAAATCAAAGAAAAGGAAAAACATTTACTAATTCTGCTTGTTAGGCTAGAGGATATGTCCCATAACTAAACTTTTGAGCATGGATAGAATTAATAAATGAAAAATGTAGATCGATGCATGTTGGAAATATTAGAGTCTGGTCATATCCAAACCACTGGGTGGCTTTTGATGTGGTGGTTGGAATGTACCCAAATAGGCGCTCACACACTTGACTAAAGTAGGCATAGTGGGGTAGATTATAAGATGTGGTCATGTGATAAGGAGTTGACCCACTATGGCATCTATGACTGTAAGATGGTATGCAAGGATCGATATGTTTCCCTATGTGGTTATGTTCATTAGGTCACGTGATTGTTGGAGTGTTGATTGGTGGCTTGGATAGAGTAACAAGAGGCATTGAGTTTGAAAAGGAAGGTGCATCACAGTGTTGGGATTGTGTTGAGTCAGAGGATGTAGTGGTTTCAAAACTATGCTATCTCTTTCTACAGCCATGCCTAAAGAAAGGATGCTTACGATGTTGTGGAGGACCTCCACTGCTATTGATAGTAGCAGCACAAGTAACGTTCGTGGGTTGGTGCTGTGGTGCAAAGCCTTTTGGCACAACTGGTGGTGATGTAGAAGGAGGTGAAGGATGAGAATATTGAGGTTGAGGAGAAGTGTAAGGCACATGAGGTGGTGATCTTGTTGGAGAGTACATGAGTGGATAGTACTTAGGAGAATGATAATGATGAGGTGAAGTAGAGGATGTTGATCTGGTTGGAGAAACAAGGTGTTGAACATAATAAACATTTTGTGTCGAGACATACAAAGGGTATGGTCTATTTGGTAGTGGCCTCCCCCCATGATTGGGGCTTTTGCCACTGTGGTTGAACCTGGTACTTTTGTATGAAATCTAGATGTAGCATTCCTCACCAATGCTCATGTAAATGTGATAAGATGGGGAATTGACCCTTGAGGTAATCGTATAGGCAAACATTACATTGATACATATGATTGACAATTGAGCTCCTATTCTTATTGTCTTCAACACTTCGTTCTAATTGTTGCATGGTGTCCTGTCTTGTTTCTTGATTTGGCATAGTTCCACCTCTAATAACGTTGGCATATTCTCTATATTTTTCATGTACCCATTCCATCATCTTATTGATCCTTGCCTCAATTTCATCTAGCGATTGTAGTATTGGCAAAGATGATTCCACCTCCTTGAGGTGAGGTGATTTCTCCTATTCATGATCATGGACCTTTGCTATTTTGAGATTTTGGTCCTATTGAAATCTTTTAACATTCTCCCATTTAGCTATTTCTCCTTCTTCTTTTGCTACCTACTTAATAAGCTCTTGGAATTGGTGGGTTCGTAGCTCATATAGTTGCCTTGGGGCATACATCCCTAGGGTCTCCCTTGTTTCATTATGAAGCCCATCCATGATGTGATACATTAGCCTCTCCTCAGAGAACCCATGGCTTGGGCAATTTTTTAACAATGAATAATATCTTTTTAAGGCCATGTCCAAGGGTTCATGTTGCCCTTTTTTCCACTCTTGGATTTGTCTCCTCAAGGCTAACACTATTGCATAAGTTTGATATCTTTCATTGAAGAGTTCTACGATTGTCAGCCAACATCAAATTGATTTTGGTTTTAAGGATCTGTACCATACTTTTTCTTGGCCAATGAGTGTCATAGGAAAGAACATAAGTTTTTGGCACCCATTATCAATATTTTTCCATGCATAGGCATCATAGAAGGCTTGTAAATGTTGTTGTGGATCTAAATCATAGCCTCCTAAAAACTTGGAAAAGTTATTTAAATCAAGCCTGGGTAGATGGGTTTCCTTGCAATGCCTACGGGATATTTGAAAAAACTCTTGTATATGCATTAGACTCTTAGTGGCTAGCAAGGGTTCATCATCACTAGATAGGTTATGAATTTGTCAGTTGGGATGATGTTGTCTTCGTTCATGTTGGCATTCTTGACTTTGCCTGTTAGTTCGATTTTTATTTCTACGTCAACCCCTTGAGAGATGGTCATTCGTGTCATGACCTAACATCGAAGGAGTAGAGGAAGAGAGAGAACTGGAAGTCTCATCATGACTTTTTCAAGTCTCCCAATCATCCCTGGATAAATTCCTATTAACTGTTGAGAAGGTCCTAGGCCTTGTGGGCCCCCTCATTCCATGGGATGTCCCATCCTTACTAGAGGTGTTAGAGTTGGATGACAATAGTTCTTGAGTATTGTTGTGGTGTTCATGAACATAGGAGACTTTTGCATAAGATTGAGTACTCCAAACTTCATCTTCATCATCATATATTTCGTTGGTCCTCCAATGAATTACTTCACTAGTTGTTACATTATCATAGTCATGTGAGGGAGACATTGTTGTGGATTATGTGTTAGTTATTTGTAATTACTTTCTTTCTAAAAGATATATTATCAAGGCTTAGTTATAGCGATCTTGGATGATGTAACTAATCTAAATAACTAGCATCATCCCTAGCAACAGTACCAATGATGAGTGGTGAGGTACCCCTACGCTCGACCATATGAATATGAGCATGTACGCATGATTCAGTTGAATTCCACAAACGGACTAGTTGTGTTATCTAGATAGTTACACATTGATTGCAACTTGTTGTCTTCCCACCTAGACTAGTATTTACTTTGTCACATGTGGTTTAGTCCAAAGTGAGGTGAGTGATGTGATCCTAAACTAGTGCTACTTTGAGACGATGGAAATAATCTTGTTTTAAGCTAATAGGTGATGAGAAGTAAAATCTAAACTAGCCTAAGTGTGATGAGCATCTGTCCTTAATCATCCATGTGCATCTTGGACCTCATGTACTACTTCTAGAATTACCAAGCACACATTACTGGAGCATTTCTAGATATGCTACTGGGTTACCAAGTAGTTACACTTAAATGTTCATGATTAAGTTGTATTCATTTTGCATTTAATAACATGAATAGTAAATGATGGTAGAGAAATATTAACGATGAAAAAAATAAATAATAATTAACAATTAAAATAATTAAAAGCTAAGTGAATGCTGCAATGATGGAGTAATCTCGATCTTTATTGCTGATCATGTGCGTGTCCAAATACATCACACTCGAATAAAGGTTCCATACAATTACAATCATCACACTATGGGCATGCATTGGGGAAAGAACTGAAATGAATTGAAAATTGACAAAAAAGACTCTACACTTACATTTACCAACCTCTTTCTTATGCACCCGAATGTTGTATTTATAGGCCTACACAAGAATCATGATATCGTGTATTTGATATCATTACCCAGGTTGCGATATTACGTACCTGATATCAAAGCTTGGCAAACCACGCTTCATCACTAGTTTTGAAGGGACAAATCGTAGCGGAGGGTTGTGGTCACCATGGTAGAGTTGTCAGTGTTGAGCTTGGTAGTTGTAGTGAACAAGAGCTCTAAGAGATCTGCGGCGTAATAGAGGACCTCCTCACAGTGCATGAATAGCATGGGATTCCCTATGTAATTGGGCAGTGGCTGAAGGTAGCATCAGTCCAACATGGGGATGAACATTGGCACATAGCCAAGTCATGCTCGGGTGACCACCAGTGCATGCTTCAGCCTCACTAGATGCGGACCAGTGGTGGAGCCAAAAGTTGCCCTTGACAACCTCCTATGCGAGGCCCACCATCGGTAGGCCCAGGTCCATGTAGAGCTACCTTGACACCATGCACCAGTTTGGGAGGCTTGGCCCAACTAGCACTCTGCATGTAGGTATGCTAGCAACTGTTGTGAAAATAAAAACCCAAACCTCCCAATATTGGTGTTGGCACATTTTGGCCTATTTAAGAATATGGTTAACCTTTTCTATTTATGTTTTAGGAAAATAATCTATTTAGCACTAATTATTCTAATGTGATTGTTATTTATTCACATGGAATTCTAATTGGAGGCATGAGATGAATTAATTTTCTAGTTTTTAGTATCTTTGATTTTTTGAGTTTTAATAGATACAACAGGCAATCAACATTCTCTTTGCATGAGGTTAAATCAATCATTCAAGACAAGCCTGATACAAGGCCAATATGTTTAAGTTTTGGTTGAAACATTTCGTTTGAAAATGTGCATTTTAGATAAGAGCACATGGCTAATATATCAAGGATTTAATAGTTTAAATGTTAAGAAGTGCATTGGAATGGTACCACAAGACATTCTCTATAATGAACTATTGGATTGTTGCTTTAGAAAGTGGAAAAATAATTAAACAAGAAAATAACAAGGGTTTGCTATTGTTCAAGGAATCATATTCTAAGTTACAAGGTAGCAATGAAGATCATAAGCTAATGGACAGTCATCAAATCAAAATTCTTGCCTCAAACATGAATATAAACGATTAACACAACCTCTTACATGTCCATTGCTGACTACACTAGGCTACCATTTTGGTTTCCTCCATTATACTGTTGGGAAAATTTCTTTGCTGCTTGAGATGAATTCCATGAGAAATGAGCTCTTGCACATGTATGTAGACACAGAATATATCCAACTCATAATCTAATGAGATGTGGTGGTTATGAAGGTAAACATGGCATCCACCGGTAATAAGGACAAAAAATTAACGTTAAGACATGTGATCATAGTTGAGGGATTTCTGTACATGGTCTGCTCTACTTGGAGCTTTTGTTGTCTACAGCAGCATTTGCTCAAACAATAACAACAAATTGAAAATTATCACAAGTTACACTGCATTGTAGTGCTTCCTTGCATGTTTCTCATTCATACTCATGACCATCAAATTTCTCACTTATCTATGTGCAAAGGATTCAACAATGGAAACCACAACTTCCAAGTAGGAATAGACAACCCTAGTGCATGCTAGCATTAGCAATAGGGCTGGGGCAAGGCCAGAATGCAAAATAGCAAAATCACAGCTCAATGGCAATTTAATCCAACCTAAAGAGGGCCAACTACAAATCCAATAAAATGATCTGGAGGGATCAAGTAGAAAAAATTAATAGTCCTAGTCCTAATATTGATGGCAATAGCAAAGGTGATGCTGGTGCATGAGATCATGATGGATGAAAACATGGTTATGAGCCTTCGGTGTTGAAAGATATGGAAGCATCGATAGCTGTTGAAGAGGAAAGAGGTAATAGTTGGAGCTTGAAAAATTTCTTAGCAACTCTGTGATTGACAAAAAATGCATTAACATGCTATGGATTTTGAATAAGGTTATGCCCTAAACATGTGTCTATTCATCATGTTGACATCATTTCTAAACTGATTATGTGTCGACAGAGATAAAGATGCCATGCCCAAAGCTAAATTAAAAACCTTCATCTTGGTATTAATCATGATTTTATGTTAAAGGGTTAATTAATTGATGCCATGTCCAAAGCTAAAGTAAATACACACACACACACATTAAAATGGGCATAAAATTATAATTTAAGTTTAAATTATAATCCATATGTGTATTTAAAGAATAAGGGAAAGGTTATGATTTAAAAGAAAAAAGGAGTTTATTAAATAATTATCCAATGGGACACTTGCCAACTATGGCATGTCTTTCTTTCATTTTTGTAACTTCCTATGCTAATCTCCATGTTATTTGTTACCAAGAAAACACTTGGTAGCCATAACTAAAATTTCTAATAACTTTCTATGAAAGTTATAACTTCTAGGGTGGTTTATATAGTATCATGCTTGACATTTAATTTTTTGATTTTTCTAGGTTACCTTTATAACTTTGTTTTTGCGCAATATTAGACTTCTATTAAGGATTTCCATATAAGAGCTTATGTTGTAGAAAAGTATCTTGAGCAAATTAATAGTAATGTCTGAAAGAAAATGCCTGTTTGAGTTTAGGGAATTTAGAAAATCTTTGATACTTTGAGATGACTAAAATAGTCTTTATTTTTTTTGAAATAAAGACTATTTTATGGCAATCTTGAAATTGTCAAAATGTTTTTGGAAGTTCTATTGTTTGCAATTCTTGATCAATTTTGACTAGTCAAATAGAAGCATGTACTTTGTCTTTTATAAAGCATTTTGATAGTTAAATAAAAGTGTCTTTTATGAAATTGCTTGTTAAGCTCAAAGGGCTTGGATGATTTGTAATAGGTTGAATTGGAATAACTTTATTATGAAGTGTTTCCTCATGTCAATTTATCTTGGTTAAATATTTGAGATTTCACACAAATTTTTTTTTCCTCTCTTTCTAACTCCATTGAATCTTGCTCTATTTCTAGTTTTCTTGTGGAATTTTCTCTCTTAGGGAAATTAGGAGTATATTGATAGAATTGTGCTTAAACATTTTCACAAAATGTTATTTTTTATAAGTAACATACTATAGGGACTATGTAGACTAAGTGATTTGACAAAGTAGGAACCTTCAACAACTCATAGTATTCGAAAAAGTTAGCTAAGTTTCTTTTATGATAGCTAGTTATAGTTTCATACAAAACCCAACTATTTTAACATTTATAACAACAAACACATACTCATGTTTAGTTCATTTCATAACCACTGCATCTATTTGGAGGTATCTAGGCCTTGGTGTTGCCAGAGACCAGCAAGCACCTAAATCTTATTTGAAGAACATATTCTCATCTCATGACTCCCAAGGTCATGAGACTGGAGGCCCATAATGCTGGTGGTTCCAAATAGTCACTAGTAGTTCTTTTGATGCTTGAAGGAGGGAATTTGTCATTTAAGTTCATTCCACTTAAAGAGATCGATAGTCCTAGCACACCAACAGTTCTTTAAGAACTAGAAGAAGGGCAATTTGTCATCTAAGTTCATTACATTTTAATAGATTGATAGTCCTAACACAACCATAGTTCTTATTTTTGCTAGGAGAGCTTAAAGGAATTAGCTTGTATTTTGAGTTAATGACTAAATAGACTAATATTTGAGAATATTTCAAGGGTTCCAAAGAAAATATTAATTATAAGATTGATTACTCATCAAAAGAAGAACAAAATAAGGTTCTTGAGTTTGGAATAAATAGTGGAGTAAAAATTGAAAAGAAAAAGAGATCACCTCTTCTACTCGATTTATTAGTCCATAAGAGAAGACTAAATAAAAAAAAAAGTTCAACGGTCAGAAGGAATTCTAATAGGATGGAAAATCCTTGGAGAAGAGTTACACCATTAGGATTTCAAAAATATAATGATATCCCAAAGGTAGTTTATAAATATTTGCTTGAACCTTTTATTCTAGAAAAGCTTATTTGGTTGAAGAATACATGTACCTATTTGAGTTAGCTTTAGTTCATGCAAATATTCAACATCAAGACCAAGCTTGTAGGTTGTTTGTAGAAAATTTAAAGGATATGGCTCAAATTTGGTATTCAAACTTGCCAAGAAATAGTATTACAAGTTGGGATGATAAGAAAAATCTTTTCTTGGCCCATTTTGGCAATCAATTGGATCAACAATTTTACTGTGGGCTAGTACAAGCTAAGCAAGGAGTCAAAGAGTTAATTAGAGATTTCAACATCAAGTTTCAACAAATTTGTGAACTTTTTCAAAGAAAATATAGACCATCAAATTAAATGCTTAAAGATACTTTTCTTAAAGCTATGAATCCAAATATTTCCTGCTAACATTGAATGACTACTTTAGTGAAGCTATATAGTTAGAAAAACAACTGAACTTGAACATGAAGAGATTATCAAAACTCAAAAAAGAGAAGAAAAGATGATGATTCCTATACAAGATTTTTCTCAACTTAAAGCATTATCAAGACCATCTCGTATTAAGATAGAGTAGGAGTTAAAAGGAAAAGAATCTGAAAATGATAGTTACTAAGAGACTTGTCCAACAAAATAGTGAAACTAGAAAAATATTTAGCAAAAGAAACAATCAAGGAAGAAAAAAAAATAGAAAACATAAGCATCAAGATACTAAGTTAGTAGATGATGAGGATGAAAATGATGTTGCTATGTCCAACTTCCTTGATATTGAATCAGATAATGGACCATCTAGTGTTGATTATGCAAGCAAATCTTCTAACAATGGATCTAACGATACCTCTTTGCTATCAAGTTCTGAAAAAGATATATCATCAGATGAAGATTGTAATAACAATGATGAAAATGGATATGATATATGATCAAAAAAGAGATTAACTACTTCCAAGCATCTGAATGTCATTTTTGATCCATCTACTAAGAGAGACTTTTAAATGAAGTAGAAGAAAGAAAAATCAAAGTAAAGAAGATCAAATAGAGCAAAGTACCTAAAATCAAACTCTTAATAAATGGATGAAGAAGCTAGGCTTTTATGGAGATGGAAAATATGATTTAATTGAAGTTATTAAACATGTCAAGGCCAATATTAGCATATATCAATTGTTACAAATAACAGATTAGCAAAGCAAAGCTTTGGATCTTATTATAGGTAAGAGGAGAGTTGGAGAGTTAGAGCTAAGCTATGTATCTAAAATTAGCTATGATTGAAGCTTTTATTTTTTTATTGACAATGAAATTAAAGGATAAATATCTTTACAATTTTTTGGTTGATTCTAGAGCTACATCTTTCATCATGCCATTGTCTATATGCAAAAAACTTGATTTAACTCCTGAAAAATCCAATAAAAAGATTGTTCAAGTCAACAAAAGTAAAGTGAAGATTGTGGAAACTCTACCAAATGTTCTATTAGAAATTGCTTTTGAACACTGCATAAAAAGTAGAGTAACTATTCAAGTAGCAGATATACCAGATTCACATAGTCTTTTGTTAAGTAGAAGTTGGAGTAAAAATTTCTTTGCTTACATATCAATAGATTACTCACATATGTGGCTACCTTGGAAAGGGAAACCAAATCAAATATGTATATATAGTGAACCCTTGATGAATGAAAACATTACTTCAAATGGAAAGAACAAGGCTATTTGATGATCTGCCCAACCATACGAATCACAAAGCATTCACATGTGATTTGCTTAAATTCCGTAGACTTTATATTTTTTGGTGCACTAGTCTTCTAGGAAGTAAATCTTGCCCCAAGGTCATTCGTTGTCTTTCCAATTACACTTGTGAAGTACAAAGGTATGGTTAAGTGAAATTGAGAAATATTATTTTTATCTTTTTATGTTTTAGGATGCTTGAAGAGAGAGAGATAGAGTAATTTAATGAATAATCTAAATTAACTAACTAACTAGTCTCTAACTAATCCTAACATAAGCATTCATTTTCACTTGCTATACACATCATGAACCCACATATTCATTACTGGGTTAGTAAGCACTACGCTACTAGGTGCACCAAGCAATAATGCTGTTGGGATTACCAAGCGAATACATGTTACTTTCGAAGTGGTTATACTTATGTATTTAATCTATTTAGCTTATCTTTCTTAATTAGCTTAATCAACTTAATTACTAAAAAATATTATATAAATAACTAAAAATATTAACTGCTTAAGTGAAACATTTAAACTATCTAGAATGCTGCAAGGTTTATTAAGAAATTTGTCTTTATTACCACACATATGTTTGTGCTCAGGTACAACAATGCTCAAATAAATATCCATACACTAAATGACTCCTACTACGAGCACTTGGGAAAAATATTCTAACTTTTGACTAAATAAACCATAAGACCGCTGCATCGATATTCCTACTACTATGAAATTTGATGCCATAAATGTAGTTGGTGAGCATGTATTTATAGGTTAGGATAGACCCCTACATCGATAGGGCTGCGTTAACACAATAGATTGCATCAACAAGGCCTCATTGATAAGGCCTAGTTGATGGGGCCCAATTGATGCAACAAATTAGGTTTCATCATACCACCACAACTAAATAAAAACTTTTCCTTGAGTTCTTTACAAAATTGGAAAGGTATGAGATTATTGATTGGCTTTTGACATAACAAAACAAAAAAAAATAGACATAACAAAGCTTAGTGCCTAGTGTATGGATCAACCACATTACAAAATTTATCATGGCACACAAATTGGAAAAGCACATCCTTTGATGGCATAAAGATAAAAGAGAATATCACATGGTCCTAGGCAGTGGAGGCTCCTAAGGCTCTGACGAGCCTTCTCTAGCTACAGGCATGGTCAGTGGCTGAGTTGGTTGTGGTTATCCTGTTGCTATTGCTACTTTTGGTGAAAGGTTAAAAGCATCTACTAATTCTTTCATCGATGTGGACTAGAATTGGAATATCCCAAGAACAAGGCAATACTAAAAGTAGCTCCTTTGCATTAACAAACCAGACCATGAATTATTTGCACTCGATGTCAAATGCTTGGATTATGCCTTGCAATGCCTGGTAGTCACTCATCCTTTTTGCCAGGTTCTGGGTGATTGATCTTTGGTTGGCGACTTTTGCCTTGAGAACCTCAAGTTTAGCATTTTCCACTGCAAGCTTCTACTTGGCATCTCTATCATTCTTAAACTTGGCCTTGTACAATAAGTATGAGCTAGCCACTTTTTCTCAAGCTCAAACCATAGTCGTCTAGTAGTTGACATTGCTAGGTTTACATAGTGAAGATTGGATAGCTCCATGTACTCCATCATCTCTTTAATTTGCAACTTATTCATGTGAATTTTTGCCTTATTGTAGGCATCAATCCCATTGATGATGGATTGCCACATTTCTCTACCCTGTTGGAGTTGCTGGTGGCCCTCATTAACCTTTGCCTTCATTAGTTGGATATGCTTTTCATTCACCTCCTTCTGTAGGCCAACCTAGTATCTATAATGATTTTTAACTTTTGTAAATTTTAGAGCCTCATTTTCTAGGCAACAATCTCAATAGTTGACTTCTAGCATAAGGTGCAGACCTCCTCCATGAAGAGATTATGATTCTCTATTGCTAATCTCTTTAATTTGGCATTCTCTCTAGCAAGCTACTCCTACTGTTGATGGATGAATTCCTCTAGTTATTGTTTTTGTGCATTAACATTCCATAGGTGATGATTTTCTATGATCAAAATTTCATTCTCATGGTGCATCTGCATCAAATCCTTCTGTATTGAATTAGTTGTAGCTTCTGCTACATACTGATTGAAGATCACTGTCACCATTTCTTCTTTAACATGCTTTAGTTATTCTTGAAGCTACTGAAAAGCTTTATCTCATGTTAATGCAGGGTTGGCAAGAGCAAGGTCAGTAATTTGAGCACACCATTTGGAAACTTTAGTAGCCAAAGATTGATTGTGTGCTTAAGCTATTTCAAGTTTCCCTTCTAAAAGAAGACATTCATCCTTTACCTTTAGTAGCTTTGACTAGGTTCTAGTGATGGTATCTAGAAAATCAAATATATCCAGAATCAATTACTCAGTTTCCACCACTTAATCCAATAGTTCTTCATGCTGGGTTGTACTCAATTTTTTACTGATTGTTCCTATGGATGTCTACACATCTCTAAGTATAGAAACATTTTGTATAGGCACTATAGGTGCATTTAATGCTTCAGTGACTTGATCAGCAATAATCTCCATAGTTGTCTCTTTCCCTTGGTGCTACATCACTAATACAATTGCCTCCTCATCCTTCTCTAAGCGCATCAAAAAGGAAGCATCATTCCTAGAGATTTCTAGGAATAGATGATGCTAAGAGAGAGACAATGTCACCTCTCAGGCACTTGGATTTAACGTCACAAGCAACTACATTCATTGGGCAAATAGCATTGATCCACCTCCTTCCATTTGATTGATTGTACAAACCACTTCTCTGAGGTGACTCATGATCAGTCTATATGTAGATGGGTCTTCACCACTAGTTCCTGCCTATTGCTCCTACTATTGCAAGAGATGCTCTTGGATTTTCCACATGCACTTAACCATAGTGCAGGCCTCTGGTGGTTGCTCATGAGTAGGTGGTGGAGGTGGTCATTGTTGCTCCTCTTTTGTGGTCATGGAAAGCATCTTATCCTTCATCATCTTAGCCCACGAAGCATTAGGAGCATGCCTAAGTCTATCATTTGCGTAGTAGACTATCCCTACCCTTTTGCATAATTTTCTAATCAAGTAGAAAAAGGATAGAGTTTTCTTTTCTATGTTCATTCTCCTTGAAGTGCTTCTCTATCTCTAAATAGATTAGCTATGGAAGATTTGTCAGAAATTTCCCACTTAGAGTGATACATGCTTAGGTAGAAAAGGTTGTCACCTTACTAGGCCTGATAATTGGATTGTGGTGGTAGGACATTATTTAAAAATAGACTCACTTTGCCAGTGTGAGCATGCCAAACTCCTTGCGGTCAATCCCATAACATCATTGAGTCCACTCCTTCTTTGCTCTGGGATCGGCTTGTGTAGATATCTCTACCAACTATATTTCTACATTAGGCAACCCAAGGATTTGTGCAATGGCTTCTATAGAGTAGGATACTTGAATGTCCTTGATTTTCATAGTGGCTCCTACTTTTCTATTGTTCTAGAAAAGATACGTTTCTCTCATGTATCACTCCCCATTGGAAGTGATGATTAGCCACATGGAAGAGGCTTGCAATTAAGCTCTAACATCTTCTAGAGCCCATTCAAGGAATGATCCAAAGTTCAGCTCTTAGAGAACTGAGCATTGGACCTTATGACTTTTAATTATATCAAGGTAGGCTTGAGTGAGTGTAACTACCAGTTTGGGTATAGGGCCTAGCACTTCACCTCATTGTTAGTGTTTAGATGTAGCTTCTTCTTCAGGAATCTATTAGAGAAATTCCACCTCAACCTCATCTTTAAGAGGTTCTATTGCATGGGTTGCCTTAGCTTGTTCTTGAACATGCTCTTGTTGGCCTCTTCCTCCTCTAGGTCATTTCTCCCATGGTTGCGATGGTCCTTCTTCCTATGATCTCTTTGGTCTAGGTGCCATCTATAATCACACATAATAACAAATTAGCAAATATTATGTAACTCAGGATAACTAGAATACCTTATCTTATAGGGAGGTTACACTTTGCTAAGGTGTGATTATGGCTAGATGGATTAAGTATTTAATTATTAATTTAATTTTTGATTTACTGAAGTTGTTGGAAAGGTTAAATTCTCAAAAATTAATGATTTAATGGCATTTTATATCTTAACCTTTTGGGGAAGTTAGAAATTTTTTTGAAAAAATTATCATCAAAACCTTGAGGTTTGCTATGCCCATGACAAAGAGCTTACCTCCAATAACTATAGGATCAAAGAATGGGATGATTCAGATAAATGGTACAAGAGTTATAGGCTCATGAAGGTTTTGGGCTTTAAAAATTGCAAAAACTCCTTGGGCATTATGGACCAAATGTAGAAAATTTAAAGTGTTTGATTGTATTTATATTATTTTTGCATTGTGTCGAAAAGGCCTTGTCGACGTGGTCCGCTATGTCGACGAGGCCTCATTGATGTAGCTATTCGCCATCATTGACCAAGTTAAAACTTGAAAATTACAAAGAGATTTTGAATGAAATTAGGATCAAATGGGAGCCCAAATAGCCATGAACATGATGAAAATGTGAGAAGAGGATGTTGAAGTTCCAAAAATTTAGAAAATTAAGAGAAATGCAGAAAGGGGATAGAGAATGAGAGTTCAAGAAACACAAAGTGGTTTGCATAATGGAATATGAAAAAGATAGGATTGTAGCAATATCTAAGGTAAGGGAATTAACTAACCAAACCAAGAGATATGTAAGTGTGTTCTCCCCATAGTAGGTACATGCCCTTGTTTCCCTTACATAACCCCAACTAAGGAGTTTGTGGGCCTCACAGTTGATTAATGATCATGAAAAGTTAAGGACCCACCAAAAAGAATCTATCCAAGAATTTCAACATATTAGATTAAGACATCGAACATAACATAGAAATCGATAGTGAGGTGAGTAATGGTAGCATAAATGGATCACCAAAAAGGTAGAATGAAATTCCAAATTAAGGTCGTAAGAAGTTCCTTATGGAATATGTGTTTAAAATGACATGATAAGATCCATTCTTAGTCCAAACCAAAATCAACCTGTTTAAGTGACTTCGTATCAACACTGCAAGAATGATCCACCCCCTCAAGACACATGAGTGCTTTCACAAAACAACCACCATTCCATAAAGAGAAGAAAAGAGAAGTAGGAAGTAAGAGAGAGAAAGGGCCATAGTTAGAGGGGATATTCAAGCATGGGTAACATGTCTTTCTAGTCTCATAACTAGTGCTTATGGCTCATTTATTTGTCTAGGGAATGTGCTTTGAATTCCCATCATGTTTTTTTTTTAACTTTTTGGATGGAAACCACACCGTGCAAAGACTTTATTTGACTTCCTATTAGTGGTTAGAATGGAATGGTAAGAAGTTCATGAAAAACACCCAAGCACTCAAGTAAGTAGAATAGTACAAAGAGTATTAAGTCCTCTTGAAGTCACACCCTCTACAAACCTTTAAATCCTTCTTAATTATAGACCTACCAAGGTCACCAATTGATTAACAATTTCTTTAATGGAAGGGACCTTAAACTCCCAGAACAAGAAAAACTATAGAGTTTGTTGGATGGGTGGATGATGTGGACCCACTACCTATTTCATGAAAAATAAACCATGTCATAGTAATAAGACACCAGAATTCAAAAATAAAAACCAGATATTAACAATCACAACATTAAGTACAAACCATCGTTAGTAAACAACAACAACCGCACTGTGTCTTGTGGTAATAAAGCAATTTTATTAGTAGAAATAATGAAAAGTCACACACAAACAAAGAAAAGTAAATATATATATAACAGAATGTGTAAACTAATCAAGAAAGGGAAAACATACTAATAATGTTGTAAAAAAAATTAATAAAGTCAATAGAATGAAAAACAAAAGAAAAAGGTAAAAATCAATAAAGTGTAAATAAAAAATGTGTAAAACAAAAAGTGAAAGACTGAGGAGCTATGTGGATGGCTAGCATGGATGGCCATCTCCCCCATGATTGTGTTGAAAGAAGAAGATTTGAAAAATGGAGCGTGATTGTCCATCTGTTGAGGTGGTAGTTGCATTAACTTGTCTTGGTTCTAGGAAAGGTTTCACTTGTTGGATGTTAATCAAGGATTGTCTATTTGGGATTTCAGGTTTGTAGATTAACATGGTCCTAGAGGGAAAGGTTTGATCAATTATATAATATCCTTTCCAAAATGTTTAAAACTTTGTCTTCTGGGGTACATGTGCGAGGTTCTAGTGGAGAACCTTATCTCTTGGTTGAAATTTCACTTTCCATATTTTGAGGTCATGATGTTGCTTGTTGAATGCCTTGTCCACCTCATTCAAAGATAGGACCACTAATCAGTTTTCATCTAGCATGTTGAGGTTGATTAGTCTTTCTTTTTGTGCTAGACTTAGGTCAAAATTCAAATCATAGAGTGTACGGAGCTTGAATTGAATTGGGAGCATGCAAAGTTTTTCATACACTAGCTCACAAGGAGTGTAGCCAACAGAAAGTTTCCATGTTGAGTGGTAGGTCCATATGGCATCGTTGAGTTTTGTGCTCCAATCTTTTTTATATTTGCTTATGGTTCTTGTTAGGATCTTTTTGATCTTCCTATTAGTTGTCTCTACTTGACCATTGGCTTGGGAGTGATAGGATGTTGTTAATTTATGTTCAACCCCCAAGTGTTACATCAACTTTCTAAAAGTGGCACCTATGAAATGAGTTTCATGATCAGAAATTAGTGCATGTTGCATCTCAAAGCTATTTACAACATTTTGTTATACAAATCTAGCAGCAATGGATGATGTACAGTCAGTAACGACTGCTGCTTTTACCCATTTTATATAGTAGTTAACTGCTACAATGATATATACATTTTCATTGGACATGAATGTGATGGAACCCATGAAGTCAATGCCCCATATGTCAAAGGGCTCCAATGGTTGAATCCATTGTTGAAGAACTTCCATGCAAGCGCTCATCCCACCATCTCATTGAAAATGTTCATAATTAGACAAACTAGTGGGCATCCTTGAAGATTGTAGGGCAATAGTATCCTACCATTAGGATTTTTATGGTTGTGTGTCTTCGTACATAGTGGTCTTCGTAAGGTCCTTTGTGAGCATCCTAGAGAATGTGTAGTTGATCTTCATCAGGGACACACCAACAAATTAGGCCATCAGTGCACACCTTGTAGAGGTGTCCATAGATTTCCATGAAGTACTTTGCTTAATGAAGAAATTATTGCTTCTTTCTAAAGTCAAGATCTTGTGGCATCTCCTAAGTAAGAAGATAGGTGAGAATGCCATTATACCATATTTTTTTTTGTGGGTAGTTGGTCATTTAGTGCACCTATAAAGAGGAGTTTGTCTAAAAAAATAATTAGAGAGTAGGATTTTCTCCTCTTTATTTTCCCATCTTAAGTGAGATAAGTGGTTAGTGATCACATTTTTGGTCCCTTTTCAATCTACCATCATGAGATTGAATTCCTACAAGATCATGAGCCACCATATGATACTGGGATTCACTGTTGGCTTGTTCATTAGGAAGTAGATGGCACTATAGTCTGTGTGCATAAATACCTTATAACCAAGCACATAGTGCCTAAACTTTTCAAGAGCATACACCACTACCATTATTTCTTTCTCCGTGGTGGTGTAATTAAGTTATGCATCTACAATGCCTCGGCTTGCATAGTGGATGTAATATGAGTGCTTTTTATCATTTAACTACATAATAACCACTTTCAAAGCATAATTAGATGCATCCTTCATTATGTGAAATGGTTTGGATTAGTCTAATGCCCATAGAATTGGAGTTTCTATGAGTTTTTCCTTCAACTATCGGAATGCATGTTCACATTCCTTAGTCTAGATGAACGAAGTGTCTTTCTTCATCAGTTCGACCAACAACTTTGCAAACTTAGAGAAATTCTCTATGAATCACTGGTAGTGGCCAATATATCCAAGGAATGATCGAACATCTTTAACTATCTCTGGTTGACATGTTATTCCTTAGATGATCCTTATCTTCTCTAGGTCTATCTCAATTCCTTCTTGTGAAATTCGGTGCCCCAAATAAATGCCTTCTTGGACCATGAGATGAATCTTTTGCTAGTTGAGTCATAGAAATATTACAAGGATATTGCATAGACTAAATGGCATCTTACAATATGCAAAAGTTCCACAAGGACTTATGAATATTATCTTGGCCTAATCTTCTACTAAAATTTGGATTTGGTTATAGCCACTATAACCATTCAAGAATCTATAATAGCAATGCCTGGATATAGTGTCCAACACTTGGTTCACAAATGGAAATGGAAAATGATCTTTAAATATTACCATGTTCAATAGCTTGAAGTCAATGCAAACAGACCACTTGCCATATTTCTTTGGCATAATTACAAGTGGGTAGACCCACTCACTATCCACAATGGGAGTTCCTCTATTTTCTCCTTGACGATCTACTTTAATTTGGGGTTTAGTCATCTTTGTGGCTACCTTCTTGGCTTCATGGTTGGGTCAGTGTAAATGTGATGTTGGCATATCCTTGGATTGATTCCAGTAAGCTTGGGATATGACCAAGCAAAGGTTGTTGGCCATTTGTTAACCACCTTTAATAGCTTTTCTTTTTGTTCAGTAGAAAGTTTGACATTGATTATAACTAGCTTACCATTATTTAAGAATTCATACTCCATGTGAGTTGGTAGAGTTTTCAACTCTAGGGGCTCCTACTTAAAGTTATCAAGGCTTTCCAACTCTCACCAATAGGTATTATCATCTTTATCATTTAAAAGTTGGTGATGAACTTGCTCAAGTTCATTCATGCTTTCAACATAAGCATATGTTAGGTTCTTAGTTAGTTCTATGCATAATGTGCTACCTTTTGAGCCAACTTTCAATTGCTAGATGCCATCCTATTTTGTGGTTATTATGTATAGATACCTTTGAATATCTATTTCTTATGCACACTGATTGCATGCTTGAATGTATGTACTTTTGATGAACCAAATCTTTTACATGCAATTACACCCATTATTGCTATATGTGATGCATAGAATATGTTTCTTTTCTATCCTTCCAAATTCATTTTCCTTGGATATTTCCAAGGAGAGGTTTTTAATGCCCATTCGTGCATCAACCATGCTTAACCATGGCCTTCCCATAATGATGGGAAAGTCACCTTTGCAGCTTTTGACCTTGATCACTAGAAAATTAGTAGGATAGAACCATCCACTAACTATGATTACAATGTTGTCTACTAATCCCAAGGAAATAATGATTGACTGGTTTGCCAATTCTAAACAAATATTGCTCTTCTTGAGAGGTGGTAGGTTCTATGCCTTGTGCATGTCATGAGAGATGAGATTGACACCAGAACCAAAATCAAGAAGAGCCTTGCATGGCTCATGTTTAGTAATTTTTAGGTAAATGAGTGGACTTCCTAGGTTAGATATTTTCATGAGAAGATTACTAGCCTTTGTCCAATTGAAAGGAACATAAGTTAACATCAGTGTGGATTTGAGGCAGTGTTTAGTTTGAAGGACACTCGAAGGTGTTTGATGTGGAGGATGAGGGTGTTGGGGATGTAGGGTGACCAACCACATTAGGTTGTAAGGATTTGAAAGGATTTTTGGGTAAAGAAAAAGGTCATTTCTTGATTTATTTTCTAAACCATTCAATAAAAAAGCTAATTATGAATGTACATTCCTCGTAGCATTTTGTTGCTATGGCTGTGGAGGAATTTCTCCTTGCATGGATCGAGCAAGAGGTAACTAGGTTGAGGGTGGAGAGATGTGTATATATAGATGTGGAAGATGGTATGGATATGGGTTCTCTCCCTGAGTGGATGGTGAATGTGTCCAATGATATTCTAAAGTGTAATAGTGATGCTGAAATGAGGCATGGCCTGGAGAACTTCTTGGAGAAACAAGTTGCTAAACATAGTACCTATATGGATTTGGTTGCCTATAAGGCCTCGATAGTGGTATTCCTCATGATTGTGGTTGGTGCCATTATTGGTATTACTTGTATGGTTGTGATGGAGCTCCACTTGGGTAATAAGCTTGTTGTTTTTAGTGGAACTACCTTGGATTGCCTTGAGGATACGACAATCATCTAGATGCTTGCCAATGTGGTATTTAAGGATTCAATGCATACACCTTAGAATCTTATAAGTGTGACATAACAAGGCAACACCCCATTGGATGTTTGTATTGAAAAATGTCACATCTAGTATCATCATCAGAGTTAGTTTCCACAACTTCCTCTATAACAATAGCTTTACCCTTACCTCTTTGGTAGGCACATTCAGCTTCTTTTCATCTCTTGTGTTTATGATCACTATTTTGTTCCTTGCATGCTTCAAAAATCTTCATAGTAGTTTGGAACTTCTCATCCGAAGAGTCCCATAATTTATCAACCTTTGTTGAAATGTTAGAAATAGATTTTTGAATAGGCAAGGTTTTCCTATGCACCACTTCATCAAGTGATGACTCCTCCTCATCACAAAATCAGATCTCCCTTTTCTTAATAGAAAGATTTCTATTATACTCTTATACACTTTTTATTTTTGCAATTCACCTTATTTTGCTACCTTCTCTATAATCCTTTGGATCTAATGAGTTCTTAATTTAGAAAGTCTCCCTTGGGCATAAACCCCAAGAGTTCTTCTAGTTTCTACTTTGAGCCCATCTATGATGTAGTGGAGTTGTTTCCTTTAAGAATAACCATCATCAAGGCATCAGTGTAAGAGTGAATAATATCTATCCATGGTAGCATCCAAGGGTTCATGTGTTTCTTATTTCTATCATTGGATTTGCATTCTTAATTTAGACACTATAGAGTATGTTTGATATTTATCATAAATAATTCTAAGATTGTACTTCATCAACAAATGGATTTTGTCTCCAAGGACTGGTACTAGCTTTCAGCTTCCTTGATGAGTGTCCTAGGAAAAAGCTTGAGTTTTTTTCCAATCATTTTTAATGTTCTGTAAGGCATAAGCATCATGGAAAGTTTGTAGATATGTTTGTGGATCAAAGTTATATCCCCCCTCAAATCTTGGAATATTATTCATGTCTATGTGCTTGGTCCGACTGTCTTTCACTTGCCTAGTTGGAATTTTAACTACCTCTACAATGTTAAGCATGCTTTTAGGTGCCAATAGAGGTTCATCATCATCATTACATTGATGACGTTGAGGATTGTTCCTACAACCTTTGTGTTCTTGATGGTTTGGATGGTCATTATTTTCTCGTTGATTAATTTCATCATGATTATTTTGATGGTGGCTTTTATGAGAATTAGTAGATAAAGAGAAATGTTCAAAATCACATGAATAGGATGGAGAGGAAGGTGGATTGCCACCACCACCATGGTATCTGCCATCACCTCTTTGTTCATTATGACCACCATCCTTAGATCCCTTGCCATTGTGATGATTACTAAAGTCCTTATCTTGACTGTCACTTTTTTTCAAACCTAGTTTATGAATAGTGGATCACATGTTCAGGGTCACACCCTCATTACCAACAATAGGGGATGAAGAATCTTCATGTTGAGAACCTTCAAAGGAACGATCTTCATTTTTATCTTAATTTAGGAGGAACAAGGGATTAGTGAAGTGTTTCTTCTTTGTAAACTCATGATGCTTTGCTTGGTGTCGATCTTGCTTGCATTGTGTTTTAGTGGGATGGTAGTCCTTAGTGTCATAATTATCCACAACATATTCATTGTGAAGATTTGAGATGTCAAACCTTTTTAAGGATTTGAAGTAGCATCCCAAGCATAGATCAATTGAGGGGCAATATGATATTACCCTCCATGTCACATCATTGCAGTTGCTCATCCTGGTGTAGGATGAAGGTGAAGTTTGGTACATACTCATCTGGATGAGTATATACCACTTTGCACTCTTGTGTAACCAATAGTTTGACATCTTCATGCCTATGCAAAGAAGAAGACATTTTGCAATATATATATATCATTGTGCTTTTGTAATTGGATGTTGTTCAAGAGTGATGTTGACCTTAAGTTTGTCCAACAATATTAATAATGTTTACTAATTCTAAATAGCACACATTTCAACAAACAAAGTCCTTAATAATGGCACCAATGATGAGTAGTGAGGTACCCCTACATCCAACCATACAAATCACAAAGCCTGCATGCATGATCTAGTTGAATTCTATGGACTTTATAGTTTCTGGTGCACTAGTCTTCTAGGAAGTAAATCTTGCCCTAAGGTCATTCATTGTCTTTCTGATTATACTTGTGAAGTAAAAATGTATGGTTAAGTGAAATCAAGGCATATGATTTGTATCATTTTATGTTTTATGTTTTTGGGTGCTTAAAGAGAGAGAGATAAAGTACTTTAATGACTAATCTAAATTAACTAACTAACTGGTCTCTAACTAACCCTAACATAAGTATCTATTTCCACTTTCTGTACACATCCTGAACCCACGTATCCATTGCTAGGTTACCAAGTTCTATGCTATTGGGTGCACCAAGCAATAACACTACTAGGATTACCAAGTGAATACATGCTACATTCAAAGTGGTCGTACTTATGTATTTAATCTACTTAGCTGATCTCACTTAATTAGCTTAATCAACTTAATTACTAAAAAATATTGAATAAATAATTAAAAATATTAAATGCATAAATGAAATATTTAAACTCTCCAAAATGCTGCAAGATTTATCAAAAAGTTTGTCTTTATTACCACACATACTGTTGTGCTTAGGTACAACAATGTTTAAATAAAGATCTATACACTCAATGACTCCTACTGTGGGGACTTAGGAAAAATATTCTAACTTTCACCTAAACAAATTGCAAGTTCCTTACTACTAATATAAAATTTGATGCCATAAATGTGATTGGTGAGCACATATTTATAGGCCAAGATAAACCCCTGCGTCGATAGGGCCACATTGATGCAACAGATTATGTTGATAGGGCCTGGTTGATAGGGCCCAGTTAATGCAACAAATCATGTGTCATCACTATTGAAGCAAGTTCTTTTGAATCCAAAATGTGTATACTTCAAGAAGTTTACAACTTGGAGAAAGAGAAAGTTTAGTACAAGAGTAAATGGGAATGATACTTTGATCATTTTTGTAAATCCAAAGGTACAAGAGTTGGAGTAGTTCTAGTAAAAGATAATTCTTCAAAAATATTCAAGGCAATCCACTTATCTTTCCTGTGTACAAATAATAAGGTTGAATATGAAGCTTTGAGTATTGAAATTAAAATAGCATTGGAAAAAGGAATAGAGGTAATCACCATAAAATGAGATTCAAGATTGATTTGTGAACAAGTTAAGGAAAATTATGTAGTTAAAATTTTTCTCTTGTGATCTTATAAACAACTTGTCTACAAAATGTTAGATTAGTTTCATCACTACCAAATAGAACATATAGGTAGGAAGGATAATTATAGAGTAGATGAATTAGCAAAAGTAGCTTCATCATTAGATGTGAAAGGGATAGAAAGTTATGAAGGTCTAATGATTGAGAATGAACATCAGTCATCAATATTAGATAACATAAAGCATTTACAAGTATTTAAAGATGATGATTAATTGCTTAGGTTCTTGAAAAATAAGCAAGAATTCAAAAGTCAAATCATACTTGAAATAGCATCAAGGTTTAAGATAAATTCCATTCCCAAAAAGGTGATTGATTATGAACATGAGTTTAGCAAAAATTTACTTATAAAAAAAAATATACAAAATCTAGATGATCAAGCTTTTGAAGTAGTAAATCTTGGGTCTATTAAGATACCAAAAATGTTAAATGTCTTAAAGGAACAGGATTTAGTCTTCAAGAAAAATTTATTGTTACTCCTAAACAATAATTTGGAAAATTTTACTTGGTCTTATGATGATCTTAAAACTTTTAGACTAGATGTGATGACACATAAAATTTCTTTGATAAATGGTTGTAAGATAGTTAAATAAAAATAAAGAAAATTTAATCCATCATTTGAGGCAATTATGGAAGCTGAGATCAAGAAGTTATTGCAAGCCCAAATTATATATCTAGTTCAATATTCGAGATGGCTTGCTAACCTTGTTCTAGTAAGAAATAAGAATGAAAATATTAGGCTTTGTGTAGATTTTAGAAATTTAAATGAAGCCTCTGAAAAAGATGAATATCCACTTCCTAGAATTGATGAAATGTTGATCAAAGTATGAGGTTCTCAAGTATATTATTTCCTAGATGATTTTTATGGCTATAATCAGATCATGGTAGATAAGGGTGATAGATATAAAAAAACATTTATCACCAAGTGGGGAACTTTCACTTACCAAAGAATGCCATTTGGATTATCAAACACTGGAGCTACTTTTCAAAGAGTAATGGATTAGGCTTTAAAGGTTTAATAGATGAGTTCATTGTGGTTTATTTGGATGATATCATTGTCTTTTCAAAAAGGAAGGAAGATCATATTGGTCATCTTTAACAAGTTTTTGATAGATGTCATAAATAGGGTATTTCATTAAATCCTAAGAAATGTATCTTTGGGGTTAAGTCTAAAAGTTTACTAGGTCACATGATTTGTCCAGAAGGAATTGCTATAGATAACTCCCAAGTTCAAGCTATACAAAATATTGAGCATCTTACAAGTAAAAATTCTCTTAGATCTTTCTTTGGAAAAATAAATTTTGTTAAAAAGTTTATCCTTGAATTCACTAAAATTACTAAACCTTTGATGCATATGCTTAAGAAAGATATCCTAGTAAGAAAAACATCAAAATCAGGAAAATCTTTAGAAGAAATTAAAAAGGCCATTCAAGAAGCTCCATACTTGGTAAAATCAAAATTGAAAGGTAGATTTCTAGTTATATGCTTTTACTTCAAATGATTTAGTTGCTACTATTTTAACTCAAAAATATGAAGGTTAAGATGAATCAATTGGATTTTTTGGATATCAATTGAAAGGCTTAGAGCTAAATTATTTAGAGTTAGAAAAATAGACATTTGCAATCATTAAGGTACTTCAACATTTGAAATATTACTTGGAAAGCTCATTAGTTCACATTATGCTAATAGAGCCTATAGTTAAACAATTCTTAGCTCAAAATGAGTTTGGATTGAAAATAGAAAAGTGGCTCATAAAGCTTCAAGGTTTTAGATTTTCATAAGAAATATGAAAATTTATTAAAGAAATGGGATTAGCCAAGTTAATGGCTAGAGAAGATGAAATATGTATGCTTAAGACTCATGAAGAAAATTGGCATGATGAAATTCTAGAATTCCTTGATACATGAAAGGTTCCAAATAACCTAACTACAAGTAATAAATTTGTGGTTAAAGATGGAATCCTATATAGAAAGGATTTGATAAGGGTTTTGTTAGAATGCATTCATAATGATCATATCAATCCTATTTTAGAATAGTTCCATGATTATTCTAATTTCTTTTATGAGTTCCCTAAGTCTACTATGCAACATATACTCCACTATGATTTTTATTGGCCTAGTATGTATCAAGATATTAGTTCAATGATTCAAAGATGTTACCAATGTTAAATTTATAAGCCAAAAATAAAAAAGGTTAGAGATCCCTTAAAATTGGTAATTATGTATAGACCATTTCAACAATCGGGCTTAGATTTATTGGTACAATTGCTTCTTCAAGAGCTAGACATAAGTTTATTTTCATGGCTACTGATTACTTTACTAAATGGTCTAAAGCATGAGCTCTAAGAAAAAGTTCAACATCAGATGTGATTAAGTTCTTGGAAGATTAGATTTTGAGTCTCTTTGGTCTACCTAAAGTGTTGGTATTCGATAATGGATCTAGTTTTTAATATTAAGAATTTATAACATGGGCATATGAAAAGTTCATATTTCTATTTTATTCTTTAAATTATTATCCTCAAGGAAATGGCTTAGTTAAATCTACAAATAAAAAGATTATTTTCTACATTAAAAAGTCAATGGATGAGAATCCAGGGAAATAGATTAATTACTTGCAATTTACATTATGGACTATTCTTATTAGATTTAAGAAGGCTATTAGGACATCAGCTTATAAACTAGTCTATAATTTTTCCTGCAAGAGTCATAAATAAGATTATAAGTTTAGCCTTAGATTTTGTGCTAAAGTATAGTAAGAAAATTGATAAAGATAGAAGTTTCATGACCTTGCTCATCAAAAGACAAGCTGAAATGGATCGAGCTAAGGACAATTTATTAAAAAAATGCTTCTCAAGTCAAAAGATGGTTTGAAAGAAAGGCTTTGAAAAAGACTTTTAAAATTGGTGATATGGTATTATTATGGAATATGAAGAAGCCAAATAAAGTTTTGATAGTATGGACTAGTCATTTTAGATTAAGAAGCAATTATTAGAAGATACATACAAGTTATCAGCCTTAAGTGGAATGGAATTGCAGCTTATGTATAATGTTTTACATATAAAACATTATTTCAAGCAATTGTCCATAACTTAAATTTACATATTTATAAATTAATGCATGTGTATAATATAGTAATATATGTATTATGTAGCTATAATAATATTAAGTGTACATAGTAGTAAGTAACAAACTTTTATCTATAAGATTTAATATATATATACTTAGTTATAATATATATACATACTTCTATAATATCTAACCATAGTACATGTATGTATATCTTATACATATGTTTAGGCATATACATGTGGTATATGTTAGAGTATTAGTTTAAATATTAAGTTTATATAATCTCAAAGTAATCATTACTTGTGATGTGTGTAAGTGAGAGTGGTGGTTTAGATGACTACTTAGTGGTAAATTAATTTTAACAACCAAATAGTGGAACTTAAATTAGCTAACCATATGATGATAGAAATTAAATAAGTTTTGGCTAAGTGGAAAAATTGGTTATTGGAATTGGTGGGAATTTCAAATTTATGTTACACTATATAAAGAGATGTGAACTTCTTGGGAGTACATCATTTTTGAATTCAATGCTTGAGTGAGAAAAGTAAGTAAAGTGTTTAAGTATGAGGTAGAAAAATGGTTCTTGGAGATATGGCAACATGAAGGCCTTTTATCCCATATGTTACAGGATGTTGCCTAGAGCATGTCATGAGAGCCTATTGTAAGCCAACCACCCATGGGGCATCTAGTGAAAGCCCTTTCTTACTTTGGCTTTCTAATAAGTTTAGTTTCCTCACTAGTGATTGGTTAGTACATTCCAATGTTTGGGGCAACTTTCATCAATGTAAAATAGAAGGTGAATGTTAAGGAGGGTTCGATCAAGATGATTCTTGGAGAGAGGCTTTCATGTCCCAAGACACAAAATAAATTAATTAGGAAGAACCTCAAAAATTGGTAACCAAAGAGTCAAATGAGAAAGAGACAAAGAAAGTTGTTGGATACAAGGATGAAGCAGACCAAGTTGAAGCTTCAACAAGGTAAGAAGAAGAAAAAAGGACATTCATCACTATTGAGATTACATAGGAAAGGATTCACAATATGAGAATCCTTAAAAGGGTTACCTTAACTATTCTTTTTCCACCTAGAGAATAGTTTGTATGAGATTATGTTTGTATAGTTTAGTGAGTTTTATTAGGAATGAAGTTTTTATTTTATCAAACCTTAAGTTTGGTGGATGTTTTCCTTAAAAAATATTTGTGGTTTTTATAGAAATTTTCAATAAAGTCTTATTTTTGTGGTGATTTAGTTGGTAAATGATCTTAAACTTCATAAGTCTCAAAATAATTTAAGGAGGAGGAATGAAAGCCATTTTATGAAGCAAGAATACAAAATCAATAGATATGAGATGTTCCTTTTAAAATATAAGGATATGCACTTGAAGACCATGATTAACCTTGCCTATTTAAGTTTTAGGAAAATAATCTATTTAGTTCTACTCTTTCTAATGTAACTATTATTTACTCACATGGAATTTTAATTGGAAACATGAGATGGATTACTTTTCCAATTTTCAGTATCTTTGAATTTTTAAGTTCTAACAGATACAACAGGTAATTAACCTTTTCTTTGCATGAGGTTAAATCTACCATTCAAGACAAGCCTAATACAAGACCAACATGTTTAAGTTCTAGTGGAAACATTTTGTTTGAAAATGTGCATGTTAGATAAGAACACATGGCTAGGATATCAAGGATTTGATAATTTAAAGGTTAAGAAGTGCATTAGAATGGTACCATAAGATATTCTCTATAATGAACTATTATATTTCTACTTTAGAAAGTGGAAAAATAATTAAACAAGAAAATAGTTTAAGTCTGCTATTTTTAAAGAAATCGTATTCTAAGTTACTGGGGCAAAAATGAAAATAAAAAGTTAATAGATAGTCATAAAATTAAAATTCTTATCCCAAATAAGAATAGAAATGATTAACATAGCCTCCTATGTTTCCATTTTTGAGTACACTAGGCTCATTTTTCTCATTTCCTCCATTGCATTGTTGGGTAGATTTCGTTGCTTCTTGAGATGAATTCCATGAGAAATGAGTTCCTACACATGTACAAAGACATAGAATATATCTAGGTCATATTCTAATGATATGTGGTGGTTATGAAGGTAAATAAGGCATCCAATAGTAACAGGGGAAAATAATTAACATTAAGATATGTGACCATAATTGAGGGATTCCTGTACGTGATCTGCTATACTTGGACCTTTTGTTGTATGTAGCATTTATTCAAACAATAATAACAAATTGAAAATTATCACCAGTTACACCGCATTGTAGCTCTTTCCTAAATGTTTCTCTTTAACACTAATAGCTATCAAATTTCTCACTTACCTATGCACAGAGGTTTCTATAATGAAAACTATAATTTCCAAGTAGGAACGAAGAATCCTAACACATGGTAGTGTTAGGAATAGGGCTAGGGCAAGGTCAGAATGCAAAATAGAAAAATTGCAACTCAATGATGGTTTAATCCAACCTAAAGAGGTTCAACTATAAACCCAATAAAATGATTTCGGAGGATCAAGCAAGAAAAATTAACAGTCCTAGTCCCAATACCGATGGAAATGGCATATGTAGCACTGGCCCAGGAGATCATGATGGCTAGAAACATGGTTATGAGCATTTGATGGCTAAATATATAGAAAAGTTAGTAGTTTCTGGAGAGGAAAGAGGTAATAGGTGGAGCTTGAAGAATTTCTTAGTAGCCCTGTGATTGATAAAAACTGCATTAATGTGCCATGGATTTCGAATAAGGCTATGTTCTAAACACGTGCCTGTTCATCATGTTGACACCATTTCTGCACTAGTTATGTGTTGACGAAGATAAATATGGAGAAGAAGCATGTGTGGAAAAACAAAAATATTTATCCTTGTATTAATCATGATTTTATGTTAAAGGGTTAATTAATTGATGCCATGCCCAAAGCTAAAGTAAATACACACACACATACACACACACACACATTAAAAAAAACATAAAATTATAATTTAATTTTAAATTATAATTCGCATGTGTATTTGAAGAATAAGGGGAAGGCTATGATTTAAAAGAAAAAGGGAGTTTATTAAATAATTATCTAGTGAGACACTTGCAAACTATGACATGTATTTCTCTCATTTTTGTAACTTCCTATGATAATCTCCATGATATTTGTTATCAAGAAAACTTAGCAACCATAGCTCAAATTCCTAATAACTTCCTATGGAAGTTATAACTTCTAGGATGGGTATAAATTAATCCCCTAAATATTTGTAACAAACTTAATTTCTCATGATTATTATAACTACCCTAAGCTCACTATAAAAGGGCTTTCAAGGGGAGCAAAAAAGGAGGGAAAAAGGGAGAAAGAGGGAATTTTTGAAGGAGCAACTTTGAAGAATATTGAAGATTTCTTGTAAAGCATGGCTTGTTAAAGACATCAATTTGGCTACTTTTTTTTTAATCTTGTAGGTTCATTTCTTTCCATTTTGGTTTTAGTTACTTAGCTAATGGTTTAGATAGTATCGTGGTTTGCATTAAATTTAGGGATTTTTAAGGTTACCTTTATAGTTCTATTTTTGTGCAATATTAGATTTCTATTAAGGATTTCCATATAAGAGCTTATGTTGTAGAAAAGCATCTTGAGCAAATTAATAGTAATGTCTAAAAGAAATTTTTTGTTTGAGTTTAGGGAATCTACAAAATCTTTGATCCTTTGAGATGACTGAAATAGCTTCTTTATTTTCAAGGTTTATTGCCTTAATTTTGCAATATTCAAATTGTCAAATTTTTTTGGAAGTTCTATTATTTGCAATTCTTGACCAATTTTAACTAGCCAAATAGAAGCTTGTCATTTTTCATTTGCAAAGCATTTTGGTAGTTAAATAAAAGTGTCTTTTATGAAATTACTTGTTAAGATCAGAGGGTTTAGACGATTCTTAATAGATTGAATTGTAATAACTTTATTGTGAAGTATTTCCTCATGTCAATTTATCTTGCTTAAATATTTGAAATTTCACACAAATCTACTTTCTTTTCTTTCTCTTTCTAAGTCCATTGAATCTTTCTCTATTTCTAGTTTTTTTGTGGAATTTTCTTTCTAGGGAAAATTAGAAGTAGATTGGTAGAATTATGCTTAAACATTTTTGCGAAATTTTACAAGTAACGTACTATAGGGACTATATAGACTAAGTGATTTGAAAAGATAGGAACCTTCAACAACTCACAATACTTGACAAAGGTAGTTGAGTTTCTTTTATGATAGCCAATTATAGTTTCATACATAACCCAACTATTTCAACATTCACAACAACAAATACATACTCACATTTAGTTCATTTCATAACCATTGAGTTTATTTGGAGGTATTTAGGCATTGGTATTGCTAGAGACTAGTAAGCACCTAAACCTTGTTTGAAGAATACCTTTGCATCCTATGACTCTTAAGGTCATGAGATCAGAGGCATAGTCATTAGTAGTCCTATCCCAAATGATCACCAATAGTTGGCTTTTGTAAAAAAAGTAGAAATATGAAAACCTTAAAAATGGCTTTGTGGAATGCACACTGAAGGTTATGGGAACTCTGCTAGACATTGCTAAGAAAATGAAAATTGAAAACCACCAATGTTGGGTGTAGGTGGTTTTAACGTAGTTAAGGCTATACCCCCACAAAACCCATGACAATTCCAAATTTGGCAATCCAAAAGGCATTTGTAACCTTCCCAATCCCAAATATAGACATGGAATGATGTTTTTCACTTGGGAAGTAAGGCTATTATAACTTATGAGGCATTTTTCAACCCCAAAAAGTGATAGTATGTGAGATTGGATCTCATGGATTGCAAACCCCAAATTTTCACAATGAAAATCTAGCCTTAGGTGTAGGGGTGAAGGCTATAATGCTTAAAAGAATACAACATGCATTTTCATGGTGGTCTTTCATTGGTCCCTCTTTATTGATGTTTAAAGGATTAACTTGAGAGACATCAACAAAGAATACAAAATACCACTACAGGTCCCTCCCTAATGTTTCCTCTCCACATTTGATTTTGTAGTGTTAAACCATGTCAAAGAGTGCTTGTGATGATGAGATAAGTGTTATCACGAGATGATATAAGTTAAGGGATATATTTTGGTACAAGGAAATGCTCACAGGGTTGAAAATGAGTTTAAATGTTGACATCATGGCTATAGCTATGGTAATGATGTTTTGGCTAATCAGTGAGGTCTTCATGATTCATGTTTTCTATATAAAGGTTACTTGGTAATGTTATTAAGGAACTAATATCCCTCTCCTAGGTTTTACTGGCTGTTAGGCTTCTCTGTTTGCATGTTTGAAGCCACTGCTTTATCTTTTTGTCTATATCAACCTTTTGACTTCTTGGCAATTTTCTCCCCCATTTTTCTTCTTTTTTGAAAGGGTGAAACCTTCATTGGGTTTTGTTACCAAGGCCAATTTTGATTTGGTCTTCCTATTGAATGAGCTATGTTATATTCAATGGACTTGAAAGTGAAACATCATGATGGAAATGTCAAATGACCATAATACATGAGTGTTAAACATTGGTCCTTAATGTTGCTTAGGACAAGGAAGGTCATAATTAAGCTACGATGCTAGGCTCAAAGAGTGGTAATGGAAATGATGTGAAGCAAGCATTCTTGGTACAGTGGGATAAGATAACCAAATATTACACATCAATGTCACATGGTGACTTGCTAAGGCAATGAGTTTCACCTCTGTGATGACATCCCAAGCTTCATCCTACAAGCACAACTTGAAGAGGATTAGAAAATAAAATAAGAAAGCATGTTGGTACAAGATAATGCATAAGGCCGCATAAGACAACTAGTAGACTAGGTCATCATAAGTCACTATTGGTACAACATAGAAGGATCTGTGTAATGTGCATTAGATTCACAAATCTTTACAGTTCATCCTTTGTGCTAAACAAGAAGAGATAGAGAGAGCATGTAGGCTTGCTTGTTGGAGAGCATCGAAGTCATCAACATTAGGAATTCATTGCAACCTATCAACAATGATAAATAATACTACAAGAAAACATACAATTCTTAGATGTAATTAGGGCATGATGACTTTAACGTTGCATAGCAAGGATTTGATGTTGTCTTGAGTAGGCTTAAGTTTTGGTGAGGAACTTGGTTCCATGTGTTTTCTCCTCACCATCATGATCTAGATGGTAACTCTGACTGAGGGCCCCTCTATGATGTTTTTGGCTTCAAGGTCAATGGTAATCAAGCTACTTTAGGGTGTTATGGTTGTATGGTAGAATGGTCTTAAGGCTTAGTGCTTGGATATTTTAGGTTAACTTAGTCTAATGACCTCATGAAAGAGATCCATCTAGGCTTTAACTTTAGTCAAAATTTCTTCCTTATTGATGAGTCATAGTTTTGTCAGCTACATTGATGAGGCTTCATTGACTAGGCCTTGTCAACAAGGCCTCATTGATGCATTGTATCATGCGTTGACAAGGCCCTGTTGATGTAGTGTCTACTTTTTGGCTATAAATACATGCCTACTAGCTACATTTATGAAATCCAGATTTTAGTAGTAGCGAAGCTCTTACAATTTGTTCATTTGAAAGTTAGAAATTTTCTTCCAATTGCTTGCAACAAGAGTTATTAAGTGTACAGATATTTATGTGAGCATTGTTATACCTGAGCATGACAATGTGTGCAACAATAAAGATGAGCTTTCTAATAATCCTTGCAGTATTTTGGATAGATTATATATTTTACTTATGCATTTAATGTTTTTATTTATTTATTAAATGTTTTCCAATAATTAAGTTAATGAAGAAATTAAGCAAGATAGATTAAACATATAAGTACGACTGCTTCAAGAATAACACATATTCTCTTGTAATCCTAGCAGCATTATTACTTTGTACACCTAGTAGCATAGCACTTGGTAGCCTAGTAGTGGATACGTGGGTTCAGAATGTGTACAGAAAGTGGGATCAGATGTTTATGTTAGGACTACTTAGATACTAGTTAATTAGTTAAATTAAAATGGTGAATCCAGTTACTTTATTTCTCTTTAAACACCAAAGCCATAAAATAAAAAATGATAAAAATTCGATGCCTCAATTACACTTAACCATACCATTGTACTTCACAAGTGTGAGTGGTAAGACAACAATGGTCCTTAAGATAAAGATTCACTTCCTAGAAGACGAGTGCACAAGAAACTAAAAAGTCTATGGAATTTGACTAGATTGCACTTGCGCACTTGTGATTTGTATGGTTGGTCATAGGGGTACCTTGCTACTCATCACTTATCCTCCTAGCCCAATCCTGCATGATTACATAAGCACATCAAGTGGCACGTATGCAATGTAATGGTTCAATAATGTCAAAATAATGTAAAATACTCTAGTGATGATGCATATATAAGTCAAAACACATTACATCAGTGATCAAATAAGGCCAAAGCTTTAGTTAATAAAGGTTTTGAAATGTAGATGAAATAGTGGCTAAGTAGTGTGAAATGGGACCAAATGAAAGTCAAATGATGGTTGAAAAATGATGTTAAGTAAGGTCAAAGCATGGTCAACAAAATTTGTAAGAGATAAGATAAGATAAATAAGGTGAAACAAAGGTAATGTAAAATAAGATCAAATCAAGCCACAAAATAGTGAATTAAGGCCAAATTAGTCAAGGTGGAAAATATGGGATAAAAAATGATCAATAGGGATCAATTAGGACTAGATTTTGCCACTTTTAGGCCTTAGGAAGCCATGGAATAAGGCTATAGGATTGATGGAGGAGTTTGGACACTTGGGGAGGCAATTTTAAGGTTGTTTGAAGGCTGAAATGAGATCCCATTTTTCAACTATGCTAGATCCATGTTGGCCACTATGAATGGGGTAAGATCCATTGTGGTTAATACCAAAATTTAGGTTTTAGTGTTTGTTATGGCCAATTTTTAAGTTCTATTGGTTTGTATTGCTAGTGCAGTAGGTTAAGAATGAAGTTTGGCTAATTTTGACATCATTTTGATCCTTTAGAAGACAAAAATGCCATCAAGAACTACTACCCACGTAGGGAGTATGCTTGGCAACATGGCCCCAATGTGGTTGCATGGTAAAACTAAATTTTTGAAAATTCAAGGTTGAGATTTGTGTTCTATTGGCTTCCTAGGGTAGTGTAGGGGCATTAGGGTTATGTTGGGTAGTGTAATGACATCATGCTACTAGCGTATTTGTAAAGAAATCTTAATTTCTAAGCAATCTAGAAGGCTAATAGACTAAGTTTGTGGGCCCTTAGGGCTGTTGGTGCCTAAGGCTATGGTTTAGGCTTAAAACTATTAACCCTAAAGGTCATTGAAAACCTATTTTTATTACTTTTTCTTAGAGCTACACTGGCTAGTGTAGTTTTCCAAAAATATCTTATTTTGGTATGAGTTTTGATCATTTTTAGTATTGAGGATCTTCCAGTGTCAATGTCTAGGTTTCCAGTTTTGTATAGGATTGTATTGGCTTCAATGGTTCAAGGATGGATGGCTAGGAGGTGTATCTTGATCATGGTTCATGCTTGGAATTCATTCCAAGGCTTATTTGGACATTAATCGTAGCATATTTTTTGTTGGAATGTGTCAATCCCATTGTATTAGGATTTTTATTATTTTGTATAATAATACTACATTAGTTAAAATGCAAGTTTATGAGGCAATGATTGGTAGAATATAGATGTAAGGCTATCAAGCAAAACAAAGTAAAAGATATGGCTATAATAAAGATAAAGAAGAGAAAAGAGTTACAAATTCATCGCTAGTTTAAGGCCTTGGTAGGCCAACTTATTGATAGTTTTAGTCCATGCTGGATCATGATATTGCTAGTTTTAGGCCTTAGCGAGTTGCAAAATTGCTAGTTTTAGGCCTTAGCAAGCCAAAAAATTACCAATTTTAGGCCTTAGCAAGCCACAATATTGCTAGTTTTATGCCTTAGTGGGCTGCATAATTGCTAATTTTAGGTCTTAATAGGCCATGATGTTGCCAATTTTAGGCCTTATTGGGCCATGGTCCATACTTGCCTAGCAAGCATGGGATAGTGTCGAAAGGGTGTATATGGATAAAACAAACCATGAAAAATGGTATAGGGTTGTGAAGGTTAACAAGCTATAGTGAAAGAAGGAATAATATATCTACAATGCATTTGTTGCTTGACTTTTGATAAATCAAATAGCTTCCTTTGTATGATCACACTCTCATCATGTTGCTTATTTGACATAGCAATTGGTTGGTATTTTTGTTGATCACTAAATGCCACAAGTTTAGTGACTCTAGCTTCATTATTGTTGGTTTTGTTGGTACTAGCCCTAGCTTAAGTTTTAGGATTCTCCTCTTGAAACTCCACCTTTGAACCTTAGTTGATGTTGACATAGTTAACCGAAGGTAGTGACATGTTGTCTCCATGAATGACAATTTCTCCTTTCTCAAAGGAAAAGTGAATCTCTTGGTGTATAGGGGATGAGACTATGTAAAGCTTAGCTAACCATGGTCTTACTAAGATCAAGTTAAAGCAAGGTGTCTCTTCAACCACTAGGAAGTTGGCAGATGTAGGAAATTTCTCTCTAGCCATGAAATCCAAAGAGATGGAACCTTACACTGCTACTTGTGATCCATTAAATGACTTGAGTGTTGAGGTAGTGGTTTCTTGGATGTTCTCTATTAATCCTATTATGTTAACAATGGAAAACAGTACCATATTATTTGCCACATCATCATTCACATGAACATACTGAACCTTGTACCTACCAACATGTATAGTGATGAGGAAAGGAGCATATCGCACTTCCCTATTTTGAAAGTCAATCTTCACCTTACTATCATGAAAGTTGATGCTTGTTTTTCCTAGGTGAAGCTTGCTCAATGATAAAGTGGATAGATGTTCTATTGGTAAGCATGTCTTTGCTCATAGGGATAGAAGTTAACACTTGAGCTAGTGCATCTCTATGAGTAGGAAAAGTCATGACTAGGTTGTACAAGTTTGGTGATGTGTTCTTTTGTTTTAATGATCATTTGGCTTACTCCACTATTGTAAGGAAACTCTTTTCCTTAGCATGTAACCTTTCAACCTTAGTGATTTTAATTTCTTTCATTCTTCTTAGAGTTTGTTTCGTAGGTTTTTATGTGGATGCCTTGGGCCTCTTGTCCATGGATGTAGTTGATCTTGGTGTAGCTTGTTTTGAAGCCCTTTGTTGTCAATTACCTTTAGTGAGCTTTGTTGTTAGTTTGGTGATAGGTTGATTTCATTGTAGTTGTGATGATAATTTATTTCTAACATCTAAGTTGTGGGCCACTATAGGTGGGCTTCAATCATGGGTTATTACAATTTTTCTTATTGAAGATGGAGTGATCTTGATAATAAATGGCTCCTTAGGATTTGGTGAATTGGCCATTCTTGGTCTAGGTTGTGAAGTTGATGTCACTGAAGGGGGTACACGTATGATGAAAGAATTTTTAGGTTTTGGAGGAGGTGGTACCTGTATGATGAAGGGCTCTCTAGGATTTGCATTTTGGCACTATGGTGGTACTTTAATAATAAAAAATTTCATAGAGGGATTAGACCATTTGGTTTTTATGAATGAGGATACACTATAGGAGTTATTATTATTGATGCTTGGAGAGTTGGGCTTAATCAACACCAACTCTCCATAGTCAATCATCATCTAGAGGTCATCCTTTAATGTTAAGCAAAAATTGGCTTCATGAATAATCATTTGATGATAATAACAATACCTATCCAATTTGAAGTACTTCAGTAGCTTTGGATAATCTTTAGTTGTTATTGCTGGGTCTCTAGCTATGTTACAAAGATGATTATGCTTCTTATAAGCTTTCTTAGATAGTTTCTTATGCTGTATATAGTTGTCTTTAATAAATTACTCCCAAAGCTTAGAGGGCTTCATAGAAAATTTGATGTACTTAGACCTATCCTTCTATCCAAAGTTTGATCTTGTTTAATTTAGGGCATAGGAAGTGAATGCTTGTGACAAGTTAGATGATGTGTTGTGAGGTGGTGATCCCCATCTCTTTTCTTGTTTTGAATCTTTTGTTATGACAACCATGGTTGTATGTTCTTGCCTAATTTTATTGCTATCCCTCCTTGATTGTTAGTTTTTATAGGCCACATAGGCTATATCATTACTTGCCTTAGCTACCTCTTCAATGTTCTTAGTTTATGAGAAGGCTTGGTCTAGTAACTAGGGCATCATTATCGTGAAACATTTCTGTGGGTTGTGGTGGTTATGTTGATGGTTGATGAGGAAGTTGAGAGATTTGAGGTTATGCAGTTGGTATTGACATAGATAGAAGGGGTTTAGTGACCATTATTGTAGATGGCTTAAACTAGGGGGAAGAGTTTTGAGTTGGGACATGTGGTATGAAGGGAGAAAATGGAGTATAAGAGGCTTGTGTTTCTTGGGATCCCAATGAGAGTCTCATTATTATGACAAAGGGAGGTGGTGAGATAGACATCATCAGGGATGGGTACATGGAATAGGATTGCATTGCAAAGGACATGGATGAGAATAAGGAGGTGGACTAAGACATGAGTTATGCTTGATGTATGACAATAATGGGCATAGAACCAAACATGATAGGATGGACAAGAGGGGAATTAGGTTGAGGAACTTGTTTTACCAATGAGGTAAGAGATGTGGAGCTAGGGGTAGTTGTTTGGGAAGCTAAACATTAGGAAAGACTTTCAATGAAGGTGTTTAGCTTCGATTCAACCTCAAGCTCATTTTTCTCTTCTTGGTGATCCTTCGAGCTAATTTCCTTACTAAACTCATCAATATCTATGAGTTGTATGAGCATTTATTCATAAATGTTGGTGAGGGGGATTTGGTTATAAGAAGATAGGATGTATGCTTTAACATCCTAGTGTATAATTTTGAATTGATTCTTAGTGTCAGACTCGAAGTATGGTATCAAGATACTAGCTTGCATCTTGGCATAGAGGAAGTTATAGAACTTCATATTAATGATTTTGAAGTCCGGGTTATTACCCTTTTGTTCCAATGATTATCTTTGTTCTAGAAGAGTAGGGTCTCTTAGGTCATAGATATGTACTACATTTTTGCTAGAGGCCACGTATGCAAGGTCTAGTGGTAGAATGGTTAATCTATGAAAAGACATTAATTAGTACACACAAAACAAAGCTAGGCTAGTGAAAGCTAAGCTAGGCTTTATAAAACTAAGTTGGACTTTAAAACGTCTAGTAGTTATTGTGAGAAGGTGAATATGGAAGAGGTGGTTATTTGTAATATGTTGGTGTTGGCACATTTGGCCATTTGATGGAACAGGTTGACATGATAAAATTAACTAAAGGTTTTGTAGTTTTTGCCCTGTATATAAAGTGCAGAAAACAAAAGAAGAAGTGGAAAAATAATTTGAGTTAAAATTATTCTTGAGTTAAATCGTAGTCCAAAATTTTGAGTTAAAAGTGTTCCTACAAGTATTCAAAAAATTCTTGTGTTTCTGCAAGATTTCTACATTTGGGCAGTAGGATCCCTACACCTACACCATGCACTATTTCAAGTCCATTATGTCGGACCGGTACTGTGCAACATGATCCACAGTAACACTGGAATGGGCCATGAGAAAGATTGTTAGAAACACTTCCACCATGGCCAGGCTTGGACAAGAAATTGGATCAATGATTGTCCAAGTAGGAGGCACTATAGATGAGAGTTGAATAGGAGAATATGAAGTACCTGCACTGTGTCATCAAAGAGACTATGTGTCTGCACTCACGTATTCTTGGAGAACTCATGGAATCTGTGACTACGGATGGATTCTACATACCCAGAAAAACCAGAATAATTTTTAATCTTTAGGTAACAAGGAGAGGAGATTTCCCCATTTGCGTCACATTCAAAATGGAATTGTATTTCTGGTAGATTATGGCACTGCACAGGGATGACAAATGGCCTAGTTTCAGTAACGCTCTTTCTCTAAGCCTTATTTGGTGTCTTAGGCCTAGACTCAGCCTCAGGCTCTGATGCAGACAACCTCTAATGGCCTTGTGGGAATTACTATTGCTAAGCCTCATGTTGTTTCCCCTTCTATCGGTTATCAGGCTTCTTTTGTTTTTCTAACCAACAATTTTCGAGTATTGGGCCATCCAAGAAGCTGCAACTGCCTCTGTCGCAGCTGCAACATGACCCTGATGTGGATCCGAATTTCAAGTCATTAACAGTGGCAGCAACTTTGAAGATGATGAATTAAAATCTACTCATAAAAAAAAGCACAAGAATGATTAAAGAGCTACATGAAGCAGACTTGGATGAGGCACTTAACTTGATCAATATCAGCATTTTCTGTAACATGAAACAAGAGTGTATGGCAGAGTCACGTGTATTCATGTGGAAGAAAAGGAATTAGTTACAATCAGGCCGTGGAAAAGGCCATAGCCTAGGATTATGTGTGGTTAACCAATTTTCCAACATCAGCACGCTCATACGAACGGTGGCTGGACTCACCAATGGCGTCTTCATGTTGAATCTGGACTACGACGATCACTAAACAAACTACATAACGGCAAGAAATGCTATGTGTTGACACGATAAAATATATACTATCTACATGATTAAACTATAATTAAATTATATACTATCTACATGACGTGACACTCGCTTTGTGTTGAAAACGTGAGAGCGCAACTCCATTTATGCATTCGATTGTTCACACTTACATATATATTCATATATCAACCTATCCATGTATGCGTCAACCACATGGTTACTATATCTATTACTATGATTTAAATAAAAATAAAATATGTTATGATTTAAAAAAGAAAAAAAGGTTATGGATATAATATGTTATGATATAGCGATACTTCATTATGATTTTATTTTTATGTTATCATATTTTAAATCGTTCATTATGCAAGTAAATCTTCTAGCAATGGATATAGCGATACTTCTTCTCTATCAAGTTCTGAAGAAGATATGTCTTTAGATGAAGAATGTAATAATAATGAGGAAAATGGATATAATCTCTGATCAAAAGAAAGATTAACTACTTCTAGATCCCCAAATGTTATTACTGATCCATCTACTAAGAGAAAAGCTTTTGAGCCAAATAGAAGAGATAAGAATAAAGGTAAAGACAATAAAGTAGAGCAAAGCACTCCAAATCAGTCTTTTAATAAATGGATAAAGAAACCAAGCTTTAATGGTGATGGAGAGTATGATTTGATTGAAGACCTTAAACATGTCAAGGCCAATATTAGCTTTTATCAATTACTTCAAATAGGAGATTAGCAAAGAAAGGCTTTAGAGTTCATTAAAGGTAAAAGGAGAGTTAGAGAATTAGAGTTAAGTTATGTGTCTAATAATGATGAGAAATTAAATACCTCGTATGATAAGGAAGCTTCTCCTTTTCTTTTGACAATGAAATTAAAGGATAAATACTTACACAATTGTTTGATTGATTCTAGAGCTATGTCTACTATAATGTCATTGTCTATATGTAAGAAACTTGGTTTGATTCCTAAAAAATCTAATAAAAAGATTGTTCAAGTGGATAAAAGTAGAGTGAAGATTGTGGATCAATTACCAAATGTTCTATTGGAAATAGCTTCTGAACCCCGCGTCAAAAGTAGAGTAACTATTCAAGTAGCAGATATACTAGATTCGCATAGTCTCTTATTGAGTAGAAGTTGGAGTAAGAATTTCTTAGGTTACATATCAACAAATTATTCTCACATGTGGCTACCTTGGAAAGGAGAACCAAATCAAATATACATCTATAGTGAACCTTTGATGATTAATAACATTACTTCAAATGGAAAAAGTAAAATGGTTGAAAAAGGAGGTGTTGAAAATAAAATTTGTACACTCCAAGAAAATTATAGTTCTAAAAAAGAACAATCAAAGAATGAGGATAAATGGGAGTTATACTTTGATGGTTCATGTAATTCAAAAGGTTCAGGAGTCGGTATAGTTATATTAAGGAATGATTCACTTAAAATTCTCAAAGCAATTCATCTATCTTTCCCTTTCACTAACAACAAAGCTGAGTATGTAGCGTTATGTATTGGTATAAGAATAGATCTAGAAAAAAAGATCAAAGTAATCACTATAAAAGGAGACCCAAGATTAGTTTGTGAACAAGTAAAGGGTAACTATGTAGTAAAGAGCTCATTCTTAAGACCTTATAAGAAACTTGCTTGTAAGATGCTAGATCAGTTTCAACATTATCGAATAGAGCATATAAACAGAGCAGAGAATCTTATAGTAGATGATTTGGCAAAGGCATCTTCAGCATTGGATATGCAAATAATAGAAAGTTACAAAGATGTAATGATTGAAGAAGAACATCAACCATCAGTACTAGATAATATAAGACATTTACAAGTATTTGAAGATGATGATCAAGTACTAAGATTTATGAAAAACAAACAAGAATTTGAGGGTCAAGTGATACCTGAAACATCATCAAACTCCAAAGATAATTTCATTCCAAAAAGGATAATTGACTTGGAACATGAGTTCAAGAAAAATTTACTTACTAGAAAGGATATAGAAAACCCAGATAGTCAAGGTTTCATGGTAGTGAATTTTGGATTAGACAGGATGCTAAATATGTTGAATGTTACAAAGGGAAGAGATTTGAGTTTTAGGAAAAACTTGTTAACATGTCTAAGAAATAATTTGGATAATTTTGCTTGGTCTTATGATGATCTTAAAGCTTTTAGACCAGATGTGATGACACATAGAATTCCTTAAATATATGGTTTGGAAGAAAATAAGAATTCATCTGAGAAAGGAGATGAGAGGATTACTAAAGAAAAAGCTCAAGAAGATCAAATTGAAAGCTCTAGCAAGCCAGAAAATAATAAAACAACATTCATCACTTCAGAGATTACTTATGAGAAGGTTAGAGATATGAAGATTCCTACCAGGGTAACCCTCACCATTCTCTTCCCATCTCAAGAATAGTCTATGAATAAAGGACTTGATAATGTATAGTTTTTTTGTTTTTTTCTAAGAATGAGGTTTTTATACCACTAAACCTTATGTTTGATGGGAATTTTCCTCCAAAAAGATTTATCTGTTCATCTGTAAAAATCTAATAAAAGCTTCAGTATAGTTCAGTTTTAAAATGGGGCTTGTATAAATTTCTTTAAGGATTTTAAAGGGGGGTAGAAATGTTGGCACATTTGGCCATTTCATGGAACAAGTTGGCATGATAAAGTTAACTAAAGGTTTAGTAGTTTTTGCCCTGTATATAAAGTGCAGAAAACAAAAGAAGAAGAGGAAAAATAATTTGAGTTAAAATTATTTTGGAGTTAAACCGTAGTCCAAAATTTTGAGTTAAAAGTGTTCCTACAAGTATTCAGAAAATTCTTGTGTTTCTGCGAGATTTCTACATTTGGGCAGCAGGATCCCTACACCTACACCATGCACTATTTCAAGTCCATTATGTTAGACTGGTACTGCGCAACAAATTCCATAGTAACACTGGAATGGGCGATGAGAAAGATTGTTAGAAACGCTTCCACCATGTCCAAGCTTAGACAAGAAATTGGATTAGTGATTGTCCAAGTAGGAGGCACTATAGATGAGAGTTGAATAGGAGAAGATGAAGTACCTGCACTATGTCATCAAAGAAACTCTGTGTCTGCACTCACGTATTCCTAGAGAAGTCATGGAATCTGTGACCGCGGATGGATTCTACATACCCAGAAAAACTAGAATAATTTTCAATCTTTAGGTAACAAGGAGAGGAGATTGCCCCATTTGCGTCACATTCAAAATGGAATTGTATTTCTGGTGGATTGTGGCATTGCACAGGGATGACAAATGGCCTAGTTTCGGTAACACTCTTTCTCTCAGCCTTATTTGGTGTCTTAGGCCCAGACTCAGCCTCAGGCTCTGATCCCAATGGCCTCTAATGGCCTTGTGGGTGTTACTATTGCTAAGCCTCATGTTGTTGCCCCTTCTACCTATTATTAGGCTTCTTTTGTTTTTCTAACCAACAATTTTCGAGTATTGGGCCATCCAAGAAGCTATAACTGCCTCCGTTGCAGCCACAACATGACCCTGATGTTGATCCGAATTTCAAGTCATTAACAGCAGCAGAAACTTTGAAGATGATGAATTAAAATCTACTCGTCAAAAAAAAGCACAAGAATGATCAAAGAGCTACACGAAGCAGCCTTGGATGAGGCACTTAACTTGATCAATATCGGCATTTTCTGTAACATGAAGCAAGAGTGTATGGCAGAGTCACGTGTATTCATCCGGAAGAAAAGAAATTAGTTACAATCAGGCCATGGAAAAGGCTGTAGCCTAGGATTATGTGCGGTTAACCAATTTTTCAGCATGAGCGCACTCATAACAATGGTGGCCAAACTCACCAATGGCGTCTTCATTCTGAATCTGGACTACGACGACCACTACACAAACTACATAACGACAAGCAATGCTATGTGTTGACACTATAAACTATATACTATCTACATGATTAAACTATAATTAAATTATATACTATCTACATGACATGACACTCACTTTGTGTTAAAAACGTGAGAGCCCAACTCCATTTATGCATTCGATTTTTCACACTTACATATATATTCATATATCAACCTATCCATGTATGCATCAACTCCATGGTTACTATCTTTATTACTATGATTTAAATAAAAATAAAATATGTTATGATTTAAAATAGAAAAAAAGGTTATGGAACAACTGTTCTAAGTCCCATATTTATTGAACACTTGATGATGCTGGTTGCAACTACAAGATATTCATCACCTATAAATATTTAAACCTATGGTGAATATAGCCACTAGATACTTGGATTCATTTTAAATTTCTTGTAAATGTTGTAATTTCATGACAATTGTAGCCTCCCAATTGAAATGGTGGTTATAACAACTACCAATGCCACTTGTCAACTACAACCTTTTTATCTCCATGGTGATTACTTGGGAATTAAATGAGGCCACTTGGCAACTAAATGGAACACTTGTCAACCTCAGCTTTTTTATCTCTATGGTGGTTATAACCACCCAAAATATTTGTAACTTACCTAACTACCTGTGAGACCCTATAAAAGGGCTTCAAGGGTAGGAAGGGAGGAGACACACACTTGGGGGGTCACACTCGAGGTCTCACTTTGGGTCTTGGAGGAAGATTGTAAAGAAGAAATTGTGAAAGATTTCTTGTAAGATGACTTGTTAAAGACAACATTTCAGCCTCTTTGTCATAGTCCTGTGAGTTATGTTTATTTTTTATTTTGTTTGAATTGTTTAGCTAGTGGCTTAGATAGTATCATGCTTGGCAAGTAATTTTGGGATTTTTAGATTGCTCTTATTGTTCTTGTTGCACAATAGAAAATTTCTATTAAAATTTTGCCATAGAAGAGCTTGTGTTTGAAAGCCTTAAGAGCATCTTAGTAGTGAATTTTATTATTATGCAATGTATAAGAACTGCTATTAAGATTGTTGTAAGAGAGCCTTTGCATGTAGTCAAGCCGTTGAACGATTCAATAGTCAAGAGGGTTTAGAAAATCTTTGGTATTTTGGTAGGACCAGAATAGTTTCTTTTATCTTTAAAGTGGATCTTTGTGGTATTTCAATCAGAAATTGTCAAGTCTTTTGAAGCTTCTGTTGAATGCAATTGTTGACATCCATTATCTAGCCAAAATAGAGTCTCGTAGGTGATAGTTTATGCAACAATTTTTTGGGTAGCATAATAGGATTGTCTTGAAGAAATTGCTTATTTGAGCCTTGGAAGTTTGAAAAATTCATAGTTATTGAATTTGGGATAGCTTTATCGTGAAGTGTTTACTCGTATCATTTTACCTTGTTTAAACATTTGATATCTTTACACAAATCTGCTTTCTTGTTCTCTTCTTTCTATTTCCATTGAATCTTGCTCTATTTCTAGTTTTCTTGTGGAACTATCTCTTTCTTTGGGGAAAATTAGAAGTAGATTCACAGAGTTGTGCTCAAAATTTTTTGCAAAACTTTATTTGTTACAAGTAGGTATTATAAGAACCACATAGACTAGGCAATTGAACAAAATAGGAACTCTCAACAACTCGTAGTACTTGGCAAAGTTGGCTAAATATCTTTAAGATAAGTCCTTTATAGTTTAACACACAACCCAATCATTTCATTTTTTAGAACAGCACACCGCAATAGCACACACACATACTCACATTAACTACTGAGTCTATTTGGAGGTATTTGGACCTTGGTGTTGCCAGAGACTAGCAAGCACCTAAATCCTGTTCGAGGACACTTGTTGACGGTTGCATCCCAAATGGTCACCAACAGTTGGGTTTTGGAAAGATATGCTAGAATTTTTTCAAAAAAATATGCTGGTGATAAAAATAGCAAGTTTTCAGTTTTCTTTTTGAAGGGGTATTGGTGTATTTTCCTTTTATCAAAACTACATTGATTTTTATTGTGTAACCAAGAAAAAATATTATTTTTCAAATGATATACTAGAAATCTTAAAAAGCAACATTGGGGTTTATGGTGGTGAGAAAATCTGATTAGTATATCAAAACTACATTGGGTAGTTTGGTAAAGGGGGAAAGGTGGATGTGTTTGATTTAATTTTTAATTAATTAAACCAAAATTCTAGCAAGTTCAATTACACAAGGTGCAAAAGGAGTATGGCTAGAAAATGTTGGAAATTGCAATTGTAGGTGCAGTGCAAGTTATAGTGATACTGGTGTACATTGCACTTGGAAGGGTTAATAGTTTTTGATGTTGGAAAAACCAACTATGTTGGCTTTGTCAATAGGGGCTACGTTGGAGGAGGGGAGGAGTGGGGGGCTGTTGGGAGGGGAGGGGTCGGGGGAAGGGAAGGAAGATAAGTAATTAATTACATTTTCCAAAAAAAAAATGTTGATGATACCTCCTCTCAAAAAAAGATACACTAGTTTTTAAAAAAGTTATGTGCAAAATGTTTGATTTTCCCAATACCATGCTGGGGTTTTAGAGAAAGCCATCCTGGCTTTAACCACAAAATTTCATAATAGGGGGTTAGATGGTTGAAGTTGAGCTACATTGGCCTTTAGAATGCACAAAGGTATTTTTTAGCTAGGAAGAATAGTAGGTTTTGTTAGCATCTATGCTAGCTTTAAAAAGTCCAGTAACTACTATGAAAATCTTGTGAACACCCAATCACATACAACTACTATGCTAGGTTTTAGTTCTAGGAAAATGAGCAAAAACATTGGTTTTTTTTTCGCAAAAGTTTTTAAAATGATTTTAAGTTTTAGAAATTACAAATACTTGGTTTTGAAAGGAAAATTAGATTTTGGTGAAGAGCTTGACTAGAGACCCTCCTTCTAGCATTAGAAATTAGTGACATCTAAAAAATTTGGTTGCTACAAAATCAAAAATTCCAGGTGGAATAGCCTAACCTTGGATTCCAAGGACCTTTAAGAAAAGGGATCTAAGGCATCTTGGATGGTCTTGTCGATCACCCAATGACTTGAGAGTGTTAACAATGCAATATAATTTAATAGAGAATGCATATCTAATCTAAGAAAAAGCATAAAATTTAAACTTGAAATAAACTTACACAGATGAATGAGTTTCTAATTTTTATTAAAATAATAAGAATATTACAAGAGCAAAGTTTCAAGATGTACAAGTATGTGCCTAGATGCACAAGGAGTTTCTTGAATGATCCCTAAAGTTTGGTGAAACTAGTAGTTTGTGTTTTATAGTCAATTGCATGATCTAGGTGCTTCCAAGCTCTAACTTTCAAAACTCTATGCTGGTCATTAGATGTGGATCTACTGCATTGATGAAAAAGTGGTAGAGTATGTGCAATACTAGTTGCCAAGAGGGGTAATGTATGTGTAACATTGGTTGCCAAGGGGGGTAAGGAATGTGCAACATTGGTTGCTAAGGGGGTTAACGTTTGTGCAATGTTGATGTAAAATGTTGTGAAATTTGCTCCATCTAGAAGAACCTTAGAGAGCCTCTTTAATTTGTTTGAAATTTTTATTTATAGGCTGAAAATTTCTACCATTATTATTAAAAATTAACATTAATTTTCAAGTGTGTAGCAGGTCTTTACCTCCAGTGTAGTTTCCATTTATGGTAAGTTCTGATACCCCCAATGTCATCAAAACTATGCTGGATATCATAAATAGTAAATAAACTTTTGGCATACCACTTTTGAATTTTGGAGCAACATTAGAAATGTAAAGAAGCTAAATCCCCAATCACACCAATGCTAGCTTTATGGAGCAACACTAAAGGTAAGGGATACTATGCTAGAAACCATTATGAAAATGAAAATCCAAACCTTCTAGTGTTGGGTTTGTGGCATCCACACTAAAGATTATGGGAACTATGCTAAAGCTTACTACAAAAATGAATACCCAACATCACCAATGCTGGGTGTAGGTGGTCCTAGTGTAGTTGAGGCTATACCCCCATAGAAACCCATGAAAATGCCAAATTTGGTAGTCTAAAATATATTTTTAAGCTTCCAAAGCCCGAATATTGACATGGCATGACGTTTTCTACTTTGGAAGTGAGGCTATGAAAACTTATAAGGAATTTTTCAACAACAAAAATTTAAAGTATGTGAGATTGCATCTCATGGATTAAAAACCCCACATTTTGATAATGAAAAACTAGCCTCAAGTGTAATGCTAAAGAGGTTGCAAAATTCATTTTCTTGGTGGTGTTTCAAGAAGCTCCATGGTAGTGGCTTAGTGGATGCCTAGTTGCTAGAGCCTAGGCTAAGGATCTCAATGTAGCTATTCTAGGCATCATCATTGTTAAGCTTCTAGGAACCTCTATCTACCATAGTGCCACCACTGAACCCAAAATAGTCCTTGTGCTAGACATTGGTAGAGGAACCACTGATGCCACCATGATCTCCATCTCTAGCTATAAGGTCACCATCTATTCCATCATTGAGAATGCTTATCTTAGCAACACTAACTTTAATGATCAGCTCCTTACCTTCTACATTAGTAAGCTCATCGTTAGGAATTCTAGAATCTATCTCTGTGACCACTTCTTGTGTTGCACCACTGTTGAAATCCTTCATCCATCATCGCACACTGTTTGCAATTGCAACCACTGCTATTGTCGGTGCCACACATTTTACCTATCATCACCATCACCATCATCGTTGTTGTGTCCCTACACCATGGAATCCTATGTCCATGGAGCTTCATAGACACTATGAGCATCATGGAATCTTTTCTCCCATAGAGCTCTATAGATATTGTGAGCACTGTGGAATCCTACCTCCCATGGCACTCATTGGATATTGGGGGCAACTAGAACCCTACCTCCACGAAGCTCCAAAAACACTGTGGGCATGATGGAATCCTACCTTTAATGGAGCTTCGTGAACACCATAGGCATCATGGAATCCCACCTCCCATGAAGCTCTGTAGACACTATGGAATCCCACCTCCAACAAGGCTTCACAGATTCCACTCCTTTGCCTTACCATTAACTGTAAATTTTACATCAATTAACAAAAATTTGAAAACACTAGTAGAATAGATGGAAAAACTTGAATTTAAAACATGGATAAAAATTACTGAAAAAGTGAATTTGATGCCTTATTAGAAATGAAGATAAAATTTCCAAGCACACTCCCCTTGGGGTAGTACTAGGATGGGTGACCTCTTGGGAAGTCTTGAAGTATATGAAACTTTTTGCAACTTAAAATGGCCATAAATTGTGACTCTGGAAACCATTTTTAATGAAAAAAAAGTTGTTTTTAATTGATTTTGATCTTATGGATATCATGGAATGGTCAGATTCAGCCTATGGAAGATAGAAAAATTAGTTTCTAAGTTATTATTTAGGGTCTTGAACATGAAAAAGTCTTGTAAAATTAAATGTTTCTTTGAGCAATTAGAGTTGTGTGGTTAGTTAGGAGTTTAGAAAGAGGAAAGTAATTCATGATAGTTCTAACCTCTTTTTGGAATCAATTAACTATCTCTAAATTCATAAAAAGGACCATATAGGCCAATGAATCATCCAACTTGCTTTTTTTCTTTAACCTACCAATGTCCAGAGCCTAGAGAGTACAATGGAGAACAATGGAGTCTCAAGTTAATGATTAGCTAAATTCCCTTGATTTATAAATTAATGAAATTAGATGTGTTCAAGAGAAACTTTGTCAGTTAAACCAAGGATTTAAGATAGATATGTAAAACATGTCTGAAGAAATTAGAAAGTTCTAGCTAGGTTTAGAAGGAAAATGATCAGAAGTACAAGAAAAGATGGATTCCTTTGTAGACTTCATTAAACAATTAATTGATCATCTAACCCAACCTTCTAATGCAAAAAGATTTTCACCTAGAGATTAGCACCAAGATTAATCCCCACATTATAGAGATTTGAATCAAGATCAACTTCCCTCTAGGGATTAGCATAGAAACCAATCCCCACCTATTGGATGCTAGATTGCTGATATCCTCTCACTAGGCCAAAGAATGGAACTAGAACGAGAGGATTATTGAAATTGGAAAAATGCATCAAGGGAATCACTAAACCAAGTTCATGCTAGAAAGGTAAAACTAGATCACTATGATAGAACCCTTAGATCTAGTGCCAAAGCAAAAGATTATCTTGATACCATGAAAACTTACTTCAATATGCTGAACCTGTTAAGCTAAGAACATTTAGAAGTAGTCTCCTTGTATTTAATAGGAATTGTTGTAACATGGTGGAATGGATTGAGATATCAAGGTTTGATTACAAATTAACTCAAATTCTATTAATATTTCAAACAAATATTTGTACTAGATTCCTTCCTCAAAGTGTGCAATATGTAATTTGATTGCTTAAGATTGGGAAGATGATCTGTAGAAGACTACTACAAAGAATTTTGTGATATCTCTTAGTATGTAAGCCATTGAGATATTGAGAGTTATCTTCAAATTTTATTAGTGAACTACATGCATAACTATACCCCTAGGCATATGCACATATTCCTTAAACAATTGATGATGACTATAGAGTTGCTAAGGATTATAAAGAATCAAATCAAGTACAAACTACTCTTTGACAAGAAAAAATAGAAGAAACACCCATCAAGAGAGCTTAATCAGAATGTTTTTCTTGTGGTGAAGATCATTTTAAACATGATTATTCAAAATTACAAGTAAAAATACAAAGAAACAATCAAATTAGAAATCAAAAATCATCCCAAACATGGCCAAAAGAAAGGTCTAAACCACCACGATAGGCATGAAAAAGATTTCAACATCAGTAAAGTCAAGTTTGAGAAAATTTCAATTTGCTTTATTGATTTTTAAGGTATCAATTAAGGGGAAAAATTAAATTTTTGATTGATAGTAGAGAAAGTGATAGTTTTATTTCACCAACTTTAATTAATTCATTGAATTTAAGTTTACCTTCCAAGAAAGTTAGAATAGAACTTGCAGATGGAATGACTGTAAGCAAGCATACCAAGTATGGAGAAATAACCTTTACCTTGCAAGACATGCTTTTCATTGATGAATTCTTTGAATTTTAATTAGGTGATGTTGATGCAATCCTAGGAATGTATTTTATACAAAAATTTGATATAACTACCAAATTTGAAACTCATGTTTTAAAAGTGCCAACTACTGATGGAGTTAAGGTTTTAAGAAGAGTAGGAATAGCAAAGCAAATTCACACAATAACTATTGAACAAGCTAAGAGATTAGTAAAAAATGATGCTGCTATGTTACTTGTAAAAGTAACTCAACTTCAAAAATCCTATGACATTGAAATTCCAAAAGAATTTGAAGAATATAAAGATTTAGTATTTGGTGAAACTAGAAAATTACCTCCAAAAAGAACCATTGAACATGCTATTGATATTTTCCTAGGTATGCAACAAGTTTCAAAATCCCCTTATAGGTTTTTCACCTATGTATTAAGGAAATTTAAAGTATAATTAGATCAATTATTGGAAGAATAGGAGATTTGACCTAGTTTCTAACCTTGGGATGCATCAGTCTTATTCGTCAAAAAGAAAGATGGTACATTAGATTATGCATTGATTATAGGACATTTAATAGTGTAATGATTAAAAAAACCTATCCCTTTACTAGGATTGATAACTTTTATGACCAACTTACTATAGCATGTTATTTCTCAAAGTTTGATTTAAAATGTGGTTATCACCAAATAAGAATGAATGAAAAATACATTGAGAAAATTGCATTCAAAAATAGGTATGGATTACATGAGTTTGTGGTGATGCCATTTAGATTATCCAACACACTTGCAATGTTCATGGCATTAATGAATAATATCTTTTGAGAATACCTTGATAAATTTGCTATCATATTTATGGATCATATAGTTGTTTACTCTAAGTTAATAGAAGAGCACATTAAGCATTTAAAAATTATAATGGAAATATTTAAGGAATACCAGCTAAAAGAAAAATTAAGTAAATGTGAATTTTTCAAAGAAGTAGTATCATACTTGAACCATATAGTATCTAAACAAGGATTACAAGTAGATCTAGCTAAAGTTAGTGAAATTTGAGAATTTTTAGAACTAAAAGATGTTAGAACACTTTGCAGTTTCTTGGGCTTAATAGGTTTGTACCAATGTTTTATTAAAGATTATTCTATTTTGGTAGCCCTCTTAACTAACCTTTTGCAGGAAAAACATCTGTTTAAGTTTGATGAAAATCATAGGGAAGCTTCTCTTAGATTAAAAATACTGCTCACAATAGTGCATATCATAAGAATTTTGGATGAAGAAATATCATTTGAAGTATCTAAAGATGCCTATGGAGTTGGAATCGGTGCAATTATTTGACAAGATAAAGTGGTATATTTTGAATCTCTTAAATTATGAGGAACTAAGGTAAATTACTCAACCCATGATTTATAATTACTAGCAATTATTCACACTTTGAAAGTTTTGAAATACTATCTCTATGAACAAATATTTGTAGTAAAAATATATCATAAAAGTCTAGAATGCTTGTAGAGACAATCTATCTTCAATACTCAACAATGATTATGGATAGAATTATTGGCCAAAAATTATTTTTAGATTAATATATTCTAGGGAAAAAAATGTAGTGGCTGATGTAAATATTTGAATGTGGAACTTGATGATCAACATTGTGACAACCCCTATGGAAGAATAAATTAAAGAAAAAATAAAAGAACAAATGAAAGAAGATCGTTACTTCAAAAACATCCTAACCAATATTTCTTTTGAGCCTCATTATCAAATTTTTCCAAATGGTCTATTCATGAAAGGACAGAGGATATGTGCATCGTAAGAAAATTAGAGACTTAAGCTATTATATGGGGAACATCTGGGATACATTAGAACTTATGTGATGATACGTAAATTTTATTTCTTCCCTGAAATGAAGAATGACGTATCCACATACATTAAAAATTGCCCAACCTATTAGAGAATAAAAGATGAACAAAATAAACCAAATGGATTACTATAGCCTTTAGATGTCCCAACCTAGAAATGAGAAGATGTTACCATGGTCATTGTTGAATTGCCAGAAACCAAAAAATAAAATTACTCAATCTTGATAATGGTTGATCACCTATCAAAGATGGCTCATTTTATAGATCTAAATTCTACAAACATAGCTAAAGAAGTAGTTCAAAAGATTTTTTGAGAAGTACTTTGGTTACATGGATGCCCTAAATCAGTCACCTCAGATAGATATCCTAAGTTCATATTTGAATTTTGGCAAAATTTCTTTAAGGAACTTGAAACCCAATTGAAATTTAGCACAATGTACCACTCTAAGATAAATGATCAAATAAAACATGTGAATTGAATACTAGAAGATATTCTATGAAGCTATATTGAAAGTAGACCAAAAACATGGAAGAATTACTTACATCTAGCTAAATTCACTTACAACAATAATTATCAAGAATCCATACATTAGACACCATTCAAAGTTCTATATGGATGAAATTTTCATACACCAATAACTTGGGCAGATCTAACCTTAAGAGAAAAGTGGAAGGAACAAGAAATAAATATAATGAAAAATATTGTTACAAGAATTAAACAAAATTTGGAAGCTACCCAGGATAAATATAAGGGATATGTAGATCAACAATGACTTAACAAGGAATTCCAAATTGAAGATCAAGTACTACTGAGAGTAAAATCCACCAAGAGTTTTCTTAAACTAGGAAAATATGCTAAATTGGCCCCAAGATATTGTGGACCCTTTGAAATCTCAAAGAGAATTGGCAAAGTAGCATATTGATTAAATCTTTCAACAACCTTAAGAATTCATCTAGTATTCCATGTAAGTTTGCTAAAGAAATTTCATGAAAATGATGTGCCTTATGTGCTAGATTGGAATACCTTTATTCTAAGATCAGATTATATCTTTGAGTTCAAACCAATTGTGATGAAGGATCAAAGAACCAAGAATATTTGTAATGAAACCATCAATGAAGTACTCATTCAATGGTCAAGTTATGATCGACAAACCTAGGAAAATAGGAAGTTCATTCTCAACACTTACCCTCAACTTTTTGAGTCATCATGATATTGAATAATAAATTAATTATATTGCCAAAGTAATAAATTATATTTTGTAATTATAGCCTTTGTTTTATATAGATGATAATAAAGATAATAATGGAACTAAAAATGAGGAGCATAATGTGGAAGTAGTATCTAAGCAGCTGGATGTAGAGGAAGCACTCAAGTATGAGCTAGATGCTTAAGGGGGATAGACTTTATATAGTTAAAAGCCTTATTCTATTTTCTATGTTATTTTATATTTTTTCTATTATAATTTAAAGTCTTTTCTATTTTTTATTTTTATTTGCATGATACTAGAATCATGTGAATTGTTATTGTTTAATAAATAAAGTAGGTTTTTGATGCAAAGAGCTACTCATATTTTCATATAAAATGGTTTATTTTATTTTTCCATTTGTACTTATTTATTGGATTTTTATTACTTTTCTTATCATTTTCTTTTTAGCATTCTTTACCCTTTCTTTTGGCTTTGATTTTTTCTAATGTATTATCATTCAAGCATAAGCTTAGCTTAGAGGCTATTACATGTATGAGGGTGGAGATAACCACTATACATCTAATGTTCTACCTTAACTTGCTTACATACTAAATACTTAGTCAAAAATTTATACACATCCTTCTTCATGCTAGGATAACAATAATGGTTTTCATGTTTTGGTACATCTTATCATTGCTACGATGAATCTGATACTTAATCAAGTAAGTATCCTCAAGTAATTTCTATTTGATTGAAACTAAAAATAGATTCTATTTTTAAATTTTAACAAGTCTAAATTATCCATTGAAAATAAATAATATCCCATTAGAAGTATTATTATATTTGTTGATCTTTTGGTATTTCAAAATCTTAGATAAAATGGAGAATGTAGAATGTGTATGAGTTTGTAGTCTTGTAGGACCATGAAAGAGTATAATGAGAAATGACTTCAAATGGATATTCCAAACTTTAAGAATGAGAGCCACAATGATGAAATGAAGACTAAAGTGGAAAAGATTAGAGCATGGATGGAAACAGAGTCTATGAGCCAAACGAAGATGTTTTGAGGACTACTGAGATGTCAAAATGATAAAGGAATGCTTTAGAAATCAAAATGATCTAGCAAAGTAGAAGTCTCACAAAAATAGTGAATGTCTATCCTGGAGAATAGATGCCTCATGGTAGATGTCTCATTATACATGTCTCCACTTTTGGATAGATGTCTCTCTTGCATTGAGGGTGTTGACAGTTAGATATCTCATCCTTGAACTAGATATCTAAACTAGTTGTTTAATAGCCATTTAAGGATTAAGAACATAGAAGGGGTAATGAATAAGTTTTCAAAATTGAAATTAAATAGCCACAAAAACACACCAAATTTTATGTGGTTTCCCAACTTGGATACGCCCACACTTGAAGGGTAGATTTCTTGCACATGTTTAGACTTTGTTTCTTAAAAATGTGTTTTGAAGGACACAACACCTTGTACAAGCATTGAGCTCCATACCAAAGTGTTTCATCTCTAGAAAACCACTCAATCCTACAAGGTCCCAACAAGCTTAGTATGTGGTTTCAAAGATTCCACAACCTTTACAAATTAAGCTCCACTTCGAAGTGTTTAGATGCTGCACAAACACTCAATCCCATAGGATATCAACAAGCTCAATGATGATGCCTTGCAAGAAGCACATCAACTCTACAATGCTACAAGAGAGAAAAATAGAAACATAAGAAAAAGTTATAACTTAAACTATAGGTCCTTGTACTTTGAAGCATAGTTTTACAAATAATCAAGCAAATGGTATGACAAATGAAGTACAAAAGTTAAATAGAATGAAATAAATAATAAAATATTTGATGTTGACAATTGTTGCCCATTATCCAAGAGATTTAAGTCTTCTTATAACCTTGGTATTTATGAAAACACCTTGGAATTCATGCAATGGAAATCTAACAACTAGTATAGATGTCTTCTTCAAGATTGGGATGTATCTTTGAAATTGACTTCAATTTTGGGGAGGCATCTCCTAAAAAAGTGGTATGTCTCTATGGAGACATCTTCTATGAAAATGAGACATCACCTATTTTTAGGAAATGTATTTTGTGATGCACTCCACTTCAGCCAAGATATCTTCTACTTCTTGGAGACTTTGGTTCTCAACTTTTAATCTTCATACTTGTCCATGCTCCCTTGAGTCCTTATAGTCTCCACGTTAACATCTCTTTGTAGATCTCATTTCTTGAGTTCTCATTCATTCCCTACAAAATCATCCCATTCCATAACATTCTAAGGATCATTGAACTTAAAAGAAGGGGATAGATAGGCTCCCCAAATCAAAATATATAATACAAAAATCACATCCAAAATTGCATGGTTCCCAAACTTGGATACTTCATACTTGAAGGGTAGATCACTTGCACACCTCCAGCCTTCATTCCTCTCAAAATATGATTTGAAGGGTACTATATCCTATACAAGATCTAAGCATCACTCCAGAGTGATTCATCATTACAAATCCACTCAACCTTACAAGGTCCTAACAAGATAATAATGTGATTTTAAGGATTCCACAACCTTTACAACTTGAGTTCTACTTTGGAGTGTTGTGATGCTACACTAATACTCAATCTTGTAGGATCCTAACAAGCTCCATGATGATGTATTTTCGCAATAAGCACATTAACCTTAGTAGGGAAACAAGAAAGAGAAACAAAAATTACAAGGAAAGGATGCAACTGATTTGCTGGTCCTTGTACATTGAGGCATAGTACAATATAATTACTACAATAGTACAAATGATGGTACAATGAGGTACATAAATACAATAGAATAAAGTAAAAAATGATTGCTCAATGTTGACACTTGCTTGCTCAAAGACTTACACTTGACCAAGAGAATGAAATCTTATTATAGCCTTGAAATTTCCAAAATCACCTTAGAATTTATGCAACAGCTATCTGATGGCTAGTGGAAACATCTTCTTTGAGATTAGGATATCTCTTTGTGATAGACTTCAATTTTATGGAGATGTCTCTTCTTCATAGGAGATTTCTTTGAGGAGAAATCTCTAGGAAGATGTCTTTTGTAGAAAGGAGACATATATTGCTTTTTGAAGACATCTTATCTAGGTCTTCTTCACCTTGGCCAAGACATCTTTTGCTTCTAGGAGACATCTTCTTAGCTTTTGAACTTTGATTCTTGAAGATTTTTTTGTTGATTTTTCTTCTTTCCAATTATTGCAACATATTCATTTTGCTATAATATCCATTATTTTCCTTGCTTCTAATTTCTATATGAAGTGTTTGACCATGATGTCCATGCTCCTTTAAGTCCTTGTCCAAGCTTCCTTAGGTCCTTATCCATGTTCTTATCCTACAAATAGAAAACCACAAAAACATCCTTTATTCCTCATTTTTCATAAGGTTTTGACATACCAAAAAATTAAAAATATTTTCCTTTTTGGTAATTGTCAAAACTTAAGAAAATGGATGAGTGTAATCATCATAAAAAGCACATATACTTCTCCCCCCTTTTGAACATGAATAAAAAGTATTAAAGCCTAGTGACAAGAAATAACTCCATATCAAAGATTGGAGTAGAATTCTACCTAAACATGTGTAAGAGTGTAAGAGAGAAGAACTAAAATAATATTTTTTGTTTGTGTTTTTGATTTTTTTTTATTTTATGTTTAAGAGAGAAAATGAAAGAAAAGCAAGAGAACTTAGTAAATAGGATAGGGTCATATTCCCATATCTTTACAGAGAGAAGTTAATCATGATTCATGAATGGGCTTTGTGAAAACATTAGGTAGTTAATTTGCAGTCTTAATAAACTGTAGTTTTATGTACCGACGTTGAGTATGTTTATGTATAAATTAATGATGAATTTCAATGTATTTGATGCAAGAATTTTTAATTTGATTTGTTTCATATTTATGGCACTGTTGTTGTCACAAAAGGTAGATGTAGATTGTGATTGGACTTCTAGGTCTTTAAGCATTTCTTGTATCCATAAAAGCTGAGCATAACAACTTCTAGCTGAGATATATTCATCTTCTACTATAGAAAGTGCTATAGAGGTTTTCTTTTTGATTGTCCAAGAGACAAGGCTTCATCCTAGAAAAAAGAAATTTACACTAGGGCTTCAATGATCATCCAAACAACCTAACCAATCTACATCACAATTTCCAGCAAGATCAAGCGGAGATTCCTTTAGATACCAAAGGTCCCATTTAGTAGTACCTTTTATATAATGAAATATTTATTTAACTATCTTTAAATGATATTCTTTTGGGGTGGCTTGATATCTAGCATACATTCCAACACTTAATGTAATGTTTGGTCTACTAGTAGTTACATAAAGCAGACTACCTATCATGCCTGTATAAACCTTATGATCAATAGGCTTATCTTGATCATCTTTGGTAACTTTAAAATTTGTAGCCATAAGAGTATTATTTACCTTAACATCAACTATATTGAATTTGAGAAGAATATATTTGGAATATTTGGCTTAACAAATGAAGGTTCCTTCTTTAGATTGATTGATTGATTTGAAATTTGAAAAAGCTTTTGAGTTTCCCATGATGCTCATTTCAAAATTAGACTACATAAGATCTAAAAATTTCTTATAGAGAGTTTCATTAGTAGCACCAAAAATATCATCAACATAAATTTAAACAATAATAAGATAATTACATTCTCTTCTAAGGAATAAAGTGACATCAACCTCACCTCTTTTGAAATCATTTGATATGAGATGTTGATAGAGTCTTTCATACTAGGCTCTACGGGCTTGTTTAAGATCATAGAGAGCCTTCTTAAGCTTGTAAACATGATTAGGTTTAATGGAATCTATAAAACCTTTAGGTTGATCAATGTAAACTTCTTCTTATATAATTCCATTTATAAAGGCACTTTTTGCATCCATTTAATATAGTTTGATGTTTCTACTACTAGCATATGCCAAAAGGAGTCTAACGGATTCTAGTCTAGTAATATGAGAAAACATTTCATCAAAATAAATCCCTTCTTATTGATTATATCCTTTGGCAAGTAATTTATCTTTATTCTTGATAATAGTTCCATTTTCATTAGTTTTGTTTCTAAATATCCAATTTTTTTCAATAATGAATTTATGACCTAGTCTAGGCATTAATTCCCATATGTTGTTTCTATAAAATTGATTTGAATCATCTTGCATAGTTGAGATCCAACCTTCTTCACCTTTAAATTCTTTAAATATTTTGGATTAAAGATGTGAGAGAGAAGCTGAATAAGCACAGAATTTCTTAGTTTGACTTCTAGTGTGAATATCATCTTGAACTACCCCAATAACATTGTTGAGAAAGTGAATTTTACTAAGTATAGGCACCTTGGGTTGAATAGGGGAAATCTCATAGATTCATCTTCTTTCTCTTGTTCATGCTTACTATCTATTTTAGAGTTTTTGTCAACTTAAACTTGAGTGGCATTAGATAGTTTTTAAATAGGAAGAAATTCATCATCAAGTTGAGGAGATGTAATGTCATGATCATAAACTTTAACATTTATGGTTTCCTCAATAGTATTTATTTTCTTATTAAAAACTCTATAAGCCCTGATTACTAGTGAATATCCCAAGAAAATATCTTCATTAGTTTTAGAATAAAATTTCCATAAATTATATTTATCATTCAAAATATAGCATTTTTAGCCAAAAACATGAAAATAACTTACTAAATGTTTTTTACCAATCCATAATTCATGAGGGGTTTTAAATGTAAATCTTCTTACTAGAATTCTATTCAATACATAACAAGTAGTGTTGATAGCTTCAACCCAAAAATGATAGTGAAGATTTTGGTCATTAAATATAGTCCTTTCCATTTCATTCAAAATTCTATTCTTCCTTTCAGCTACACTATTTTGTTGAGGAGTTCTTGTAGCAGAAAATTAATGATGTCATTCATTTGATAAAATTGTTTAAACTTGGCATTTTTGAATTCTCCTCCATTGTTAGTTCTAATAACTTTAACACTATAGCCTTTCTCTTTCTATATCTAATTAAAAATTCTTAAGAAGTAACCAAATACCTCATTTTTGTGATATAAGAAGGTAACCCAAGTGAAATGAGAGTAATCATCAACAATAGTCAAAAAGTACTATTTCTTTCACAAAATTAGTATTTGAGAAGGACCAACCACATCCATATGGATAAGATCTAAGGGTCTAGAGGTAGATGTACAATTTTTCTTACCAAATCTTATCCTTCTTTACTTTTTTTTCTAACATGCTTCATAGGTATTCAAATTGAAGTCTTTGAGTTTAGATAGCCCACAAACCATTTCCTTTATCAAAAGTGTTTGAAGAATTTCTTTGTTAATGTGACCCAACTTCCTATGCTAGAGATAGGTATCATCTATACAACCAACTAAGCACTTGGATTCAAGGTTAGGAACATTCCAAAAATAGTTGTGTAAATATTTCCCTTCCTAGTTTCATGTATTTCAATATTTCTGGTGTTTAAGTCTTGAATTTTACAAGATTCATTAGAAAAAGCAACATTAAAATTTGAATTACAAAGTTGACTAACACTAAGAAGATTATTATTTAAACCTTTAACAAAGAAACATTATTTACAGTTGATAGTCCTTTACCTTTTCTCCTATGATACCAATTCCTGTTATTAGAGCCTCCATGTCCTTTTCAAACATGACGATTTCACAATTTTGTTCAATGAAGTTGGTGAAGTAAGTTTTATCACTTTTCATGTATCTTGAACAATTGCTATCAATATACCACATGCTAGTTTTGACATAAGAGAAAGCTATTTGAGCCATCAAGTTCTTTTCAAGCTTCTTCACTTTTTGTTTCCAAGCTTGCAAAGTTCCTTGCCTAGATTGCTTTTGCAAAGACCAAGTATACTGATTCATTCTAAGATAGAAAAATTCTTGAAGATGATTCAATTTACCATAAAAAAATAATTTAAAATGTTAGGTTTTGACTTCTTACCACACCTGGGTTCATTTTCTTTTGTAGAATGTTTCACACATTCATCTTTTTGCATTTGGGCTTTGGTTTTCTCTAAAGAGTTTTTACTCATCTACTCAATCACATTAGTTAGTCTTTGAATCTCAGCTTTAATGTTTGAGTTTTCCTTATTAAGATAAGAACATTCATCATTAAGAGATGTAATTATCATATTCTTGATTTGTAAAATAGCTTTGATATTAACACATAGGCTTTGAAAAGAAATAACTTCATTAAAAGACAATCCATACCTTTCTTCAAATAAAAGAATCATTATTTGTCCTACCTTTGTCATTATAATTATCACTAGTTGGACTAGTCTTATAGTCATTGTAATTCTTGTTCCTCACTGTAAAAAGAGAAATGAAAGATTTACATTTGTAGATGCAATAAAGGAGTTGAATATAGTAATTGATGAAGCATATAAGTCTACTAGTTCAAATTAGCCTAACATAGATTTCCCCTTCCATGTTCATGTTACTTTTATCTTCAAGAGATAACCTTGCTCTGATACCACTTTAAGGATCGTTGAACTTAAAAGGAGGGATGAATAAGTTCCCCAAATCAAAATATAATCATAAAAATTACAACCAAAATTACGTGGTTCCCTAACCTGGGTACTCCACACTTAGAGGGTAGATCACTTACATACCTCTAGAGTTTATTCCTCTCAAAATGTGGTTTGAAGTTACCAAACCCTATACAAGCTCTAAGCTCCCCTGTACAGTGATTCGTTGCTATGAATCCTCTCAAGCTTGCAAGGTATTGGCTAGATTAGAATGTGGTTTCAAGGATTCCACAACCTTTACAACTTGAGCTCTGCTTCAAAGTGTTGTAATGGTATTACAACACTTAGTCCCATAGGATCCTAAAAATCTTCATGATGATGCCTTTTCATAAGAAGCATATCAACCCCAATAGGGTAATAGGAATGAGAAACAAATATTGTAAGGAAAGGAGGAAATTGATTTGCTAGTCCTTGTACTTTGAGGCATAGTACAATATAATCACTACAATAATAAAAATGATTGTACAATGAGGTACACAAATATAATACAACAAAGTACATAATGATTACTTAGTTTTGACACTTTATTTCTCAAAAAATTGCACTTATCCAAGAGAATAAATTCTACTTATAGCCTTGAAGTTTTCAAAATTACCTTGGAATTCATGCAACAACTATCTAATAACTAATGGAGACATTTTCTTCAAAATTGGGACATCTCTTTATAACAGACTTTAATTCAATGAGACATCTCTTCTTCATAGAAGACATCTTTAGGGAGATATTTTCTTCAGAAATGAGACATCTCCTATTTTCTAAAGATGTATTCTCTAGGTCTTCTTCACCTCAGCCAAGATGCCTTCTGCTTCTGGGAGACATCTTCTTAGCTTTTAAACTTCGATTCCTAAAGCTTACTTTTTTTTTTATTTTTCAACTTCCCAATTCTTGAAAGATCTTCATTCTGCTATAATCTCCATTCTTTTTCTTGCTCCTAATTTCTTGATAAAGTCTTTGACCATGATGTCCATGCCCCCTTGAGTCCTTCTCCAAGCTTCTTTGAGTTCTTATCCATGTTCTTTTTCTACAAACACAAAAACCATATAAAAATTCTTTGTTCTCCATTTTTCTTAAGGTTTTTACATACCAAAAGGTCAACAATATCCCCCTTTCTTGTGATGTCTAAAACTTAGGAAAATGTATTAGTAGTTTCCAAAATTCATCAAGTCATATATTTTTAATATTGCTTATATGCAGTATATTCCATAAGTCACAATCACCATACTCATGTCACATCATAGTCACTATAAGCATAAATGATGTCCATAATAGCAAAAAAAATTTGATATATATATAAATATATCTTATTATTAGTATACCCATCATTTAACACATCATAATTATCAATAATATCAACCTCATCATATTAAACTCTCGTCCATTTTGGACATCATCAAAAAGCAATGGAGCAATGCAATAAGATAGATCAAGAGAATGCACAAGAAAAATTTAACATTTATTTTTAAAATTTTATAATGAATACATGAGGACTTAAGACTCTAAGACTATATATATATATATATAAACAACTTGCCAATGAAGAATAATCAATTAAAAGTACATGTTTCTTAGCCTTGATTGCCTAGGGATAATGATGAAAAACCAATTAAGAGCTACCTCTTCACTATTCACAATGTTAAAATTAATGAGTCACAACTATTCCAAACATAACTAAGCCAAGCTAGAAGTATTTAAAACCAAAGGCCAATTTTCAAAGTTTGAGCATTGAGAATCATGTAACCTGTCTTTAGAACTAATTATCCCACTAGTGACAAATAAACCAATATCTCATGATTCTATATTCACCCAAAAATCTACTCCTTTTGAATATTCAATAATAGAACAAGGCATAGAAATTCCATGGCAAGAGAGTAAACACAACTTATCATGCTAAATATCTCAAAAATAATCAAACAAATTCTTAACATGATGTTCACATAGTAATTTGTATATAGCCATGTTAAGTTTAAATACCAACAACAAGAAATACATCACAAGGTAGAATATCCAAAATATATCTTGACCAAAATTTAACTCATACTTTACCTTGGATACTCTTAAATGAATAGTTCTCTTTTAACTTAATTTCAGCTATGGGTGTTGAAGTATGAAGTTTTGTTGCTTGTGTGCCTTTTAGTAAAAGTCTCAAAATACTTTTCTTATACCAGTGGCCTATAGAATGATAATTCATGATGAGGGACAAGCTCCTCCTACATATGTGCAGATATTCTTCTCATTTTAATGCTCCCTTTGGACCCTTTTGGATTAGCTTATTCTTTTCAAGAATGTAATCTTGATGGTTCTTTTATCATCAAAGTACTATTCTTACATTGCAACTTTAAGATCAAGAGTGGAGACTAAAGTCTCCTATTAATAGTACTTCATGATAATTCTTCTTGAAATTTTTCTTTTCTTAGAAGATTCATGAATTTCATCAAAGGTACCAATTCAAATGCTTTAATTATCATACATAAAAAATCTTCCAAAAGAAATTAGACTTTATGATTTCAAAGGGAAGCAACAAACCCATATCACAAGGCATATACTAAAAGTTCAATAAAAATATTTTGATCCATGAATTATATGCAAGGATTTTAAACCACTTGAAACCAATACATATTATTTAGGAATCCAAAGGATGATTTAAAAAAAACTTTAAAAGTACCACAGTTTTCCATAAACTAATTAAGTTATATTACATCATATCATGCTCATATAATCACAAAAGATAGCATTTTATTTGACAACTAAATATTCCAATAATGATCCACTAATATAATACCAAATATCTCCTCCTACACATACTTATCTTAACATCTATAGAACTTAAAGCTTATTTTCGTTGGTCTTAAAAAAATGTAAAGACATATCAAAATAAATTAGTCTTTCTTGATCATTCAAATGTCCTTAAAAATAAAGCATTTAAAATCTAACACAATTTCTAGCAAGTAAGGAAATAGATACTTACCATAACTTACCTTACTTACAATTAAGATATAAAAGACTAATGAATTTTGAGATAAGGTCCTCTATCATAGAGTACCTCCTTACCCTTTAACTTTCTTTCATCAACTCTTTTGTATGATTATCAAGCTTGTTAATGTTCTTTGTGATAGAATTTTTTATCACCTTCTATATCATCCATCTTTTTAAGAAATTTTTCAATTTCCCACTCATCTTTATTTCTAGTAGTTACTTCCTACAAAATATTCTTACCAAGAACTTTTTGATGAGACCAAGCATCAATGCTATTTTTATCAACATGATGATAATCAAAGTTTTTTTTACATTCATAATTGTTATAGATGAATAAAGTGTTCACCTCATGAGTGGGATCATCAAACCTGATTATGCTTGAGCTAGCGCTTATATCCTCTTGTGAGACTTTTTCAAAATCTTCATTCCTAGGCTATTTTTCTTGAAACTCTCCTCGAATACCTTTGCATTCTTCATTTACAAGGGTTAGTTGTTGAATCTTAGCCTTAATGTTTGATATTTCTTCTTTTAATGTGGTATGAATTGCAAAACACATTCTATTCATGTATTTCTTTACCTTCTTAAGTAAATAATGTAAAATGAGAATTTCTCCTTGTAATTAATTATACCTTTCATCATACTTACCTCTTGGTTTATTAGTAACTTGTAGTAAATTTTCATTTGTGAGCCCCATGCATATGAGCTGAGAATCTATTATAGAGTCATCTAATTCCTCTTCACTTTACTCATCAACATCCTCGCTGGTGTAGAAGTTGGTCTTTTTTAGTTCCATATTAGTCCTCTCTTTTTGTTATCACATGCCATTGCTAGGACATTTAGAGGTCACATGGCCTCTTCCACCAAAAATACAACATTCTATTGAAAAAGCATCAAAATTTGAATTTGACAAATTCTTACCTTTGTCCTTAACTTTAGATTTATTGGGGTTGTTTCCTTTTCTTGCAAGTAGCTATTTTATTCTTCTTGAAAAAAGAGCTACTTCCTCTTGATTGCTCACATCTTGACTACTCACATCTTACTCAGTAGGTTCCTTTTCCTTGGAGGAAAATTTTAGGGAAATGGGCATTTTTATTACCCCTTTGCTTATGAGGTTTATTTTATAAGAAATAAGAGCACTTTGGAGCTCTTCAAATTTTAAAATTGGAAAATTTCTAATCTCCTCCATGGTTGTAACCTTAGGTCTAAATTTCGATTGAAGAGTCCTAATCATTTTTATTATTACATCACTTTCAAGAAACTCTTTGCCTGTACTCCTAATTACTATAAAAAGATCATTTACCCTAGAGAAATAATATTTTATCTTTTCATATTTTCTCATTATAAGCTTATCATACTCACTTTGCAAAACTAAAAGTCTGGATTACTTAACTATCGATGTTCCCTCATAGGTAGCCTCTAAAGTTTTCCAAATTTCTTTAGCCATTTTACATCTAGATATTCTATTAAATTTAGATTTATTCAATGCACAATATAAATTTTTTTTTTACTTTTGAATCATACATAAACTTATTTTTTCTTCTTGTGTCCACTTGCTTTTGGTCTTGATGGCCTTTGTTGCACTATCAACAAGTTGTGTGTAGCCTTCAATGATGGACTCCCATACTTTAAACTCCATATATTTGAATAAGCCTTACATCCTTGCCTTATAATAGGCAAAGTCAAACTCATTAGACATTGGTGGTTTTGTGTAAGATGTCCCCTTCATAGTTCACTCTTAGAAGTAGAATTAAAGAGTACTAGGCTTCAATACGACTTGAGGATCAAGAACTTAGAAGGGGAGATGAATAAGTTTATTAAATCAAAATTAAAAAACCACACAAACACACCAAATTTTACATGGTTTCTCAAATTTGGTAGATCCACACTTGAAGGGTAGATTCCTTGCACATTTCCAAAATTTGTTTCTTAAAAATGTGATTTGAAGTGCATCACACCTTGTACAAACACTAAGCTTTACAGTAGAGTGTTTTATCATTGTGAAACCACTTAACCCTGTAGGGTTCCAACAAGGTTAATATGTGATTTCAAGGATCCCACAACCTTTACAAATTAAATTCTAATACAAAGTGTTTTGAAGCTACACAAACAATTAATCCCACAGGATCTTGACAAGCTCAACAATGATGCCTTCTCGTAAGAAGCACATCAACCCCATAGGGATAAAATAGAGAGAAACAAAAACACAAGAAAAAAGTGTAACTTAAATTATAGATCTTTGTACTTTGAAGTAGAGTTCTAAAAAAAATTAAGTAAATGATATGACAAATGAAGTACACAAGTATAATAGAATGGAATAGATAATGAAAGCTCTAATATTGATAATTCTTACTGAATACCCACGAGATTGAAGTCTTCTTATAGCCTTGGAGTTTTCAAAAAAACCTTGGAACTCATGAGACAACAATATAATGATTAGTATAGATGTCTTCTTTGAGATTGGGATGTCTCTTTGACATGAATTTTAATTCTGAAGAGACATATCCTCCAAAACTGGAACGTCTTTATGAAGATGTGTTCTCTAAAGAAGAGATGTCTTCTATTTTTGAAAGATGTATTCTATAAGCTGAGGGTTCAAGGTTTAGGGTTTGGGGTTTAGGGTTAAGGGTTTAATTTTTAGAGTTCATGGTTTTTAGGGTTTAGGATTTAAGGTTCATGGTTCTTAGGGTTTTGTATTTAATGTTCACGGCTTAGTATTCTTAGGATTCTGGCTTGAGGATTTTGGGCTTAGGGTTCAAGGTTTAAGGTTTAAGGTTTAAGGTTTAGGAATTTAGGGTTCTTAGGTTTTGGGATTATGGGTTTATGGTTTAGTGGTTCTTAGGATTTAAGCTTTAGGATTTTTAAGAACTTAGGGTTTTTTTGGGATTAGGGTTTGGATTTTGGGTTTAAAGGGTTTTAAGAATTTTAGGGTTTTAGGATTTAGGGTTCAAGGCTTAGGGTTTTTAGGATTTAGGATTTAGAGTTTTAGGGTTTGGGATTTAGGGTTCATGGTTCTTAGGGATTAGGGTTTAGGTTTAGAGTTTAGGATTTAGGTTAGGGTTTGGGTATAGGATTCTTAGGGTTTAGGGTTCTTATGTTTCTTAGGGTCTAGGATTGAGGGTTCTTAGGGTTTATAGTTTAGCATTCTAGAGTTTAAGGATCATGATTCTATGTTTAGGGTTTAGGGTCTAGAGTTTAGACTTCTATGGGTTAGGGTTTTGGATTCTTAGATTTAGGGTTTAGGGTTTTGGATTCTTATAACTTAGTATTCTTGGTTATTATGGTTCTAGATCCTAGGTTTAGGGTTCTTAGGATTTAGGATTTCAAATTTAGGATTCAAGTTTCTAAGGTTAAGGCTTCTAGCATCTAGGGTTTAGGGTTTAGGGTAAAAAGTTAAAAAGTTAAAATGTTTTAAAAGTATTGTATGCTACTTATTGATAACTTGGGTTAGCCTAAAGGCAATAGAAAATAATAAAAAATAGGATTATAACATGTAGAATAAAATTGTTGGAGTGAAGTGCTTTCAAGGAATTGCACCCCTTGTCAGCACTTATCCAAGTTACACTAGCTTCAAATTCTCTGTTGATCACCTCTTCGTTCCACAAACCTAAGATGTGGAAAATTCAGAATGGCATGTTGTTTTTATTACATCCGAAATGAAGGAAACATTATGTTTTTGAACTATCATGTCTTGTTGCTAAATTAAAAACCTAGCTTGAACAAATAATAAAATTATTATAAGTTTCCATTGGAAAATTATAAAATAATGGATCCCATATGTTTTAAAATATATGGAGGTGGGTTATAATACTAACTAGAAATGCAAAGAAAACCCATTAATTACTAAATTGGAATTTATCCATGCAAAATAGAGACTTTTGGTGAGGAAGGTTGATGAGCGGCGAGGTACCCCTACACTCAACTGTACAAATATGAGCATGTACATGCGTTCTGGTTGAACTATGTAGATGAACTAGTTGTGGCACTTAGATAGTTATACATTGATCATAGTTCGCTATCTTCCCACTTGAACTAGTAGTAGCTTTGTCATGTATGGTTTAGTCCAAAGTGAGGCATAAGATGTTGTCATAACTTTATGTTACTCCTAATAACAAAAAAGATAAGTTGATTAAATTAATAATAAGAGTAAAACCTAAATTAGCCTATGGAAATGATATCCATATTTAATCATTTGTACACATCTTGGACTTCATGGGATTACTGTTGGGCATGCCAAGTATTCACACTTAAATGCTCATGATTAAGATGTATACATTTCACTTAATGATAGGAAAAACAAATAACAATAAATCAGACTGTAATTAAAGAAAACATTAAATAATTAAAGAATTAAAATAATGAAAATAATCTAATTGAATGCTGTAATGATGAAAGTAATCTTGATCTTTATTGCCAGTTATGCACGTGTCCAAGTACATCACACTTGAACAAAGGTGCCATACATTTACAAACATCACATTATGGGCATGCACTAGGAATAACTAGTTTGGAAGAAAGAAATTAAAACTAAACTATCAAATGAAAAGAACTTCTAACTCTCTAATGATCTAATTCCCTCATTGTGTGCTTGAGTTCTATATTTATAGGCTAACACAGGAATCACAATATCATGTATATGATATTATATCTAGGTCGTGATATCATGTACTTGATATCAAAGCTTGGCAAACCATGATTCATCATACCCTCATGACTGAATAGAAACTCGTCCTCAAGTTAATACAATGAGAAATGAGTCTCATACAAAAAACTATGAAGGTATGGGATTATTGAGTACTATTGACTCACCATGCTGTAGTATGGGAACACAAAATTTGGACACAAAATACAAAATAAAAATTCAACATGTTGGAACTCATGTGGTTCTTAGAGGTGGTGGCTCCTCCATTAGTTCTTTCCCTTTGTCTAACCTTGCAGGCTTCCAAAATTTTTGATAGGTGAGAAGCACCTATAATTTCTCTTCCTTTGTCTGAGGGTCATGAATAATTTATGCTAATGTTCCAATGTTTGATGGAGCTAGCACCTCTCATGGACACAACAGACATGGAAACATTTGATTTGCTTTAACATACCATGCAACAAACTATCATCATTCCTCCTCATAGGCTCTGGCTTTGTCTCATAATTCCTAGTAATCTATTAACCATCAAGTCAAATTTTCTGCCACATCTTTTTGACTTTGGTAGTTGGCCTTTATCACTTTCAATTCAGAGTTTGCAACCTCTAATCTCTGTAATGTTTTCTTATATTTAGCAAACTTAGCTTCATATCTTGCATAAGTGGTCGCTACCTACTTCTCAAGCTCATTCCTTGGGCATCCTGCTATTAGCATGGATAAGTTGGCATATTGCAAATTTGCCAACTCCATGTATTCTCTAAGATCTTGAATCTTCAGGTCCTGAATTTTTAAGTTTGCTTGATGGGCAAGGGCATAAGTATCCAAAATGGCCCTCCAATCTATGTTTTGAGCACCAAGGGAGTTGATATGTGCCTTGACCATTCGAAGTTCTTTCTCAATGATTTCATTGTACATGCCCACCTAGTCACAAAAGTGCTCCTTTAATCTTTCATGCTTCTTAGCCTCATTTTTTCATGCACTTATTTCAATAGCTATCTTCTATCATATGTTGTGTACCTCCTCCATTGAGAGGGTTCTATTTTCTCTAGATAAGTGACCTATATCTTGGTTGACTCTTATTAATTATTCACTCATTTGCTAAAGGCTTTCCTCAAGAACATTTTTCTATTTTTCAATGGTAGTCAACTGAAGGTTCTCAGTAGAAAGTTATTTATTCTCCTCTTGTAAGGTATTGAGGGATTTGATATGGGCATATGCTTTTGCTTTTGCAACCAATGCATCCCAATTGGCCTTTTCTTTTTCCATCACCACCCTTTTATTCTCTATTAACAATTCATTAAGTTCCTCTATTCTACAGGATTCTAACTAATCGGCTGCAATAAATTGGGATGGATCTCACTGTTTAGCTTATAGGACAATGAAATTTTCTTGGAGTCTTTGAAACTTAGGCTTTTCATGTTTGACCCTAACCTTAGCCATGATCAGCTTCCCTTTGGTGATGACATTTGACTATACTACAATGAAATTATCAGGAATGTCTAATAAAGAAGTCATTACTTGCCCTGTCTGCAGTAAATGATCAAGAACATCCTCATGCACAGTTGAAGTCATCGAGGGACCAGTTAGGAATTAAGCATCTCTTACTCTAGTAAGATCTACTAGTGGCACAATAGGAACGTTAAAAGATTCTTTGATGTGATCTGTGACAGCTTCTACTGCTCCACCTGCATCTTGGTGTTGCATGATCACCATTGTCGCACCTTCACCAATTTAATTACACTTAGAATAATGCAACATTTCTAGAGATTTTTTATGGCTAGTGTGATTCCCCTCCTCTTGATTGAATTTAGACTTCACCCTTTGCAGGATCAATTGATATGGTTTTCTGTATAGCATCATCAATCACCTTGAAGAGATTGGCCTTGTCTCTACTCCCCCAATTGACTATCTCAGTGATGGCCTTGAAATGGCTCATCGATGGTTGGTAATCTTGTAGTGGTGGTGGCAATTGTTGGTCTTACTGGCCTATGAGCTACGTGCTAGGCCCTGCTTCTTGTTGTTGGCTAGGCCTTGTGTCTGGAAGTTGGCTAGGCCCTATCGTTTGAGGTGTAGTGGGCCCAATTGTCTATTCTTGTTCAGGCTTCAACGTCTCACCAACATATTTTCTTGGTGCTAGTGGTTTGAGTAATTCAGCATATGAAGCATTCTAAGATTTTCTGAGGATGTCATTGAAGTACCCAAGAATTTCAGCATGCTGGAACAACTTCCTAATTAGACACAAAAAGGGGAGTGCAAACTTTCCTATCTTTCATTCTTCAAGCCTCCTTAATATTTCTATTAAATATAGATGAGGAAAATTGGCATCAACCTTGGCCATCAAAATTGCACTTCCTCTTGCTGCATAAGTAGAAATTCTGTTTAAACCCTTTGTTGGGAAAATATGATAGGTATTAATTTCAAAGTAAATCATCTCTTCAATGGTTGATTCTCCATATGTCTTATCTTCTTTGTCATACATCCTTTTTAACCATACTTTCCTTACATCTACATCAAAGTGAGTGGACAAATGAGCAAATTTGGACCCTCTATTTGGAAGATTCAAAACTTTTGCAATGGACTTTGTAGAGAAATCTACTAAAATTCCATCAATATCAATAGTGGTACCCTCTTCTTTACTATGGAAAAACTGATATATTTCACCTAGATACCACTCTCCACTCTTTGAGAGGATGGCCATAGTGGAGATTTCTTAAGTAGATTCTTGATTTGTTCAGCGGTGAATTTGGTAAAAGGCCAAAAATTAAGATCCACAATCATGGTAGAGGATGTGGACTTTTCCTGAATGACTTAAACACATTATGGGGACAATGTGAGATGTTGTCCTTATTTTGGCACCCTAACCTCTCCACCTTCTACTTGGATAGATTGTGTAGTGACAAGAGTTACTTGATGGATGCTGAATGATTGTACCTCCTACTCTACATGTTTTGCATGAGGTCCTTGGCCTCTACCCCCTCTTTGGAATTTAGTTGCAACTTGAGAAGGTCCTTCCTACTATCCTCTTTTAGGGGCTATCTATAATCACACAAGGACCAATTGTTAGTAAGGTTATTTAAAGAAATTTGGTTTTTCAAGAAAATAAGGACAAATTGAACAACTCCCCTCATGTCAATTGTTGAAAATAATGTGTGTAGTGCATGTGGGTCCCATATATATACTTTTTATGGATGAGATATTGTATATGTGATAGTGCATACCCGATATCATGTTGGACCCAATATTGTGTCCCAACCAAGATAGGGTACTTAGTAGAATTGATGATTGTTCAAGTTTTTAGGGCAAAAATTAAAGTATTGGAGGTAGTTTCAAAAGGTCTAGCATAATGGAAAGTGGGAATTAAGGTACCAAAAGTGTAATAAAGTGAAGTCAGAGAATGAAGTTCTTTGAAAAGGATGAAGAAAAAGGATGTGTAATGATTCTAAGAAACGTTCGATTAAAATCATGACAAAGGAAAGAATAGATTTGGTAATGGAGTACTTGGAGGGTATAAAATGATGTGGTGGTGTGCAACAAGTAAAAATTACAAAAGTCACATAAGTGGATCCTTTCCAAAGTAGGTTCCAACCTATAATGCCCTTGTGTAACCATACTTTAAAATGTTTGTAGGTACTAGAAGGGTTAAATGCAACCCGCACTTGTACAACAAAACACATACATATTAAGTACCATTGCTATGAGGTACAAATTCTATGCCACACAAGACACAAGTTAGAAGTACTTGGACCATGATATGAGATGAATTGTAGAAGGGATTGTAGAGATCAGGACATGAGGTAACTTACCTTGGGCACAATGCATCTTCTATGTTGTGTGTGATTAAAGTACCATTAGCCTTTTGATCCAAGATCAAAACCAAGGCCATACCTCTAATTAGTTACATCACATTATTTCATTCCAATGATAAACAACCATAAGAGCATCATGATAGCAAGGTGTATGATCACTTGGCATTTTGCATAATGGAGGAGTGATTTGAATTTGTTTTTGGCACTTTTTTCTTGTGCTTTTTTTTTTTTGCTTCACTTCTTTCTTTTCTTCTTCTTTTTTCTTTCTTTGTTTGGCTGCTTTTGCACTTAGTCTTTTCCAAAGGTGATCTAGAGAAGCTGCCAACCTTCAAGCATGGGTGTATGTCTTTCCAATGGGACCCCCTAGAACAACATTAAGTTTCTTTATTGAGTGCATTTATTACAACTCTTACTCCTATTGTTCATTAGATCTATAAGGATCTTAGTACAACCAAGCTATATAATAGCACATATAGATGTTGCCAAAGAGAATCCACAAGTCCCCTTGATGTCATATCCTTGGCATTCCCTGTTAGTCTATCGCTCTTTGCTCTAGGCATAATGAGTACAAAGTTACTTTAAGTTTTAATGATAACAAGAATATCAACATACCCAGAGCAAGAACCTCTTATTAATAGAATAAATGGGTGGCTATTGTGGGCTCACTATCCAAATAATTAGTCGCTTGTGACTCAATAACATAGAACAATGCCTCAACTGACTAGTTACATGAGTATTTTATTCATAGATGATATTACCCACAAAAAGATAAAATGACAAATGGGAAAACAAAACATTAAAAATCAAAAAATTATAAAACCAAAGAAAAGGAAAAACATTTACTAATTATACTTGTTAGAATTGGGGGTATCCCCCATGACTAAACCTTTAATCATGGCGAGAATTAATAAATGGAAAGTTAGGATTCATGCATGTTGGAAATATTGGGGTCTAGTCATATCCAAACCATTGGGTATCTTTTCGTGTAGTGGTAGGAACATATCCAAATTGGGGTTCACACACTTGATTAATGTAGGCATAGTGGGACATATTATAAGATGTGGTCATGTGATAAGAAGTTGACCCACTATGGCACCCGTGATCATACGATGGTATGCAAGGATTAATATGTCTCCTCACATTGTTATATTCATTGGGCTGCATGGTTGTTGGAGTATTAATTGGTGGCCTGGATAAGGTAACAGAAGGTGTTCAGTTTTAAGAGGAAGATGCATCATTATGTTGGGCTTTTACGGACTTGGAGGATGCAATGGTTTTATAATTGTGCTATCTCTTTCTATGGCCATGCCTAAAGAAAGGACACTTCTGACATTGTGGAGGACTCCCACTACTATTGACAATAGTAGCACAAGTAATGTTCGTTGGTTAGCGCTGTGGTGCAAAACCTTCTAGTACAACTAGTGGTGATGTAGAAGGAGGTGAAGGATGAGAATATTGAGAATAAGGAGGAGTGTAAGGAACATGAGTTGGTGATCTCGTAGGAGAGGACATGGGTTGATGATACTTGGGAGAGTGATAATGATGAGATGAAGTAGAGGATGTTAATCTAGTTGGAGAAACATGGTGTTGAACATAATAAGCACTTGGTTTCAGGTGATACGAAGGGTGTGGATAGTTTAGTGATGGCCCCCCCCATGATTAGGGGTTTTTCCACTATGGTTGTACATAGTACTTAGGCTAGTAATAATTTGTCCATAGATAGTATTATGAGTTATGGAATTGCACATAAAGTTGTAGGACAAGGATGCACCCAACCATGTACTTTTGTATGAAACCTGGATTAAAATTCTTCCCCAATGCTCATGTAGATGTGAGAAGATTGGGCATTGGCCTTTTGGATGATCGTATAGGCAAACATTGCATTGATACTTATGATTTGTAGTTAAGACCCTATCCTCATTTTTTTAGCCCTTCTTTCCAATTGTCGAATGGTGTTCTATCCTATTTCTTGGTTTTGTATCCCCTATTTGTTTTGGTCATCAATGTTATCTTGTGTGGGTCTCCCTCTAATAATGTCTACATATTCTCCACATTTTTCATGTACCCACTCCATCATATTGTTGATCTTTACATTGATTTCATCTAGTGATTTTAGTGTTGGTAAAGGTAGGGATAGTTTCATCTCCTCGAGGTGAGTTGATTTCTCCTATTCATAATTATGGACCTTTGTTATTTCAAGAGTTTGATCCTTTTGATATTTTTTAACATTCTCCCATTTGGCTATTTCTCCTTCTTCTTTTTCTACCTACTTAATAAGCTCTTGGAATTAATGGGTTTGTAGTTCATATAGTTGACCTGGGGCATACATCCCTAGGGTCTCCCTTGTTTCATTATGGAGCCTAGCCATGATGTGATACATTAGCCTTTTCTCAAAGAACCCATGGCCTGGGCATTTGTTTAACAAAGAGTAATATCCTTATAAGGCCATGTCCAAGTTTTCATGTTACCCTTGTTTATACTCGTGGATTTGTCTCCTCAAGGTTGATACTATTGCATAGGTTTGATATCTTTTGTTGAAGAGGTTTACCATTGTAGACCAATGATGAATTGAATTTAGTTTTAAAGACCTATACCACACTTTAGCTTGGCCAATGAGTGTCATAGGAAAAATCTTAAGCCTTTTCCACCCATTCTCAATGTTGTTTCATACACAGGCATCATAGAAGGCTTGTAAATGATGTTGTGGATTTGAATCATATCCTTATGAGAACTTAGGAAAGTTGTTTAAATCAAGATTGGGTTGAAGGATTTCCTTTTGATGCTTATAGGATATATAAATGGCATCTGTTATATGCATTAGGCTCTTAGTGTCTAGCAAGGATTCATCGTCACTAAATAGGTTGTGAATTCGTGAGTTGGGACAATGTTGTCTATGTTCATGTTGACATTCCTAATTTTTCCTATGGGTTTGATTTTTATTTCTATGCCGAACCTTTAATAAATAGTCATTTTTGTCACAACCCAACGTTGAAAGAGAAGAGAAAGAAAGGGAATTGGAAGACTCATCATGACTTTTGTAAGTCTCCCAATTATCCCTTGATGTACTTTTGCTACCCATTGAGAAGGTCTTAAGCCTTATGGCTCCCTTCATTTTAGGGGATGTCCCATATTCATTAGAGGTTTCTAATTTGGATGAAAAAAGTCCTTGAGTATCGTTGGGGATGTCTATGAACATATGAAACTCCTGCATAAGATTGAATACTCCAAACTTCTTCATCATCATAAATTTCATTAGTTCTATAATAAATAGCCTCACTAGATGTTGTGTTTTTGCTATCTTGTGAAAGAGACATTGCCATGAATTGTGTATGAATTAATTGAATTTAATTTCTTTGTCTGAAAGATATATAGTTAATACCCTATTATAGCGATCTTGTATGATATAACTAATCTAGATAACTAGCACCATCCTTGACAATAGCACAAATGATGAGCGACAAGGTATCCATATGCTCAACCATACAAATATGAGCGTGTACACATGATCCGATTGAATTCCACAGATGGATTAGTTGTGGTACCTAGATAGTTATACATGGATCATAGTTTGCTATCTTCCCACTTGGACTAGTAGTAGCGTTGTCACATATGGTTTAGTCTAGAGTGAGGCATATGATGTTGTCCTAACTCTATGTTACTCCTGATAATAGAAAAGATAAGTTGATTAAATTAATAATAAGAGTAAAAACTAATTTAGCCTATGGTGATGATATCCATCCTTAACCATCTGTACACATCTTGGACTTCATGGGATTACTACTGGGCATGCTAAGTATTCGTACTTAAATGCTTGTGATTAAGCGTACACATTCCACTTAATGACAAGAAAAGTAAATAACAATAAATTGGACTGTAATTTAAGAAAACATTAAATAATTAAAAAATGAAATCAATCTATGTGAATGCTACAATGATGAAAGTAATCTTGATCTTCATTACCAGTCATGCACATGTCCAAGTATGTCACACTTGAACAAAAGTGTTGTACAATTACAAACATCACACTACAGGCATGCACTGGGAATAACTAGATTGGAAGAAAGAAACTGAAACTAAACTGCCAAAAGAAAAGAACTTATAACTCTCTAATTATCTAATTCTCTCATTATATTCCTATGTGCTATATTTATAGGTTAACACAGGAATCACAATATTGTGTATACGATATCATATCAAGGTTGTGATATTGAGAACCCAATATTAGAGCCCGATAAATCGTAATTCATCAAAGGTTTCGAGACATCTTGGATTTCTTCAATAAATAACTACAGGATCATCATCTTTGATTCCAAGGATCTTTTGGGAAGCCATGAGAATAGGATTTAGGGTTTCCCTCATGTTTAAAAATTTCATAGAAGGAGTGAAATCTAACTTTTTCCTTTCTTTTTGCTGATGTGACCTTGTAGTACTTTATGCAAAAGAGAAACCTTCTCAGAGGATGAAACTTTTCGAAAGAAATGTTGGAGAAAATGGTTGGGATAACCTCAAGATCATAAATATTTGTATAATAGGCTTTTAAGGGATAAGAAATCATCTAAATATGAACTTCAAGTAAGAAAGTTTTGTAATTGTAATTGAATAAATGCTACCTTCTAGTGTTTTGGATGCCAAGAGGAGTACAAGATGTATTGATATGCATTTTGAGGTTTTTGGTAGCATTTTGTTGCCAAGATTCTAGCCTTGAAAAATGCCTCATCTTTCAAAAAATGCACATCAATAATATTTATAGAATCTTAAGAGGTTAACATCATAATATTAATGCTCTTGTATTTTGCGTTATATGCATTGAAGAAGAGTTGTAACTCTATCTATGATCTAGTCCAAAAACTAACAACATCATTAATGTATCTTCCAAAATAACAAAGAATGATGTGTTTCAACTTCAAGAAAGAGATTGTTTTCTAGGAAACAAAGAAAGAGACAAGCATATACCATTGCAAAATTGCTTCCCATGGCAGTCCCTCTTATTTGTTTGTAATGTTTTCCATAGAACTCTAGATAATGTTTAGAATGAACAAGTGTAGCAAGATTAATAATGGATCTTGCATATTGTTACTATTTTGGATTATTTATGTTATTAAAATATTCATAAATCATCTCCTTTAATTAAAAAAGGCCTTTTTTTGGAATACTAGGATATAAAGATTCAACATCAAATGTAAATAAGATTACGTTCAATGGTAATATTAAATCATGCGTGTCTCTTATCAAGGTGGCAAAGTTTGGTAGGTGATTTGCTTGTGAAAGAAGAATATGAATCAACAAGGTATGTAGGAGGTGTGAAGCTGGTTCTAAGAGGTAATCAGTGTAGCTGCAAATGGGCCTACTAGCTAAAGTTGATTTGTGAATTTTTGGAATCATGTAAAATGCATAAGGATTGGAATTGTGGATAGGTATTTGAACGAGATGATCTTCAAATAGTTTAAGAAGATTTGCATACTCAACAATAATATTTCATAGCTTGGATTTAATAGTAAACCAAGAAACTATTGAAAGCTGATCATGAACTTATGAATCTAATAATTGTCTATTGGCCTTGCTCACATACCAAGCAGTATTCAAAATTACAAAATCAATATTTTTATTTCTCAATTTAATGATGATTGTATTGTCTTTTCTAAGTCTATTTAAGGCTTCCAAAATACTTTTCAATAGCATAGTCCATTTTTTATTATTCAAATTTTGCAGTTGATTCATCAACATTTTTTTGTTTCAATAAAGGCAATCTTTATGTCATTCATGGTGCAGGGTGGATTCCAATTTTTGGGATGTCTAATTTTTATTCTTGCCATAGAAATGGTGTGATCATAAGCAAATTTAAAATTCTCATGTTTGGTTTGTAAGTGGATGGCTAGGAAATTTCTTAGTCTTGAACACTTGGAAAAAAGAATAAATTCATTTATGATATCATAATAATACATGGGAGGTGGTCTAGGAAATAATTTCATGCCTAAACCAAGTAGACATTTCTTGAAGATAGTTAGCTCATGAGAGGATAAATTATGGATAGTGAGATTGGAAATCCTATTCTCAACTTCTAACAATGCTTTTCTACTAAATAATATTTGGGTAAAAAAAGGTTGATCCAAATATGAAAACCAAAAATTTAAATGAAAGCAAGGTCTTGGTTTGGTTAGTTGGAGTTTGAAGTACCTTAGTAGTAGCCTTTTCCTTGACCATGATTTCCTCTTATGTTTCTCCCACATCCATGTCCTTGGCCCTATCCCCTACCTCTACCTCATGATTGCATCATGAGTGAAGTAGTTTTAATAGAATTCGTTGATGGATGGTGGTCTTGATTTATGTCTGGACTAGATAGCCCAATAGCAGTTGAGGTATTTGATGGATGCCCATTTTGATCTTGATTGGACTAGAATGGACCTTTAGAGTTTCAATGATCCTCTTGCATATTTAATTTAAAATGATTTTATTGCTTATTAGCCTTTTATGTGTCTTATTTAGCTACGGTTTTTAGAATTTAATTCTTCACAAATAAGTTGATGAAGTTTTGGAGTAAGGTTTAAAAATGCTCTTTTGATAAGATCATTAATAGTTGGTTTTATGTCCAGCTTGTCTATTTATTCTTTGGCAAAAGGGTAAGCTTCTTTATTAAGTTCCATGTATTTTTTTTTCTTCTTCACAAAGGTTATGTTCCAGAATCACTTGATCATAATCTGATTATAATTTTATAATACAGTCTTGCAAGAGTTGATCTAGATCAACACCTTGAAAGAAGTCTTGTGGATTCAATCAATGAATGATAGTTTCAAAGTGTTTAGAAGTCTACTCAAAAAAATTTTGGAGTTCTAGTTGACATTTTATGGTTGTATCTATCATACCTTTATGGTAGGATTTTACATGTTTTTTGATGCACTCATCTTGTATTTTTGCATAGATTTTTTGCATTGCATTATTTGGTAAAGCTCTTTCAAATTTTAGTTTTGGTGGTTTTCTTTACAAACTTTGGATGATTAAATTTTGTTGGGCCATGCTTTGTATCTTAACTTGGTTATCAACTACTTTTTTTTCCTTGTGGAACAAATTTTTAAAGTATTTCAAAGAATTTGTGATCAAATCCAAGAGACAATATGTAATATTAATCAAGGGTTCATCATAAGTACATTATTTAGCAATAGTTTCTAAGGTTGAAATTTTGTTGTTTAACATAGAAACTTCATTGAGATAATGTTGCTCAATTTTTTATCTGTCTTCTCTTTGATAATTCAATTGATGTTGTAGATTGGCAATGGAATTTTTGGAATAGTCCTATTCTTTTTCAAGTTCTACATGAAATTAGTGTTTCAAAGTGTTATATTCAATTCTTAGATCTTTTAGACTATTGTGCCAATTCAAGGAAAACACACGTGAGGAGATATAATCATTGAACCATTCCTTGGTCATAGATTCAATCTAAATATGATCAAGGAAGATTTATTTGAGCTCCTCACGTGTCCAATTATCATGAGAGGAGAACTATGTGGGAAAGGAGCCTCCAAGAATAAGATTATAGTTTTTTGGTTGTTTCGGTCTTACCTCCTTTCTCTACCAAGAGAATCATCCAAATGAGACATACTGGATGTGCCATATATCAATTGGAAATAGAAATGAGAAGAAAAATAAGGGTAGAAAGTTAAAAAGTATTATGTGTTGCTTATTGATAACTTGGGTTAGCCTAAAGATAAGAGAAAACAATAGTAAAGACAATTACAATGTGAAGAATAAACTCAGTGAAGTGAAGCACTTTTGGGGAATCACATCCCTCATAAGCACTTATCCAAGTTAAGCCATCTCCAAATTCTCTTTTGATCACCTCTTGGTTGCATGAATCTAAGATTTCAAAAATTTGGAATAGCATGTTTTTTTTATTGCATCTGAAATGAAGGAAACATGACATTTTTTGAAACATCATGCCTTGTTGCTAAATTAAAAACCTAGCTTTAACAAATAATAAAATTACTATAAGTTTTCATGGGAAACTTATAAAAAATTTACTATAATTTCCCATGGGAAACTTATAAAATAATAAAAGATATGGGAGTGGATTATAATAGCAATTGGAAACGCAATGAACTAGAATTTATCTATGTAGAATAGCAACTTTTGATGAGGAAGGTTCTAAGATGTCTTGGATTTCATTAGAAAATAACTATAGGATCATCATCTTTGATTCCATGGATCTTTTGGCAAGTCATGATAACTAGGTTTAGGGTTTATGTGAGTAATGAGAATAGGGTTTATGGTTTAGGTGAGCCATGAGAATAGGGTTTAGGGTCTAGGATTTAATGTTTCATAGCTCTAGGGTTTAGGCTTTATGGATCTAGGGTTTAGGATTTAGGCTTATGGTTCTTAGTTTTTTTAGGATTTAGGATTCAAGGTTCAAGGTTTAGGATTTTAGGGTTTAGGGTTTAAGGTTCATGGTTTAGGCTTCATACTTTAGTGTTCATGTTTTAGGGTTTAGGCTTCATGGTTTAGTGTTCATGTTTCAAGGTTCAATGTCCTTAGTTTAGGATTTTAAGGTTTAGGGTTTTAAGGGTTTCAGGATTTTTAGGGTTTAAATTTTAAGGTTTAGGGTTCATGGATTAGGGTTTAATATTTTATTATTTTAAGCTTTTAGGGTTTAGGATTTAAGGTTCAAGGTTCAGGATTTATGATTTAGGGTTTAGGTTTCATAGTTCATGGTTTATGATTTAGGGTATATGGGTTTAGTGGTTTAGGGTTTAGGGTTTTCTAGGATTTAGGAATTTTACAACTTAGGGTTTAATGTTTAGGATTCATAGTTTAGGGTTCATGATTCATGGTTTAGGGTTTAAGGTTAAGGTTTTAGGGTTTAGGATTTAGTGTTTATAGTTTAGGGTTCATAGTTTAGGGTTTAAGGTTCAACGTTAAGGTTTTAAGGTTTTGGGTTATGGGTATAGGGTTAAGTGTTTAAGGGTTTAGGATTTCGAATTCAAGCTTTAGGGTGTATGGTTTAGGGTTCATGTTTTAGGATTTTTAGGATTTAGGATTTATGATTTAGGGTTCTGGATTTAGGATTTTTAGGGTTTAGACTATTTTAGTATTTAGGGTTCAGGATTTACAGTTTATGGTTTGGGGATTAGGGTATTTTAGGATTTATAATTTAGGGTTTAGGGGTTCTTGGTTTAGGGTGCAAGGTTTAGGATGTAAGGTTTATGATGTAGGGTTTAGGGTTTATGGTTCATGGTTAAAGGTTTCTAAGGTTTAGAGATTAGGGTTTAGGATTCATGATTGAGGGTTTAGGGTTTAGGGTTCATGGTTCTTACGGTCTCAGATTCTTATGTTTTAGTGTTTAGTGTTTAGGATTTAGTTTTAGAGTTTATGGTTTAGGTTTCTTAGGGTTTAGGGTTTGATGGTTCTAGGGTTTAGGGTTTAGGGCTCAAGATTCAAGGTTCATTGTTTAGGGTTTATAGTAAAGGGTTTAGGGGTTCTTAAGATTTAGTGTTTAGAGGTTCTTAGGGTTTAGGGTTTAGGGTTCTAGGATTCTAGGGTTAAAAGGTTAAATGTTAAAAAGATAAAAAGTGAAAAAAGTATTATGTGTTTATTATTAATAACTTGGGTTAGCTTGAAGGTAATAGAAAATAATAGCAAAAAGGATTACAACCTGAAGAATAAACTTGGTGGAGTGAAGTGGTTTTGGGGAATTGCATCCCTCATCAACACTTATTCAAGTTACGCCAACTCCAAATTCTGTGTTGATCATCTCTTGGTTTCATGAACCTAAGATGTGAAAATTTTGAAATGGCATGTTTTTTTTATTACATTCAAAATAAAGAAAACATAACATTTTTTGAAATCTCATGTCTTGTTACTAAATTAAAAATTGAGCTTTAACAAATAATAAAATTATTATAAGTTCCCATGGGAAGCTTATAAGGTAATGGATCCCATATATTTTAAAAGATATGGGGGTGGGCTATACTAGTGACTAGAAATGCAAAGAAAATCCATTAAATTACTAAATTGGAATTTATCCATGGAGAGTAGTGACTTTTGGTGAGGAAGGTTTTAAGATGTCTTGGATTTTTCAACCAAATAACTACAAGATCATCATCTTTGATTCTAGGGATCTTTTGGCAAGACATGAGAATAGGGTTTAGAGTTTTTCTCATGTTTAAAGGTTTCATAGAAGGTTGAAATTTTGTTGTTTAACATAGAAACTTCATTGAGATAATGTTGCTCAATATTATGTCTCTCATCTCTTTGATAATTTAATTGTTGCTATAGATTGGTAATGGAATTTTTGGAATAGTCTTGTTATTTTTCTAGTTCTACATGAAATTAATGTTTCAAAGTGTTATATTCAATTATTAGATCTTTTAGACTATTGTGACAATTCAAGGCTAACACATGTAAGGAGATATAATTTCTAAACCATTCCTTGCCTATAGATTCAATTTGAATATAGTCAAAGAAGATCTATTTGAGCTCCTCACGTGTTTGATGATCGTGAGAGAACTATGTGGGAAAGGAGCCTCCAAGAATAAGATTATAGTCTTGCTCATTCTTTGAGTCTTACTCCCTTTCTCGACCAATAGCATCATTCAAATGAGCATATTGGATGATACCATATATCAATTAGCAATAGCAATGAGAAGAAAAATAAGGATAAACAGTTAAATAAGTATTGTGTGCTACTTATTAATAACTTGGGTTAGCTTCACAGTAATAGAAAATAACAGCAAAGGGGATTACAACATGAAGAATAAACTTGATGAAGTGAAACACTTTCAAGGAATTGCACCCCTCATAAGCACTTGTCCAATTTAAGCCAACTCCATATTCTCTGTTGATCACCTCTTGGTTGCATGAACCTAAGATGTTGAAAATTCAAAATGGCATGTTATTTTTATTGCATCCGGAATGAAGGAAACATGACATTTCTTGAAATGTCATGTCTTGTTGCTAAATTAAAAATCAAACTTTAACAAGTAATAAAAGTATTGTAAGTACCCATGGGAAGCTTATAAAATAATAAAAGATATGGGAGTGGATTATAATAGTGATAAAAAATGCAAAGAAAATCCATTAGATTGTTGAATTGGAATTTATCTATGTAAAATAATGACTTTTCTTGAGGAAGGTTTCTAGATGTCTTGGATTTCTTTAGCAAATAACTATAGGATCATCATCTTTAATTCTATGGATCTTTTAGCAAGTCATGATAATAGGGTTTTGGGTTTAGGTGAGTAATGAGATTAGGGTTCAAGACTTAGGATTTAGGGTTTATGATTTAGGTGAGCCATGAGAATATGATTTAGGATTTAGGGTTTAGGATTCAAGGTTTAGAATTTTAGTGTTTAAGGTTCAAGGTTCTTTGTTTAGTGTTTGAGTTTTAGGAATCATTGTTCATGTTTTAGGGTTTTTAGAGGTTTTATGGTTTAGGGTTATTAGGGTTTAAAGATTAAGATTTAGGGTCCATGAATTAGGGTTTAATATTTTATGATTTTAGGGTTTTAGGGTTCATGGTTAATGGGTTTAAGGGCTTATGGTTTGTGGTATAGGGGTATAGGGGTTTAAGGTTTATTAGGATTTATGTTTTTTTATGGTTTGGTGTTTAGGGTTTAGAGTTTAGGGTGTATGGTTTAGGATTTAGAGTTTAAGATCTAGGGTTTTTAGGATTTAGGGTTGAGGGTTTAGTGTTTATAGCTTAGGATTTATGGTATAGGGTTTTAAGGTTTAAGATTTATGATTTATGGTTTAGGGTTTAAGATTTTTGTGATTTAGGGTTCTTAGTTTAGGGTTTTAGGCTATTTTAGTGTTTATGGTTTAGGCTTCAAGGTTTAAAGTTTAGGGTTAATGGTTTAGAGTTTAGGGTTTATGTTTCTTGGTTTAGGGTTTGGGGTTTAGGTTTTAGGGGTAGGGTTCATGGTTCATGGTTTAGGGTTATGGGGTTTAGGGTGTAAGGTGTAGGGTTTAGGATATAGGTTTTAAGGTTTATGGTATAAGGTTCTAGTGTTTAGGATTTAAGGTTTAGTGTTCTTAGGGTTTAGGATTCATGGTTTATAGTTTAGAGTTTAGGTTTGAGGGTTTATTGTTCCTAGGATTTATAGTTTATGATTTAGGATTCTAGTGGTTATGGTTTATGATTTATTATTTAGGGTTTAGCGTTTGAGTGTTTGAGGGTTTAGGGTTGAGGGTTTGAGGGCTAAGGTTTCATGGTTTAGGGTTATGGTATTTATGGTTTAGGGTTTAGGTTTTAGGGTTTTTATAGTTTATGGTTTAGGGATTATTGTTTAGGGTTTAGGGTTTTAGGTTTTATGGTTTATGGTTTAGTTTTTGGGGTTTAGGGTTTGTGGTTCAAGGTTCATGGTTTAGGATTCTAGGATTTAGGGTTTATGGTTCAATGTTTAGGGTTCAAGGTTCAAGAATCATGGGTTAGGGTTTAGTGTTTAGCAATTAGGACTTAGGGTTTAGGGTGTAGGTTTTATGTTTTAGAGTTTTAGGTTTTTAGGGTTTTAGGATGCATGGTTCATGGTTCAGGTTTAGGATTTAGGGTTCAAGGTTTATGGTTTAAGGTTTAGGATTCTAGGATTCTAGGGTTTAGGGTCTGTGGTCTAGGGCCTAGCTTTTAGGGTTTAAGATTCAAGGTTCATGATTTATGGGTTTATGATTTAGGATTTTAAGGTTTATGGTTAAGGGTTGAGGGTTTAGGGTTCCTGGTTTATGGTTTTAAGGTTTAGGGTTTAAGGTTCAAGGTTTATCATTCAAGGTTTAGGATTTAAGGTTTAGGATTTAAGGTTTAAGGTTTAGGGTTCATGGTTCAGGGTCTAGGATTTAGGTTAGGGGTTTTGGGTTCTATGGTTCATGGTTTAGTATTATGGGTTTAGGGTTTAGAGTTTAAGGTTTAGGGTTTAGGGTTTATAGTTTAGGGTTTATAGTTTAGGGTTCATGGTTTAGGATTTAGGGTTCAAGGTTAAGGTTTTAGGATTTAGAATTTATGGTTTTGGATTTTGGGTTAATAGTAAAGGGTTTAGTGGTTCTAAGGTTTAGTGTTTAAGGGGTTTTAGGGTTTAGGGTTCAATCTTTAGAGTATATGGTTTAGGGTTTATGTTTTAGGATTTATGATTTATGACTTAGGGTTCTGGATTTAGGGTTTTTAAGGGTTTAGGCTATTTTAGTATTTAGGATTTAGGGTTCATGGTTCAAGGTTTAGGGTTTGGGGTTTGGGGTTTAGGGTATTTTAGGAATTATGATTTAAGGTTTAGGGTTTATGGGTTCATGGATCAGGGCTTATGGTTTAGGGTGTAGGCTTTAGGGTGCAAGGTTTAGGATTTAGGGTTCTTAGGGTTTAGTTTTTAGAGTTTAGGGTTCTTAGGGTTTATGGTTTTAGGGTTTAGGGATTAAGGTTCATGATTCATGATTTAGCATAAAGGGTTTAGGGGTTATGATGATTTAGTATTTAGAGGTTCTTAGGATTTAGGATTTATTTTTTGAGGTCTTTAAGGTATAGGGTTCTAGGATTCTAAGGTTAAAAAGTTAAAAAAACTATTACGTGCTACTTATTAATAACTTGGGTTAGCTTGAAGGCAATAGAAAGTAATAGGAAAGAGGATTACAACATGAAGAATAAACTTGGTGGAGTGAAGCACTTTAGCGAATTGCACCCCTCATCAGCACTTATCCAAGTTACACTAGCTCCAAATTCTCTATTGATCACCTCTTGGTTCCATGAACCTAAGATGTGGAAAATTCAAAATGACATGTTGTTTTTATTGAATCTAGAATGAAGAAAACATGAAATTTTTTGAAATGTCATGTCTTGTTGCTAAATTAAAAACCCAGTATTCATAAATAATTAAATTATTATAAGTTCTCATGGGAAACTTATAAAATAATGGATCCCTTATGTTTTAAAAGATATGGGGGTGGGTTATAATAGTGACTTGAAATGCAAAAAAAATCCATTAAATTATTGAATTGGAATTTATCCATGGAGAATAGCGACTTTTGGTGAGGAAGGTTCTAAGAAATCTTGGGTTTCTCTAACAAATAACTCTAGGATCATCATATTTGATTTTAGGAATCTTTTGGCAAGTCATGAGAATAGGGTTTAGGGTTTCCATCATGTTTAAAGATTTTGTAGGAGTGAAATCTAACTTTTTCATATCTTTTTGGTGATGTGACCTTGTAGTACTTTATGCAAAAGAGAAACCTTCTTAGAGGATAAAAACCTTTCCAAAGCAATGTTGGAGAAAATGGTTCAGATAACCTTAAGCTCAGAAACATTTGTAGAATAGGATTTTAAGGGATAAGAAATCATTCAAATATGAACTTTGAGTAAGAAACTTCTATAATTCTGATTGAATAAATGCTTTCTTCTATTGTTTTGGATGCCAAGAGGAGTACAGGATGTATGAATATGCATTCTAAGGTTTTTGGTAGCATTTTGTTGCTAGGATTCTAGTCTTGCAAAAGGCCTCATCTTTATAAAAATGTACATCAAGAATATTTATAGAATATTTAGAGGTTAACATCGTAATATAAATGCTCTTATATTGTGTGTTATATGCATCAAAGAATAGTTGTAACTCTATCTATGATCCAGTCCAAAAACTAACAACATCATCAATGCATCTTTCAAAATAATAAATAATGGTGTATGAAAAATTTGAGAAAGAGATTCTTTTCTAAGAAACATAGAAAGATACAAGCATATACCATTGCAAAATTACTTTCCATGATAGTCCCCCTTATTAGTTTATAATTCTTTCCATCAAACTTTAGATAATGTTCAGAAAGAACAAGTGTAGTAAGATTAATAATGGCTCTTGCATATTGCTATTGTTCTAGATTATTTATGTTATTAAAATATTCATAAATCATCTCCTTTAATTAAAAAAGTCCTTTTTTTGGAATACTAGGATATAAAGATTCAACATCAAATGTAAATAAGATCACATTCAATGGTAATATTAAATCATGAGTGTCTCTTATTAAGGTAGTAGAGTCTGGTAGGTGATTTGGTTTTTAGGAAACTTAAAATTTTTTAGAAAACTTAAAATTTATAGGAAACTTAAAACTTAAAATTTTAGAAAACTTAAAATTTTTTATGTGATCTCGTGCATCAAGGAAAAGAATGGGAGGGTTGAGAGAAATACTGTAGAAACTGTAAAACAAAAAAACTACAAAACAGAAAGTAATAGAAAGCTAATAGCATTACACAACGTATGTTGTTATAAAAAATGTTTTTAGGGACTTGCAGCCCTCATCAGTGTGTTTAGGCAATGCAGCCAAGCAACCAAAGCTATAAAGGTAAGGGAATGATCAAGTTAGTACATGTATAAATAGGATCCCAACTTCTAAAAATAGAATAACTATTACACTCTAAAAGTAGAGTGGACCCCACTCATTCAGGCCGAGATGGGGATGGGACATTGTACTGACAAAATTATTAGAAAATAGTATTTCAGAAAGTGAACATGAAACATTCAACAAATCAGATATTTTGGCAAAGCTGAAGGGTGTATATGGTTTAGGGGAACCCTCATGTTTGAATGGTGGACATGAGAGGTCTAACACCAAAGAATGTCATGAACACAAGTGTTTGGCTCAAATAGCAATGAATAGAAGTCTTCAATAGCAATGAAGAGATGAGCTACAATGATGCTGGAGAAGAAACAACTAGAGGTTGTGATGAAATTGAAAAAAAACACCTTCAAAAGAAACCACAACCAAGAATATCAACATAAGCAGAGTGGTGGTCAAGACATGGATCAAACGAGTGAAACATGTCATGGTTTGCAAAAACCTGCAACGTGATTAAAGCCTATGAAGAACCTACAAAGGATTAATACCTAACCAAAAACAAAAAAAAGAAGATCTGAAAATGATTAGAATCAAGAGAACAACAAAAGGCATTGTCAAACAAGGCTCAACAATTCCAAGGCAACAAGATAGAAATTTTTTTTTAGAAAACTTAAAATTTTTGATGTCATCTCGTGCATCAAGAAAAAGAACAAGAGGGCTGAGTGAAATACTATCGAAAATATAAAATAAAAAGAATTGCAGAACAGAAAGTAATAGAAAGCTCATAGCATTGCACAACATATGTTGTAAAATAAAACATTTTCAGGGACTTGCACCCCTCATCAGTGTGTTTAGGCAATGTGGCCAGGCAATCGAAGCTACAAAGGGAACGGAGTGAGCAAGCTAGTACATGTATAAATAGGGTTCCAACTTCTAAAAATAAAATAGCCATTACACTCTAAAAATAGAGTAATCATTACACTCCAAAAATACACTAACCATTACACTCTAAAAATAGAGTAACCGTTAGACTCTAAAAATAGAATAACTATTACACTCTAAGATTTTAAGTTTCTAGAATTTTTAAGTTTTTAAAAAATTTTAAGTTTCCTAAAATTTTTTAAGTTCCCTAAAAATTTTGAGTTTCCTAAAAATTTTAAATTTACTGTTCTACAATTTTTCTATTTTATAGTTTCTATGATATTTCTCTCATCCATTTCATTCTTTTCCTTGCTACACAAGATCACATCAAAAATTTTAAGTTTCCTAAAAAATTTAAATTTTTTAAAACATTTTAAGTTTCCAAAATGGCTCAATGAACCTCATTTTCAATCAAATGTGTTCTATCAATGTGAACACCCAATCCACTATAGGTATCCTTTTCTCAATAAAGGTTATGAGCCATGAAAGTGAAAAATGAGACCATGATACTATGGGGTAGGGAAGGCAGCCCTAGAGGGGAACCCACATATTGCTCTATTTCTACAAGTAGTCATCACCATCCTCTCCCCCATATGGGATTATTGGACTAGGCCCAACCATACCATCTTGTGCACTTATAAGGTTAGTTCCAAGGGTCTAGATACCATATCCACCATTCACATGAAACATCTATATGTCTAAATAAATATTTTTTATTTTAATATGATGTATTCTACCAACGTGAATGTTCCATTAACTAGGGGAACTGATATGTCAATAAGGTTCATGAGCCATGCATCTAAATAATGGGGCCATGATATCATGAATAGGAAAGCATCCATAGGGGCCAATCCATGTATTGGTCTAACTCCATGTACACTACCATTCTAGGAAACTAGCAGGCTATCACTTGATCCCAAATAATAACCCTTGATCTTAAGGATACATTAATTCAATTCTTAGTGTTAAGGGTCTATTAGGTCCTCACTTGGTCCCAAAGCATTGCTAAAACAAAAAATTATCTTAGGGGTCTACAAGACCAACACTAAGGAACTTGTAGGCTAGTAGTTAGATCATGAGAATCGATTAGGTCAACCATTGATCATGAGGGTTTACTAGGTAACCACTTGATCATGGAGAATTAATAGGCATACCCTTGATCTTGGGGAACCAATAGGTAAGCAATTATCCTCAAGGATCCATAGGAAAACACTTAGATCATGTGGGTGCATTAGGCCAACACTTGATCCTGAGCATCTATAAGGTTACCACTTCATCTTGGAGGATCAATAGGCCAACACTTAATTTGAGGAAACTTTTGTACCAACCCTTGGTCCCACAGGGTTCATTAGGCTATCACTTAATCTTGGAGGACCAGTAGGCCAATATTTTTTCTAACCTAGCCACACCATCTCACAACATTATGGTTTTGGTCCCAAGGATTTAAGAGGCCAATCCTTGATCCTAGTGGACTAGCATGTTAAGAGTATTTACTAAAGAAATACCCTTGCATTTGAAAGAATATCCTGAGTATGGGACCAACTAGTGGCCTATCAAATGCTTAAAATAAAGCACTAACCATACTAGTCTTCTAGGACTACTAATGGCCTAACAAACCCTTGAGACTAAGTGTTAGCTCTATTGGTTCTTTTGGACTAAGTAGTAGCCTAACAAACTCTCAAGACAAACCATGTGGTGGCCTAATGAACTCTTAGCACGAAGTGTTGGCCAAATGGACCTGCATGGTTCAAGTGTCAGCCTATCAATTCCTCAAGATCAAGTGTTAGCCTTTGGAACTAATTGCTAGCCTACAAGTTCCCTTAGATCAAGGGTTGACCTCCTAGATCCTCAAGACCAAAATCATAACATTCTAGGATTGTGTGGCTAGGCCAAACCAAGTGTTGACCTATGAATCCTCCAAAACCAGGTGATGAACTAATGAATCCCTAAGACCAACCATTGACATACTAATCCACCAAGATAAAGCAGTGGTCTAACAAATCCTCAAAACCAGGTGTTCATGTACCAATCGACCGAGACTAGGTGGTGGCTTGATAGATTCATTTGGCCTAGTGATCCATGTTGATTTAAACTTAGGACACCTGTGCTATCTTGTAATAAATATGTCATCCTAGCCAAACTGCCCACTTGACTCTATCTTTTATGTGGATCAACATGTTGAGGTACCTTGTAGGTCATAAAGAAAGGGTCATGCCTCATTTCTAATCAATGGAATAAGTAAAATAACATTAAAATTACTGGTATTTCACTTACTTAATAGGATCTTCTTTCCATGCTAATTCTACCAAGCCCTTTTTCTTGGCTATGATTTTTCTTGCTAGTAGGTAGGAATAGTTGAAATCTCATTAGTTCATTAATGTACGTTACTAATTATATAACAAGGCATTTTACAAAGCTAAGATAGTCATCGTTACTTCCATCATTTACCCATGCCTGATTGATTTTCTTCACTTTGAAATTTAGAAGACTAGGCAGTTATTACTTTATGTCAACATCTATAGGGATGATCATGATATTTTATTTTAATTAAATATTCAAATTACCCTTGTCTAAGCTAGTTTTGAGCTAGTTGTTCATTTCCTATGAAATCCAATCCCAATGATTGGAATATCTCTTCTTCTTGTGATTGTTTACATGATTTGTTTCATACATAAAATGTTAGGTTAGGTAAATCACATATGATTGTTTATAAGATTAATTCATCAAATAAAAAATGAGGCTTGGTAAACCAATCATTAAGAAGACTTAATGACAACATCCAAATAGGTATGCCATTTTTGGATGAATAGTCTTTAAGAATGGTTGATTTCAATGGCATTCTTAATTTACCTATTTTCTCACATTATGTGGTTTTCAAGGTTTTGGATATGATTTTCACTTCTAATCTCATGGATCTTGAGATGCTTTCTTATGTAGCATGTGGTTCCATCCTATAACTTGTTCTAGGTTCAACATGGTGGTTGGCTCTACTAGAAGGTTTCTAACCCTTCCTACATGTTTATATGTAGATTCAAATTGTAGGAGCTAAGAGCTTGATGATGATGGAGATTCATCAATGAAGTTTCCTGCTTAATTTTAGATTTAGTTTTCTTTTGAAATTTATGTTTTAATGAGCATAATCCACTTGAACTTATGTATTGATGGATATTATCAGGATTCCTTTGATATTATAGGTTTTTCATGTTTATGAGATTTAATTATGAGTGTTGATTTATGACTTATGGAATTGCTACTTCAGGTATTTTGATATGTATTTCTTATTTTTCCATATATTTAGTTAAGTTTTATAATTCTTACAGTGACTATTTTCTTAAGTTATAAGCATTAAGACATCACATGTTGAAGAATTATGTTATGTGTAAATTAATCATGAATTATCTTATGTAAAATTTTGAGATATAAAAAATAGTTGATTATACCCTTAAGTTGCTAGATTGTTAATTGATTTTGTTGTACCATAGCATAGCCCAAGTGCTAGAAAGCTTCTTCTACTTCTTGCAACTACTCTAAAGTTGCTACAAAGTCTTCTTCTCCATCAAAGGTTAGGAGTTTCCATTATTTAATCTATTCGATGAGTGCTTCCTCAATTAGCCTTCTACCAGCATTGGTTGAATTGTCAATGTTTTATCTACCATTCACTACATTTAACTAGTTTTGAGTCCTTAATTAATTGAATTTTTCTCACATAAAATTATTTTGTAATACTTCCCCATTAGATTGTCTAGGGTTTGCCCTATACAAGGTCTCATTTTCTCTTATTGTTGGCATCCCTACATCACAAATCTGAGAATACTTATAAAATTTTTAGCTCTAATATTAACGTATAATACCCCATGAATCAAGCTTAAGCTAAAAATTTATTACTTATAAAAATAAAATTAAAATTGGTAAAATTAAAGGATGTTAAGAAAATTTAGTAAGTAAAATAGTTGAAATCATTAGAATAGGTCTTAAGAGGCATAAATATAGTATAAACTATGTATTGAAAATTTATATAAATAATGTCAATATCTACTATACAAAATCTAACATGTTCACTAAGTAAAAATAGCTCCGTGCTGCAATTCCCAAGCCAATAATTATAATAATAAGATGTAATAAAAATAGTGGAATAAATTAAATGAAAAATATAAAAACTTCATAAAGGCATTAGCCTTTAGTAGAATAAAAATAATTAAATGAAACTAAATAAAATACCAAAGCTACTTAAAATAAATTAATGTAATAAAACTAGGCTTGTACCAAAGATAGGTAAGTATTAAGTTCACATAGGTAATCAAAGTACATTACAAAATATAAAAATACTAGTTGAACATTATAACTTAGAAAAATATAACAAATAGCCAAATTAAATCAAATACTAAAAATTCATAAAATATATATCTATGTATTATGTTCTTCATCTATCGCATCATCCTCACAACTAACTAAATCATCTAAAATGCATAAAATAAAAGCAAAAGCTAATCCTAAGACTAATAAGGGGGAAAACTATATGTATTCCCTTAAGGTATTTCAATTAAGAATCAGATAGTTGGATAGTCATGCATAGGGGATCATTGGGGTCTCATTGTTTCTAAACTAATGGGATTTATCATAAAAATAATAGTGTGATCTAGTTATAAATCTTAAAGATGATGTTGAGTGGATTACTAAGAATAGTAATGTATGTTGTTACATTTAAGAAATATATAAAATATTATAATACATATGATACAAATAAAACTTGTGTTATCATAGTAAAAGATAAAGAAATATTTATAATTTTACGTTTTATATTTTTTCTATACTTTAGAATGATAACAAAAAAATCAATAATAAATGCACACATTTTAATCCATTGTAGAAATAGGTGTAATGCTTATGTTGCAATCTCTCTTGGGAATAGGTGCAACACTATATACAAAATATGATAAAAATGGCTCCTAGTCACAACCTTGATGGCCCAATACTATGTTGTATAGTTATGACCTCCTTGAATAAAAATGAATCATCACAACTTTAAAAATAAGAATTAAATAAATGTTTTTTATTTTTTAGGTATTTTATGCTTTTTATTATTTTAGTTTTTAATGCATTAATGATAGAATGAGAAGACCTTATAAGCTTTATTCACCATGTAAACATTGAACTTGACATAGATTAAATGGTTTTGGGCTACATGAGCATGGTAGCACTCTGAGAGAGTCTATTCATACTTATAAAAGTGACAACTTAAAACACACATTAAATAGGAAAGAAAATTAATTTACCTAAGAGAGGAAGAACTCTTTACATAAAACCAAATTCCAAAAGCTAAATGGAACTATAGAAAACCAAGTTTTATATGTGTGAGCTCACCCCAAGTATTTATAGTTTTCATGTAGAAACAAAAGGAGTTGTTCAACATCTAGCCATCAATGGAGACCCATCAACATAACTTGAACTGGTCCTAGCTGCATGAGATGAAAATTTAGGTAAAATATGCCTATTAATATGGTGCATCACTACCCTTGTGCTAATGTGAAGGATTTCTTGACATAGGGTAGTTAGTGCACTCCCCCCTTTCAAAATCATGATTTACTCTTTGGATTCCTAATGCAAGCCAGAACCCAAGGATGCATGTTAGAAGGATCCTAGAACATCCAGCCTAACAAAAGTAATTTCCCCACATTCTTGGACACATCTTGAACACATATAGCACTGTTGGGCTACCAAACATTAAGTGTTGCTAGGTTACCAAGTACTATATAAATGCTCAAAGTGGTTGTCCTCGTGTTCATCAATTACTAGAAAAAAATTGCTTAATGCCAATGCATTAAAGTAAAGATCAAGAAAGTAAATTGCAATAAAGAAAATATTAATCTATTCTCAGTGTTGCAAGGATTGTCAAAAGAGTTCATTTTATTCCTATCACACTGCTACACTCAAGTACATCAATGCTTAAAAAAAGAACCGTACACACTTAGACTCCTTCTATAGGCACTCAAAAAATATTCTAACTTTGAGGAAAATAAATGGCAAGAGCTTCACTACTCTAACTAGAAAATGATCAAACACTTGATTGAAAATTAGTGCCCAAGTGCAGTATTTATAAACTCAGGGTATATAGCCCAACATTAAATATTCGACATTGGATCCAAGATGTAACATAATGTACATGATGTCGTGGCCCCAATGTCATGTACATGACATCATGGCCAATACAAAATGATGATTCATCATACCTCCATGACTGAATGGAAACTTGTCCACAAGTGAAGAAGAGGAGGAACAAGTTCTTTACAACATAACATATTGGGTAGGTATAGGATTATTGAGTAACATATAATTTAACTCAGATGAAATAAAGAGACTCTAAGTTCCCAAGTGTATAGAATTAAAATTTTTATAACATTAGGTGTTCATGATAAGAGAAGTGAACACCTGGAAAACATTGACATCCAACAACACTTAATAGCAGATGAATGAGAGAGAGAGAAGAGATCCAATGATCACGAATGATCCTCATTGAGTGATACTGCTACATCATCCTTTGTGAAGATAGTTCCACTTTTAGTCCATGCTTCCCACTGCAATCACAACAAAATCATGAATTAGTATCCAATGTGTAACACATAGTGGTTAAATGTCTTGTCTCATTGATGGTTACACTTGGCTAAGTTATGATAGTGGTAGATTAGTTTCTTTGATAGTGCTAACGAGAAGGTTGATAAATAGGGTAAAATAGATAAGTGGTCCATTAAATTTGAAAAAAGCTCAACACAAGGAAATATTTCAAGAGGATATAAAAATTCACAATAATAAAAAGAAGAATTCATTGAAACTATTTTGAAGATGTGCACAATTGGATATCATTGATGGGAAGAACAAAAAGAATTTGACTGTAATAGCATCTAAGGATAAAGAACTTAACTAACCCAACCAAAAGATATCCAAGTGGGTCCTCCAAAAAGTAGCCGCAAGCTTTTTATGCTCTTGCATAACTTCAAATCAAAGAGTCCATGGACTTAGTGGATAATTAGTGATTATAGAAGGTTAAGTACAAAAACCCAAAAGAAACTAACTAAGAATTCTAACACATCAAACCAAGAAATTAAACCAAAACATGAAACGAGTTGTGAGGTGAGACATGGAAAGCATAGATGGATATGAAAGAGTGAAATAGAGTTCCTAATTCTGGTCACATGAAGTCCCTTATGGATTTTGTGGTTAAATGACTTGATAGGATCCATCCTTAGTCTAGACCAAAACCAACTACGTTCAATGACTAGTCCATTCCCTATGAAACAAGAGTACTTCCACAAAACAACCATCATTCCTTATTAGAGAAGAAGTAGGAAGTGAGGAAGGGTCTTAGTTAGAGGGGATTAGACACATAACTAGTGCCTATATCCCATTTATTTTGTCTAAGGGATGCACTTTGAATTCCTATCTTTTTTTTCATAATGGTAACCACACCATGCAAAGACACATGTATTTATTTTGTTCAAGGTGTGTGATTTGAATTCTCATCAGTTTTTTTTTATTTTTTATTTTTTATTATGATGAGAACCACATCATGCAGGGAATTATTCAACTTCCTTTATTGGATGACATGAATTGGTAAGAAGTCCATAAAAACACACATACACCTAGGCAAATAGAAAAGCACAAAAAATCCAAAATCCCCTTGAAGCTACATCTTATTCAAACCTTTGAATCCTTTCCAAGTCAAGAAACTACCAAATTTACAAATTTATTAAAGTTTTATTAATGAAAAAGGGACTGCACATTTCCAAAACAAGGAAAACCATAGAGTGTGTAGATGGGTGGATGTTGTGGGATCACTTCTTATTGCATGAAAAAGAAACCATGTTCTAATTATTCATAACAAAATTCAAAGCCAAAAACTAGACACTAACAATCAAATAATAAAAATAGTACATACCATCATCAATTAATGCTTACCAATGTACCTAGCATTTATTAACAAAAAGTTAGAAAATCACACCAAAAAAATAAAAGAAAATGTAAAAGAAAGTGTAAAAAAAATTACAAAGATTAATAATATGAAAAAAAATATATAAAATAAAGAATGTGTAAAAAAAAATTTGAAAAACTAAAAAATGTGTAAAACAAAAAAAAAGTTGAAAAACTAAGGAGCTGCTTAAATGATTAGCATGATTGGCCATCTCCTCCATGACTAAGTTGAAAGGAGGAGATTTGAAATATGGAGCATGGTTGTCCATTTGATGAGGTGCTTGTCATGTTGGCTAGCATATGCTCATGGAAAGGTTTGATTTGTTGGATGTTAACCAGTTATTTCTTGTTTGGGCTATCAGATTTATAGATCATCATGGCCATTAAAGGAAAAGTCTTGTAAATAATGTAAGGTCCTTCCCACAATGTTTGGAACTTAGTACATTGAGGTACGTGTGGGGGGTTCTTGTAGAGAACCTTATCTCCTGGTTGAAATTTGACTTTTCTAATTTTTAGGTCATGACATTTTTTCTTATAGGCCTTGTGCAACTCATTAGATGATAAGGCTACAAATCAATATTTCTCTAGAAGGTTGAGATTCATTAGTCATTCTTTCTAGGCTAGACTTGATTCATGGTTTAGCTCACAAGTTGTTGAAAGTGTATAGAGCTTAGATTGGATTGGGAATGTTGGTAGTTTTCCATAGACAAGCTCATAGGGAGAGTAGATTATGGGAAGTTTCCATGTTGAGTAGTAGGCCCAAAGGGCATTGTTGAGTTTTGTGCTCTAGGCCTTCCTATACTTGCTAATAGTTCTTGTTAGTATCCTTATGATTTTTGTATTGGTAACATTAGCTTAACCATTAGCTTGCATATGATAGGATGTTATGAGTTTATATTCAATCCCCAAGCATTGCATGAGCTTTTGAAAATTAGTGCTTATAAAGTGAGTTCCATTGTTAGAAATTAATGTGTGTGGCATACCAAACCTATTTATGACATTTTGTTGTACAAATTGAGTAGCAATATAGGATGTACATTCAATGAAAGTTGCTACTTTTGCCCACTTCATATAATAGTCAATAGTGACTATGATGTATGCCTTTCTATTACACATGGACGTGATAGGATCCATGAAGTCAATGCCCCAAATAGGGTTTTAGTGGTTGAATCCATTGTTGAGGTTCCTCCATTCAAGTAGTCATTCCACCATCTTGTTGGAATTGTTCAAAAGAGTGGACATAATGATGAGCATCCCTATAGAGTGTTGGCTAATAGTACCCTACCATTAGGATTTTAATGGTTGTGCATCTTCTAGCATAGTGTCCTCCACAAAGACCTTGATGAGCATCTTTCAGAACATGTAGTTGATCAGCATTAGGGACACACCAATGAACTAGGCCATGTAGAGGTGTCCATTAATCTTCATGAAGTGCTTTACCTCGTGAAGAGACTACTATTTCTTCCAGTGATCCAACCTTTGTGGCATCTCTTGAGTGAGAAGATAGGTGAGAATGTTGTCATACCATTTTGGCTTATTGGGCATTTGTTCAGTTATAGCCCTAGCAAAGAGGAGTTTATCAAGAAACATATTAGATAATGGGCTTTCTTCCTCTTGTTCATCCCATTGCAACTGAGATAAGTGATCAATGACCACATTCGTAGTGTCCTTTAGATCTACCATCATAAGATTGAACTCCTGCAAGGTCACCAACCACCATATGACATGAGAGCTTACCATTGGCTTGTTCATTAGGAAGTAGATGGCACTATGGTCTATGTGCACAAATACCTTGTATCCAAGCACATAATTCTTGAACTTATCTAGAGCAAACACCACTACCATCAATTCTTTTTCTATAGTGGTGTAGTTCAATTGTGCACCCACAATGCTTTAGCTAGTACAATGGATGTAGTATGTGCATTTCTTATCATCTAACTACATCAACACCACTCCTAATGCATAGTTTGATGTGTCTATCATGATATGAAATGGCCTAGACTAGTTTAGTGCTTGTAGAATTAGAGTTTCTACAAGATTTTTTCTTTAGCTATTGGAATGCTTTCTCACATTTTGTGCTCTAAACAAAAGGAGCATCTTTCTTTGTTAGCTCCATCAACGGTTTTGTGATCTTAGAGAAATTCTCTATGAATTGTTAGTAGTAGTCAATATGTCCAAGGAATGATCAAACATCTTTAGCTATTTTTTCCTGATGAGTTATTCCTTAGATGACCCTTATTTTTTAGGGTCTACCTCAATTTCTACTTATGAGATTCTATGCCCCAATACAATACCCTTCTAGACCATGAGGTGATTTTTCTACTAATTGAGTTGTAGGTTAGTTTCAACACATCATTTTAGTACTTACTTAAGGTGGTCCAAGGCTCACTCAAATGTAGCTACATAGGTGGAGAAGTCATCCAGAAAGACTTCCACACCACTGCTGATATGCTATTGAAAAATGCTTAGGACTAGGCACTAAAATGTGTTAGGAGCATTCTATAGATCAAGCGACATATTGTGATATGAAAAAGTTCCCCATAGACTCATGAATGTTATTTTTGCTTGGTTTTCTAGTGCTATTTGAATTTGGTTATAGCAATTATAACCATCTAGGAAACTATAGTAGTAATGCCCAGATATTGTGTCAAGCACCTAATCAACAAATGATAATGGAAAATGATCTTTGAATGTTGCCATATTCAACAATTGAAAATTGATGCAGATCCCCCACTTGCCATCCATTTTCGGCACAATCATGAGTGGACTAACCCACTCACTATTTGCAATGGGATAAATGAACCTCCTCTTGAGGAGTTGCTTGATTTTCTCTATGATGATTTGCTTCAATTTGGGATTCAACTACCTTTGTGGTTGTTATTTTGGCTTTATGGCTAGGTCAGTGTAGATGTGATGCTAGCATATCCCAGGATCAATCTCTATAAGTTCAAGATATGACCAAGAAAAAGTTGCTAACCATCTTTCAACTAATTTCAATAGAATTTTTTTCTTTTCTAGAGAAAGATTTGCATTGATTATGACCAGCTTCCCATTCTTTAAAAATATATATTCCATTTCAATCGATAAAATTTTCACTTTGAGGGGCTCTTGTTAAAACTTTTTAGGAATTTCCAACTCTTCCTAGTGAGTATTATCATTTATGTCATCAGAGAGTTAGTGATGAACTTGCTCTAGTTCATCCATGCTTGTGACATATGCACATGTCAGGCTCTTAGTTGGTTATATGCATAGTGTGCTACTTTTAGAATTAGCAGTCAACCATTGGGTGAATTCTTATTTTGTGGCCATTGTGTATAGACACCTTTGAATTTCTGCTTTTGGTGCACACTGCTTGGATGTAGAGATAGATACTTGCTTTATGGCCCAAAGTTTCTGCATACAATTGCACCCTATATCGCTATATGTGATGCATGGAGCTCTCTTGTTCTCAATATTTTCAAATGTGTTTCCTTTAGATATCTTCAAGAAAAATATCTTATGCCCATTCTTGCATCAATAGTGCTTAGCCATTCTTTTCCCATGAAGATTGAGAAATCTCCTTTGTAGTTCTCTACCTGATTACCAGGAAATCAGTAGGACAAGACCACCTATAGATAATGATCACAATGTCTTCTACTAGTCCTAATGAAATAGTGATGGACTAGTCTACCAATTCTAATCTTATGTTGATCTTATTGAGAGGAGGTAGGTTCTAGGTAGTGTACATCTCATGAAAAATAAGATTAACACTAGAACCTAAATTAAGAAGAGCCTTTTACAATTTGTTCCTAGTAATTTACAAATAAATTATAGGACTTACAGAATTAGCTAACTTCCTAGGAAGGTTTCTTGCATAGATCTAATCAGACATAGTATTAGTGAGCATTACAATATAGATCCTAGGCAAAGTTTAGTTTGAAGGAGACTTAAAGGTATTAGGTACAGAGGAAGATGCAAGAGCAGGTTTGTCAACCATGGGTATATGTGAGGGCATAGGTGGATTATGGGGTTGAAATAAAGGTCTTTTTTCATCAGGAATTCAACCCCTCTAATTGATGATTTGGCTATAGATTAATAGCCCTTGTAGCATTGTGTTGTTGTGGTTAAGCTGGCAGTTCATCCTACATAGGAGGAGTAGGTAGTAGCTATGCAACTAGAGGAGGAGTATGTGTAGGGATAGGAGGAGGATAAGGATAAGAGATGGTGTTCCTTCTTTCATGTGAAGAATGATTTTAGTAATAATTTGAAGGGTTGTAGTAATTCTAGACATTAGAAATGTTATTGAAAGAGTCATGTGGAGACATGGGTTTCTCAACATGGTAACCATATGGATTAGGCTACTAGTAAGGGTATTGTTTCCTTGGTGGTGCAAGAGCCCATGATTGTTGTTATTTCTACTGTTGATACTATTCATACAGTTGCAGTGGAGCTCCACTTGAATAATATGGTTTTTGCTAATGGAACTGCCTGAGATTACCTTGAGGATAAGATAACCTTCTGAATGTTTTCCTTTGTGTAAGTCATGGAGATGTGACTCAACGGGGCAACATCCCTTAAGATGTTCATATTGACAAATGTTACATCCATAATTTTCATTTGATTCACTATCTATAACCTCTTGTATTATAGCAATCTTGCCCTTACCTTTGTGATATGCATGTTTAGCTTCCTTGTGCCTCTTACACTCATGATCACTACCTTGTTCTCTAGACTCTTTAGAGATTTTGAGAATAGCATGGAATCTATTGTTCATTGAGTTCCATAATTGATCATCCTTGGCCATAAGTTTAAATTGAAATTTTTAAAGTGGTAAGGCATTCTTATTCACCTCCTCATCAAATATAGACTCATCCTCACTATCACAGAATTGAACCTTCCTCTTGTGAATAGAAGGATCATGGTTGTACTCTTCTACACTTTCTCTTTTTATTACCTCATCCTTCTCTTTAGCTACCTACTCTATTAATATTTTTCTTTGATGGGAACTTAGTTCTAATAGTTTCCCTTAAGCATAGACACCAATGGTTTTCCTCGTTTCATTACAAGGCCTATCTACAATGTTGCAAAGTTTAACCAATTGAGAATAACAATGGCTAAGACATTTGTGCATCAAGCCGTCATATCAGCCAATAGTAGCATTCAAGGGTTTATGTGTTTCTTACTTCCATCCTTGGAGTTTCTCTTAGGTTGGACACTCTAGAGTAATTTAATACTTATCATTGAACAACTCAAGCATAGTACTCCCATCACCTGATCGATTCTAGCTCTAAGGACCAGTACCAATTCTTTACTTCTTTGATGAGTGTTCTTGGGAACAACTTCAATTTTTTTCACTCATTCTTTATGTTCTAAAAGGAACATGCATCTTGGAAATCTTGAAGATGGTTCTATAGATCAGAGTTATATCCCCCTTCAAATTGAGGAATATTGTTCATGTCTAACTGTTTAATTCGACTATCCTTCACATGCCTTGTTGGGATTTTGATTACCTCTACAATGTTAAGAATACTTCAACTTGCAAATAGAGGCTCATTGAGGCCTTGGTCATGGTGCCTAAAATATCCTTGAATACCCCTTCATTCATGGTGATGTGCCTCTCTTAAATGTCTATGCCCTTGATTTTTTCTATCTTGATGATCCCCTTGATCATTTTGGTTCTATTGGTCATTTCATTCATTGTGATCACCTCCATCATGGTCAGAGCCAAAAGAAGAAGATGATGATGATGAATGGGAAGAGGAAGAAGAATTAGCATTATCATGGTACTTGCTACCACCCCTTTGGTGATTGTGACCATGATCACAATCTTGTTTCCTATTTGCATCTCTATCTTGACTTGCCCCTCTGGATCCTTTTTTGTCATTACTAGAATTTGGATTGTGAATTAAGAAGTGTAGATTATATTTTTGACCTCCATCATCAAAGTAAAATAAAGGAGTTTCATTGAATGAAAAACCCCTAGAGAAGGGTTCCCCACTAGCTTGTTCATACAATAGGAATGGAGAGTCGTTAAGTCTTTTTCCCTTCAAAGCTCATAATGTTGTTCTAGTTGTCGATCCCATAGGTATTATGCTTTAGTGGGATGATAATCCCTAGTATCAAAATCTTCCATAATATACTTTCCATGGCAATCTTGAAGACCACATCATGTAAGCATTTGGTAGATCATTGTAGGAGCAACACGATTGGGGAACAACATGATGTTGCCCTCCATGTCATACTAGCACAACTATTCATCCTAGCATAGGATGAAGGTGAAGTTCAGTACATACTCATTAAGATGAGTATATATAATTTGATATTGTTGAGGCTTTTTCAGATGAACATGATTAGTTTTATATGGAGAAGTTCTCCTATGAGAGGAAGACATTTTTGATTAGTGAAATTCCATTCTATCTTCTCCATCATCCATCTATGCTATTCGTAACTCACCTCATTGCTAGTGTTCATATTCTTGATTCTATGTCTTGATCTTGATTCTATCTTTTGGATTTCAGTCATTAACTTCCATTGATCATTAATCACCTATGGGATCCATAGACTCCTAAGATTGATGGTATCCAAGGGTAAACAAGGCATGTGCCTACTGTAAGAAGGATCCACTTGCATCTCTCTTGTTTGGGTTTGTTAAGCATCTTATCCTTAGGCATTCTTGTAAACTAAAATTTATGTACATCTATCTTCTACATTTGACCATGTGCTCCTTTACCTATTCTATTTCTTAAATATATTCTTTGCAAAAATTTTCAATTTTTGACCTTTCAAAGATCCTCTTTAATGATTTTATCATATTCTTGGCTTTTCTAGTACTCCATAGACCTGAAGTTCATTGAAAAATTCCTTATATTTTTTAACATATTCAAATTTAAAAATTTTTACCTATGGACCCCATATATGGGGCCTTGTTGATGGAGAAAATCCATATTGGAGGCCCCATATATAGGGCCCCATCAACATAAGGGAAAAATACTATAAATAAGCATGACCCCACTTGGAAAAGTTTACATTTTCTCACAAACACCAAAAGAATTTTTCAATTTTTTAGAGCCCATAACTTCCAAACCATTTATCCAAATCATTTTGTTCTTTGACCCTATAGCTATTGAAGGTAAGCTCTTCATCGTGGGGGCCACAAATGTAGCATTTTTTTATAGAAATATTTTTTCCATTTTTCTAACTCCCATAAAGGTTTAACTAAGAAATCAATTATTAAACACCAAATTACAAGAGTTAAACTTTTCAAACAAGCTCCGATGACATTTATAATAAATAATTAATAAAATAATCAATCTACCATCATCCAACCTTAGGCAAAGTGTAGCTAACTAACAAGAGAAGGTATTCAAAAATTTAAAGTTACACATTATATCTACTAATCCATGGATGTGTTGTGACCATAGATGACATCAAAAGGGAAGCACATGCAAGAAGTAGGACCATATCAACCAAGGAAGAAAAAACCTAGAATGGGAAGAGGCCATGAATAGGCCTAAGAAGAACCACCAAAAACCCATGTCATAGGTCCTTTTAGGAAAGAGGTAGAAGTGAAATCTATCAGATAGATTCTAGAACCAGTAGCTACAATAGAACATTTCCATTGGGATGATGTGCTAGCACCACAAACAAATATAGAGGTGAACTTGATAGAGGCTTGCCTAAATTAGATCAAATTGTTAGAGGTCCATAAAGTAGTGCTTTAAGAGTTAAAATTTGATCCATTCCTAGAGAAAGCATCAAAAGAAGTGTAAGACTAGCTAAAGACCTCTCCCATATGGCCAATCATCACTTCAACCAAGGAGTGATACATGAGGAAGATATTCCTATTTTGGAGCAATAGACAACCTAATTAAATGGTGAAAATCAAGGACATCTTAGTGTCCTACTTAGCATAGGCCATTTTTGCAGTGCTTGGATTACCGAAAATGAGGGTAAGTCTTGTTTAGATCCCAATGGAGGTAGATCCCAACATCAAGAAAGAATGGGGTCAATGGTGCTATGGTGTTGACTGCAAGAATTTTGACACACTCACACTAGTAGAGATGATCCACTACAAGATTGTAGCCTTCCACCTCAATCCCATAGTGAGGCCAAGTAAAATCACTACCTTCTTTGCCTAGGTATGCATTGCTCTAAGTGGGAGATTCCCTATCAACCTTCCACAACTGATCTATCTAGAGATGGAGAAGTGGTTTAAAGAAAATGAATATGGAAGGAAGGCACTCCCATTTTCATACCTCATCAGGAAACTTTGTCAAAGGGGAGGAATAGCCCACTACACCAATGACATCATCAGGTAAGTTCTAGCTACCAACTATGTGAAAAGGATGAAAGATAAGATGCTTGCAATGACTATTCAAGAAGAGGAGTAGTAACCACCACCTCCACTTACCACTTAAAAAAACTATGCTAGACATCCTTCCAACTACCTAATGGTTATGTGAATATAGAGAATGGATCTTGAGTGAACAAGAGCAACAAGTAAGCATGAGTGGTGGTGACACATTTATGTATAGACTAACAATGAGCCACCTAAATGAGGTGGCCTAGACAATTAGTTTTATGGGTTGAGGTGGGTTCATTTTCTTGCCCCAAAGAACATAGTTACTTACAAGGTCAAATTCGAGAGCTAGAGAGATCATAGTATCTCTGGTAGAATAATAGCCACTTTCAAAAATCTCTAGGAATGCTACAACCTTCTTGATGTGCTTGGAGAAGGGTAGCATGATTACAAATACTGAGACTACCTTCCCATTGAAACACAACACTAATACCATGAATCATAGCTAGGCAACATAGCATTAAGAATAGCTAGGTGTGTAGGACCTAGAAAATGCTAGGTAGCATAGCATGAAGAATAGTTGGACTGACTGGTGGAAACTAGGCAACCACTTCTGGATGTCTTTGACTTTCTAGATAGTATTACTACAACCCAGTCTAAGCTACTTGAGGCAAGGGGAAATAACATCATATTAGAGGGACAAATGAAATAGCCAAGGAGCTAAATGAATGCTTGGCTATAGAAGTTGCTAAGTTAAGAGCTTAGATTATTAAGCTTTCATTTCTCAATCTACCACTGACAAAAGATAAAGCTATAGAATAACTTCACACTAAACTAAAAGAGGTTGAGGGTGCAATGAAGGTGGTACTGTTCTACCAATCCTTGGTAGAGGCCACATAGCATAAGATTTAGACAGATTTAAATTGGACCTACTAGGAGAATGTACAACTAACTATAAAGAACCATTACCTATGAAATGTTGATGTGCACAAGCAATAACTAATTAATTTCATCCATCAACAGTAGAAGAAGCTAGCTAGAGAAAACATAGAACTAAGGAGATTGATAGCAAAAAATAAAAATCTCTCCATGGAGGAGGTTCGTGCCCTTCATTAGAAAACTACAATCAAGGTAGCTGCCTAGAAATTAGAGGTTAAAAAATTTGAGATAGTTAAAGATCATTATAGGGAATAGGTCATCTACAAAAGGAAGTAAATGAAAAACACATTTAGTTAGTGAAGGAAAAAGTGAATGAAACCCTCTAGAAACTCTAGAAATAAAAATAATTATGGAAGTCCATCATTGATGAGATAGATGCCTACAACAAGGTAGAAATCCACATAAAGGAGTTACAAATTGAGGAGATGATGGAATATATGAAGCTTTCCAATCTCTGCTATGCAAATTTGGCCATATTGTCTACTAAAGAACCATGGTTAGAGCTTAAGAAATAGATGGAAAACTCATACTTATTGTACAAGGCTAAGTTCAAGCATCACAAAGACACCAAGCAAAATCTTGTGATGGAAAATGCTAAACTCAAGGTTCTCAAGGCATGATTCATTGATTAACGATAAACTACGAAGAACTTGGGCAAGAGGATGAACAACCATTAGGAGCTATAGAATGTAGTTAGGACATTTGATATCGAATGGACATAGTTTTTTGCCTAGTTTATTAGCATGAAGGAGATGTTACCAATAATATCTTGTTCAGGGAATATCCCCATTCCAACTCACATTGGTGATGCTACATGGATTGTGAATGATCCCTGGATTAAGGAGGAGAAGATGAAAGCATTATTTTATGCCTTTCACCTTTCACTAGAGGTTGTAGTCACAACAGGACAACCATAGCTACCTTAACTACCACATGTGCCTAAAGTAAATGAAGCTCCTTTAGAACCTCAGGAGCCTCTACTCCTTGGGACTATTTAATCTTTTCCACCACCTTCATGCCACTAGAGGATGTGCTATATAATTTTTATGTATTCATGTAATGGTATTCAATTTTGTGTCATGGACACTATAATTTTTGTAATTTGTTGATTTGTACACTCAGGCACTCAGTTTTGTCAAGAGTCAATCAATAATCCCATACCATTTCAATTTTTTAAGGGAGCTCGAGGATGAGTTTTTATTTAGTCATGGAAGTATCATGAGTGTCAAAGTGTTACATCAACAAGCTCTCTTTGACATGACCTCATCAATAAGCCCCATTTATGTGGTGTTGCCCTGTCAATAAGGCCACATCGACATAGTGTTTTCTATGTCTATGGGGCCCCATCAATGCAATACTATAGCAAATACTATAAATATGAGCTCCAAGACATGTTTATGAGCATTATAAGTCATAGTAGTAGCTGAAATCTTGTAATTTCTACATTTGAAGTTAGAATATTTTCCTGAGTGTCCGTAGCAGGAGACATTGAGTGTACAAATCTTTATTTGAGCACTGTTGTACTTGAGCACAACAGTGTGTGCAGCAATAAAGATGAGATTCTTGATAAACCTTGAAGCATTCTAGATAGTTTAAATGTTTTATTCATGCGTTTGATGTTTTCAGTTATTTATTCAATGTTTCTTAGTAATTAAGCCAATTAAGTCATCAAGTAAGATAAGCTTAATAGATTAAGTACATAAGTATGACTACTTTGAGTGTAAACATGTATTTTCTTGATAATTCCAACATCATTATTGCTTGGTGCACCTAGTAGCATAGCACTTGGCAACCTAGCAATGAATACATGGATTTAGGACATGTACAAAAAGTGTGATGGAATACTTATGTTAGGACTAGTTAGAGACTAGTTAAGTAGTTAAATTAAATTAGTCATTATAAATGCTTGAGCTCTCTATTTAAGTACCAAAGAACATAAAACATAAAACAATAAAAATTATATGCCTTGATTAAACTTAACCATACCATGTGCATCATAAGTGTAACTAGAAAGACAATGAATGACCTTAGGGCAAGGATCACTACCTAGAAGAGTAGTGCACTAAAAACTAGAGTCCATGGAGTTCAACTAGATCACATGTGAATGCTTTTTGATTTATAGGGTTGGCCATAGGGGTACCATCACTTTTCATCATATGATCTAGAAATTTGAAAAAGTAAAATTAAATCACACTAGATTTAAATAGAGTAAAATTTAATCTCTAGCATCCTATATATGATTAAAATAGAGTTATATTATTAAATCTCATAGTCATGCATTAAAAAATCAGATTTAAAAGAGAAATTGTCCAAACATTTTATTAAACAACTATCAAACAAGTCAAACCAATCAAATAAAATATGCACATAATAAAATATTCCAAAAATCCAAAAGATAAGCAATGTACTAAAATTTTCCTATCTAATTAGAACTACAACAACTAAAAAAATTATGTGATTGAAATCTCCCAAACAAGCTCTAAACCCTAGGAAAAATCCAAGGTCAATGATGGGACCTAAGAAAAAACCTAAAATGAGATCTAAACGGAAAGAACTTACTAGATTCTAAATGATAGTAAAGATTTAGATCTAGATTCTATATTATATTGTAGGCTTTCTCTCTCTAATTATATCTTCCATATTTTAGTAATATAATTCGATGACCTCTAATAGAGATATTGCTAGGTATTCATACTCATAAGAACATGCTAAGGTTAAGCAAAAGGGTAAATTCTATTGAGAAAACCTAAAAGAAAAAATAAAATATAATTAACTTTAAATTTATAAAATTAATAAAAATAATATTCTAACAAGGGATCATAGCCAATGCTAACCTATTAGAGTACTTCCCTATGCTATCTAATGATAAATAAGCTATTAGTTGAGTGGTAAGACTCTTGATTTGAAAGCTCTAAGTCATGGGTTTGATTCTTGTGGAAAATGCTAAATTAAAAAGTTATAATTGAACTATATATCTTTGGTTGTATCTATATTATAATTATTTTATAATTTCAGCATTCTATCTAATAACTATATCTACCCCTCAATATAACAAAGGGTCTAAGGTTAAAACATAACTAATTATGGAAAGGAAAAAACTTAAATAATTTTAAAATACTAAATAAAAATATTTAATTGATTAATTATCTAAATAATAATAAAGTAAACAACACATATGAACCAAGAATACTACAAACTCAATGTAGTATCCCATGTGCTAATGACCCATCCAAAACCTAATATCTACTTACTTAAAACTCCAACATAGATGTTAGTGCACATATGTTTTATTAAATGAAATAATATCCTAAAATAAAATAAAATAAAATTATCAAAACTATATACTAAGGTAATTACAAGATACATATCTTAACCAAACCGTAGCATAAGCATACTCAACTATCAAAGAAGGTACTAAATATAAGACATAGGTCTAACAATAAGACATCAAGGGTATAAATTGCAAATATACCAAGAAAAAAGAGTATCTAAGGTTGGGATGTTATCTAGATCATTACATCATCTCACTTAGCTTATATTTACCTTTCATATGTATTTTATATTTTGAATGTCATTTATGTTTGCAAAGTCATTTACATTTTCTTTAAACATTAGTACTCTAACATGATAAGTGCAACCAATCTTAAGTATAATTTATAATTATCTAGTAACCTACTAGCAATACCACTTCATATGCCTCGTAGTAACATTTCTTAATAACCCCAATAACAATTATACAAGCCTAGAATGTTTACAAAATTTTGAAAGTAAATAAATATCACCATTATGCTAATTTAGGAATTTACTTTTATTCTTAATTAGATTTAGCACTTAATATTTAATTTGAAATGTTTTACTTTAATTTTCTTTATGTTAATTAATATCATATCATATGCCTCACTTGAAGTTAAACTATATGTACTAAACCATAACTAACTCAAGTGAGAAGACAATGAGAAAAAATCACATATCAACTCTCTAGAAATTAGATTAACCCATCCACAAATTATGATTAAGTCAAGTGCAATGCGTACATGATTTGTATCATTAGGCTTGGGAAACTCTTGTTGCTCATCATTAGAGCCATTGTAGGAAATGATGTCAATCTTCTAAACTAGTTAATATCATATAAGCTTGTTGTATAAGAGTTTAATGATTCATCTTTCAAGAAATCTAATATACTCAAAAATATACATAAAACTAATTGACTAAACATGACTTCTACAAAAAAGACTAATTTTCCACTTATTAATAATAGTAATGAGCATAGATAACCTAATTTTTTCATAGATATTGAACTCATCCAAAACATTAAAATAGATAACCTAATAGAAATGAAAGAAGAAAATATGACAAATAACTAGGGAGTAGAAACTATGATGAACATGAAGATAAAGAATGCAAATGAGGGCATAGAAAAAGATATGATAAGGAGCATTAACAAGAAAATCATATATATAGATATTATCATAAACCTAATGACTATTATGAACTTATCTTATCCACTTGATGAATAATCAATATAAGAAATGTCATTTTTATTTCAACTAGGCATCAAACTGATGGTTGCATCAAGAGAATTAATATGAAAAATATTCCAAAGTTTAAAAAAGTTTATAATATCGACTATAACATCTTATGCAAGTCTTCCATGATGCCTATGTACTATACAATATTGAGAATAATTGGTAGAAACTCAAGTTGTTTACAAGAACACTCATTAAGGAAGAAAAGAACTAGTTCTAATCTTTGGAGCTAAACACTATCAATAGATGGGATACCATGTCAGAGCTTTCCAATGAAAAGTACCAAACATATTTCAAAGTCTCCAACCTAAGAAAGAAAATTCAAGGATGAAGGAAAGGGAGTCATAAATTCCTTGATGCAACTACATGTAGATACCATTTACTCCTACCGAGATGTCCAAGACATGGCTTCTCTCAAAGAAAATAACTTAAGAATATCATTAGTGAATCATAAAACAAAAAAAGAAAGACTATTGATGTTTATGCTTAGGGAAGAATATTAGAGATGAGAGACCATTGAATTCATAGGCTCATTAATCAATTAATAAAATAATAAGGAGAATTACAAAAAAAAAGTGTAGAGGAATACAATAGAAACCCATATATCCAAAAGAATAATGTTCTTGCCAATGATATAATGAAAGATAAAGATCCCATAGAAGAGATGATTTAAATAAAAACTGTCATTCAAAAAAAATTCTAATATTACAATAAAGGTTGAAAAAATGTGAAAATATATGGACAAAAAATCTACAACTATAATAAAGATAATGGAAAAAAATGAAAGCATTCACTTACAAAGAAAAACAAAGAAATAGAAAGAGATATGCATAGACACAACTAAAAAGTTTTTGTTATCCAAGAGATTGTTGGTTCTAATTCAAAATAAGATGGAGAGTATGATTTATGTTAGTATGAAAATCCTAAGGGTTGTTTTCCTATAATGATGCACCTATAGGAATCAGGGGAATATGCTCTTAATTCCAAGTTTATTAAGATGTTGATGAGGCTACCTTATCTACAAGGTAGTTACAAACAATCCTACTAGCAACAATCGTATTATCCAAGTGGTTATCACCCTCAACCTCAAGAAAAGTACTACTAGTTGTGAGAAAATGCATAGTCATGGGCAATGCTACCATTAAGATAGTTGTACCCCTATAAGCTAATGAATCCTTATGATTATTATGTCCAACAACTCTTTTCTCTAGGTAGTACTTCTACTCATGCATCCTATCTTACTATCTGTGAAAATACCACAAACTTGTTACTCCATGAGTTGAGTCATCTTTCTATACTTCACATCAACTATTGTACCACTCTTAATAGTTTCACACATCACTTCCTTTAGTACCACCACCACTAATGTAGTATGAACCATCAATCAATCATAGTAAAAGAATATAATGAAAGTTGCAAACATGTTGGATGGCATCACTAGTATGCAGAAATCTAGAAAATGTTCTTCTTTCTATTCAAGTCCTATCTCAATAGAAAAAGCTAGTAGACTTATCAATTCATCTAATCTAATGCAAGAAACTTTCTCAATGGCTCTATATCAAATTTCAATGCCTCCATATTTTTCAAGTGAGCCCATGCTTATTCTAAATCAAAACTAAAATGTCAACACTATCATGCTCACTCATGCATTTAGTGACTAGATTAAAGTAGGAACTCTTTCTAAGAAGAAAGAAGATTTGAGAAGTCCTCTAATTTAATTATAAATTGCTAATAATCTACTATCAAAGGTTCTACTAGAGTTAGTTTCTGGAATCAATATGATCTCTCAAGAGATGTATAAGTCATGGAACTTACCATCATTAAAGAAATGTCCCATAAAATTACATGTTGTTGATCAATCTATCACTCTCACTATTCCATTGGGGTAGGTGGATGATGTCATGATAATTATTTGTGAATGGACTTATCAAATAGATTTCCTCATAATCAATGTAAAAATAACAAGAAATTCCCTATCATAATGGAACTTTTCTTAAATTTTTTTAAGGAGGATGAACATGGTAATATGAAGATGCAAAAAATTCCATGCATTGATTACCATGATGAAGGATTTAGTTATGGGACAAAAGTCCAAAGCATAAATACAATTCCTATACTCACTCACTTGCAAAAAATTTGAAAAACAAATATGTATGTAAAAATAAAAATATATCTACTTAATAGCCACTATACTAAAACACACAATGAATAGAAAATGAAAGCATTAAATCATTCAAAGAATGCATGAAAACATCAAAGTCACTTATCAAATCATATCCTTAGAAAAAGAACCAAATAAAAAACATTCAAAATGACATTCTATAATGAAAAAAATACTAATATCATTAATGTTAAATGGCTAACAATGAAAAACATAAGTCACTAAACATGATAAATAGGAAATATTCAGGTTATGATCTAGGGAATATTCAATTCATTTTCTATAATGCTTACCCATAAGTTTATCCATGATGAAGATGTGCCATCTTGAATCAAAAACTAATAAGCACATTTTTACTTTTTTTTTTTCAAAGAATTTCTTATCATCTCTCTATTTTTAACATTCTTTTAATTTTTTTCATGTTTTTTATTTTTTCAATAATTTCTAATTATTAATATATTTTTCATTTTATGTTATTTTTTCCTTTATTAATTTTATTTTCTTGGTTCATTTACTTCATGATTTTTGAATACTTTCTAGAATTTTATTAATAATTTTATCACTCATGATGCAAGAATTAATGCCGTGGGGTTGGACATTTGTACTATGATCTCAAACTATAGAAAAAAAGATTACACATACTAGTAATCCCTCCATTTCTATTAATAATAGGTCCTTATCATGGGAATAATGTGATCTCACTACAATATGCAATCATTCCTTCTTATGACTAGACTAACACTTCATTATTAGTGATAATATTTTCACCTTGTGGTTAGTGCTTCCATTGTGATGGGATCAAGATTATATAATGCAATCTCACTAGTAGTGATTGGACTTGATTTGGAATCTTGACAAATACGTATAATGGTTATTTAATCACACATCACACCTAGGACCCACTATGACCATGGTAAGATACTTCATACCCTAATTTTGCAACTCCAAATTAACCAATCTCATCTCACTAACATTATGCAATTATAAATTTTATGGAGAGGTTTAAAATCCAAAAAAATATTAATAATAAATAAAAACGTTTACAGTACATCACATGCTTAATTGCTAAATAGAAAGTCCCAAATATAAGATAAAAAGAAATAACTTTCTAATTTTATGGATATCTACTCAGGTGAAAAGTCTTATAAAAGATGCTTCAAAAAACTCAAAGAGGGAAATTAATTGATAGTAGAAAAAATAATTCTAGTTCAAAAAAAAATTACATCATTTTCAATATCTATTCTTGAAACTAAAATAGAAAAATAATTTCATGTAGAAATGGAAAGCTTTGGTGAAATACCAGCTTTTATAAGGAAGAAAGATATAAAAGTAAATGCTAGCATGTAATATCCATCATACTTGACCTTACATTAAGTCTCTTTAGAATCTTCTAAATTGTTCTCATTAATAGAAAAATTTCATCTTTAAGTAGATAGTATTCTTCTTATAGAAAAAATTCTATTACGTGTTATTTGTTTGGACAAAATCATTGCTTCCTATAGTAAAAGTAAAATTATCCATAGAAACTTTTGTCTTCTCTAGTTTCTTTATATTTGTTTAATCATTATTATCATTTATATTATCTAGATTATTCATCTATTTAAATTCATATTTTTTTTTCTATCTTTAGCTTGAACATATATTTTTTCCTCAACATCAACACATTTCTTCTTTTTCTTAACATCTTTTTTCTCGATCAAAAACGTTAAAAATTAAACAAATTTTCTTCATAATGATAAAAATAGGGATATTATAATATGTGATTAGTTGAATGTAAGTTTTCTTTTACCTACTTACAATACCAATTCCTTTTTATGATAAAGAAGATTGATTTAAAAAAAACATCTATGAGAACCAAATGATGGAGAAATAGATTTCATATGCTTATTAGGATTAAGAAGACTAATTTTATTTTAAGCTCTCTAAAAAATTAATGAAAGATTAAATAGCTCAAAAAATATGTAACTTTAGAATATTCTTCAAATTAAACATCAAAATTTAGAGTCCACTTATGAATAATTAACACTTTATGCTTATACATAGAGATCTTATATTTAGGTTACATTACACCATCGAAGCATTGCCTAGCTCAACAAGTAGAAAAATTAAAAATAATAATTTTCTTGAATAACTTGAATGTCATGCTTTTACATCACATAATTTAAATATAAATATAAATTTTTATTATAATGTACATAGCCTAAAATTTGAATGAACACATATCATGATGTAAAATTAGCTACCAGTGACTCATATAGTTATTGAATTTTATGATCTTGTATAGCATATTATAGGATTCTAATTAAGGTAGTTGTATCTTGTTTAAAATAAAGTAATGATCCAAAAACTTTTAAGATACCCATGAACACCTATAGAAGTAATTATTCAAAACCACTATACACAAAAGCCTACTTTGGAAAGGATCCAGTTGCATGACTTTTGTTGATCATAACTCTAAATCAATCTCACATTTTCAAGGATTACATGGATAAATTTTCAAAATTTATACATGATGTTAAAATCAAATTCTCATCTATTTTGAATAATTTTAATGCTTTTATGTTAAAATTTTCTTTAAATTTCCTATTTCATGGCCATTTCAAAATCTAAAATATTTAATCCTTACAATGATGTATTAGCCTAGTGATGATTATCAAAGTGTTGCATCCATAGGGCCCCATTGATGTGGCCTCATTAATGGGGCCCCATTTACATGGTGTTTCCCCATTGACAGAGCTATGTCAATGTAGCATTTGCTACATCTACGAGGCCCTCTCAATGCAACCTTGTAATAAATACAAGCTCATAGCTATGTTTATGGGGATATAAAGTCATAGTAGTAGTAGAGCTCTTGCAATATTTCCATTTGAAAGTTAGAATATTTTTCTGAGTTCCTGCAATAGGAGTCAAAAAGTTTATGGATCTTTATTCAAGCACTGTTGTACTTGACCACACCAATGTCTATGGTAATAAAGACCATCCTTTTTATAAAACCTTGTAGCAGTTAGAATAGATTAATGATTTATTTATGTGTTCATTATTTTCATTAAATATGAAATTAATTACACTAAATTAGACTTTAAGTGATTAGTTAATTATTTAAGCTAAATAGATTAAACACATAAGTATGACCACTTTGAGCATAAGCACATATTCGCTTGGTAATTCCAACAATGTTTTTGCTTAGTCTACCTAATAGTGTAGCACTTAGTAACCTAGTAGTGAATACATGGGTTTAGGATGTGTACAAAAAGTGGGATTGAATGCCTATATTAAAGCTATTTAGAGACTAGTTAAGTAGTTAAATTAAATTACTTCATCTCTCTATTTTTAGAACCAAGGAACATAAAACATAAAAACGTAAAAATCATATGCCTTGATTACACTTAACCATACCTTTGTACATCTAAGTGTAATTGGAAAGAGAATGAATGACCATTAGGGTGAGGTTCACTTTCAAGATGACTGGTGTACTAGAAGACATAGAGTCCATGGAGTTTGACTAGATCATGTTTGAATGCTTCATGATTTGTATGGTTGAGTGTAGGGGTACCTTCACTACTAATCATTAGCATCATTGTTGGGGACTCTTTTTGTTGATATGTGCATTATCTAGGATTAGTAAACATTATTAACATCATTGGATGAACCCAAGGTTAACATCACTCTTAAATGAAATATAATTATATAAGCATACTAATATTCTTTTTTTTTTTTTTTTGCAAAATGTCTTCTTCTCTCAGGTGTGATGATGTTAAATCATTGGTCCCTCAATAGTGTAAGGTGGTATATACTGATCTAAATGAGTATGTACCTAATTTCACCTTCATCCTACATCAGGATGAATAACTATGATGGCATGACATGGAAGGCAACATTGTAATTCCTTTTAATCGATCTATGTCTATGATGCTACTTCAAAATCTTATGAAGTTAAGCATCCATGATCTTCAAGAGCAGTATGTTATGCATGAATACAATTAGTGGGACTACCATCCCATTGAAACACAACACTGAAGAGATTGACACTAGAAGAAACAACATGAGTTGATGAAAGAAAAAAAATTTACCAATCCCTTGTTCCTGCTAAACCAAGACAATAATGAGGACCTTTTCTTTGGGGGACTTCAACATGAAAATTCTCCACCCCTTGTTACTAGTGATGGGGATGTGAACATAAATCTACATTCCACTATTAACAAACAAGGTTCAAGAAAAGATGGTAGTTAAGGCAAGGGCTTAGATAAGTATCAAGATGACAAAAAATTGAATGAACGTGGCCATGACAATTGAAGGGAAGTGGGCAAATACCATGATGGTGGTAGTTTTCCTCCCTCGTCAGCCTCTTCCTCTGCATCTTCTTTTTCCTCTTCTTCTAGTTTTAAGAAATTCCATAGAATGAGCAATCATGATGGAGGTGAGCAACAGAACAATAATACTAACTACCATGTCCACAATAATTGAAAGGGTAATAGAGAACATCATGAATGATAATGAAATTATGATGATGATGAGCCTTTACTAGCAACTTGAAGCATGCTTAACATTCTAGAGATAGTTATGATCAAAAATAGGCATGTGAAAGTAGTTTGATCAAGTGCTTAGACATGAACAATATCCCAAGATTTGAGAGAGGATATAACTCTGATCCACAAAATCATCTACAAGCCTTTTACAATGCCTGCATCTTACAAAACATAGAGAATGATTGGTATAAATTGAAGCTATTCCCCAAGACACTCATCAAAGAGGTAGAAAGCTGATACTAGTCCTTAGATCTAGAATCTCTTTGTAGATGGAGTACCATGCTAGAGTTATTTAATGAAAAATACTAGATGTACTCCAATGTCTAATATGAGAAGGAAAATCTAAGGTTGGAAAAAGGGGATACATGAACCCTTGGATGCCACCATGGATAGATATTATTCTCTCTTGCATCAATGCCTTGGCCATGGTTATTCTTAGAGGGAACAACTCTACCACATTATAGATGGGCTTAGAGAAAAACCTAGAAGAACTCTTGAGGTTCATACCTAAGGAAGACTATCTAATCTAAGAGCTCATTAGATACAAAGGCTGATAGAGTAGGTAGCAATGAAATTCTCCATCTATGTGAGGAAAAATGTCCCCCATAGCTGAGTGGTTCAAAAAATTGATCCACCCAACAACCATTTTTCTGATCCAATAGTCCTCCAAAACCCTCACAACCTAATGTGGTTGGTCACCTTATATCTCTAACACCCTTCTCATCTACATCAAACACATTTGAGGGCCCTTCAAATCAAATGCCACCATGGATCCAAACTATGATGCTAGCTCATGTTGTTACTAATTGGATCAAGGCTGGTAACCTTTCCATGAAACAATCTGACCCAAGAAGTCCTTTTATTTACTTACAAATCACTAGACATGAGTTATGCAAGACTCTTCTTGATTCTAGTTTTGGTATCAATCTCATCTCTTATGACATGTACAAGGCCTGGAACCTACCACCTCTCAAGAAGAGTAATATACATTTAGAATTTGCAAAGCAATCAATCACTATCCCTTTGGGATTAGTGGTGGACATTATGACTATAGTTTTTGGGTGGTCATATCCTTCTGATTTTCTAGCGATTAATGTAGAAAACTGCAAAGATGACTTCCCCATCATTATGGAACATTCATGGTTAAGCATTGTTGATGCACTAATGGGCATCAGGGACCTCTCCTTACATAGCTCCAAAGAAAATGAATTTAGATAGCTTGAGAAGAAGCAAGTTCCATGCATCACGTACAATGATAAAGGGTGCAATTATGTGTAGAAAATTTGGTCCATTAAAAGTACATTCATCAAAGCATGCAAGTAGTGTGCACATGAAAGTGATATCCAAAGATGCCTATATGCAATAGTCATAAAATAGGAGGGCCCCCAATGGCTAATAGCTAACTCTTATAGCAACACATTATGCATGGTACCTATTAAGAGCTTGACATGTACCTATGTTGAAGACATGGATAAACTTGAGCAAGTTCATTACCAACTCTTTAATGATGAAGATGATGATAACTATTGGGTAGAGTTGAAAATCCTTGATAATTTCAAGTAAGAGTTCCTAGAGTTAAAAAAACTCTACTAGCTAGCATGGAGCATGCATTTTTAAACAATGGTAAGTTGGTTACCATTAATGAAAATCTTGCTACAAAAAAAAAGACAAGATGTTAGAGATGGTCAATGCAAATATTTGATGTAAAATGTTACCATAAAAGACAAGATGGAAAATGGCTAATAGACTTTTCTTGGTCATATCCTAAGTTGACTAGAGTTGATCCAAGGATATGTTAGCATCATATCTATATAGATCCAACCATGAAGCCAAGAAAGCACTCGTAGAGATGGCTAACCCCAAGTTGAAGTAGATTGTCAAAGAGGAAATTGAACAACTCCTCAAGGTGGGGTTCATCTATCCCATTTTGGATAGCGAGTGGGTTAGCCTTCTCATAATTGTGCCAAAGAAAGCTAGCAATTGATGGGTCTGCATCAACTTTAGGTTGTTGATTATGGAAACATTGAAAGATCATTTTCCATTGTCATTTGTGAACCAAGTGTTGGACACTATAACTAGGAATTCTTATTATAGCTTCTGGAATGGTTATAGTGGCTATAACCAAATCTAAATTGTAGTAGAAGATTAGACAAAAACAACATTAATGAGTTCCTAAGGGACTTTTTCATATTTTAAGATGTTGTTTGGTCTATGAAATGCCCCTACAACATTTTAATACCTAGTCCTTAGTATTTTTCAACAGCTAATTAGTAGCAGGATAGAGGTCTTTATGGATGACTTCTCTACCTATGGGACTACATTTGAGTAATCCCTGGACCATGTTAAGCATTTAATGATCTAGGAAGGCATAGTATTGGGACATATAATTACTTAGGTAGGGATTAAGGTAGACCCAAAATAAATAAGGATCATCAAAGAAACCACATGCCAACTAGAGAGAGTCAAAGACATCCGATCATTCCTTGGACACACTGGCTACTACTGATGGTTCATAGAGAATTTTTTTAAGATTGAAAAGCTATTAGTTGAGCTTACAAAGAAATATGTGCCATTCATCTAGACCAAGGAGTGTAAATATGCATTCTAATAGCTAAAGGACAAACTCATAGAAACTCCAATTCTATAAGCACCAAACTAGTCTAAACCATTTCATATAATGATAGATACATCTAATTATGTCCTGGAAGCTATGCTTATGTAGTTGCATGATAAGAAACATCCATATTACATGCACTATGTGAGCCAGAGCATTATAGGTGCACAGCTGAATTACACCACAACTGAGAAATAACTAATCACAGTGATGTATGCTCTTGAAAAGTTCAAGCACTATGTGCTTGGCTATAAAGTGTTTGTGCACATAGATCATAGTGCCATCCACTTCCTAATGAATAAGCCAATAGTGAGCCCCCATATCATATATTGGTTGGTGATCTTGTAGGAAATCAATCTCATAATGGTAAATTAGAGAGGGACTAAGAATATGGTTGCTAGCCATCTCTCTTGGTTAAGATGGGATAATAAGCAGGAGGAGAGCCTACTATCTAATACATGTTTAAAACTTCTCTTTATAGGAGCAATAAATGATTAAGTATCCACTAAACCAAAATGGTATGACAACATCCTCACTTACCTTCTCACTTAGAAGATGCCATAAGATTTGGACTTTAGGAAGAAATAATAGTTTCTTCATCAGGCTAAGTACTTTATGGAAATTAACAAACACATTTACAAAGTGTATGCTGATGGCCTAGTTTGTTGGTGTGTCCTTGATATAGAACAATTGCACATTCTCCACGATGCTCATGAAGGCCCCTATGGAGGCCACTATGCTAGAAGATGCACAATCATCAAAATCATTATGGCAAGACACTATTGGCCTAAAATCTTTAGGGATGCCTATTAGTTTGTGTGATCCTGTGAGTGTTGTCAATGAGATGATGGGATGACTGCTCGAAAGGAGGATCCTCAATAGTGGATTCAATCACTAGAGCCCTTTGACATATGAAGAATAGACTTCATGGATTCCATCACACCCATGTCTAATGCAAAGGCATATATCATCATAGTAGTTGACTACTACATTAAAAGGGTAGAAGCAATAGTCATCATGGACTATACATCATCCACTGCTACTAGATTTGTACAAAAAAATCTTATAAATAGATTTGGGATGCCATGTGCATTGATTTATAATAGTGGAACTCATTTTAAATGTGTTTCTTTTCGAAAAATCATGCAACACTTGGGGGTCAAACATAACTAGAGCACATAATCACCTTAACACCTTAACACCCCCAAGCCAACAATCAAGTAGAGATAACTACTAAGGATATTAGAAATATTCTAATAAGAACTATTAGCAAATATAGGAGAAACTAGAGCACAAAACTCAAGGATGCTCTTTGGGCCTATTACTCAACATGGAAACTTCCTATTGGCTACTCTCCCTACAAGTTAGTATATGGGAAACTTCCAATGCTCCTAATTCAATCTAAGCTCTGTACACTCTCAATAGCCTATGATCTGAATCTTAATCTAATTCTATCATAAAAAGAAATATTTATCATCCTAAATGTGCTAGATGAAAATCAATTAGTGGCCCTATCTTTGAATGAAGTGCAAAAGGCATTCAACAAGAAACATCATGACCATAGAATATAGAATGTAAAATTTCATCTAGGAGATAAGGTTCTTTACTAGAATCCCACACATGTACTTTAGAAAACTAAATTCCAAATGTTCTGGTAAGGGCCTTATATAATTGATAAAACCTTGCCTTCTAGGGCCATTATCATATAGAAACCTAAAATCCCAAATAAAAAGCAATTATTCAACATCCAACAAATTAAGCCTTTCCATAGGCCAAAGTAAGCTAGTACAATAAATACCTCAATGGATGAACAACGACACTTAATTTTTTGGATCTCCTCCTTTCAAATTAGTCATGGGGGAGATGACCATCTGTTCTAACCATATACAGGGCTCCTTAGTTTTTCTCTATTTTTTGTTTTTTTTACACATTTTTATTTCACACATTTTTGTTTCACACATTTTTTTTTTGTAATTTGTTTCTTTTTCACCTTTTTGATTTTAAATCTTCTTCTATTTTATACCATTTTTTTATACCATCATTTGTACATTTAAAAGTTTCTTGAATATTTTATACTTTGTTTGAGTGTGATTTTCAAGTTTTTCATAATAAAAGTGATTTATTACAATAGGAGATAGTTGTGTTGTAGCTGTTGCTAATGGTGGTTTGTGATTAATGTTTTCTTTGCTAGTGTCTAGCTTTTATTTTTGAATTTTTGTGCTGATCAATAAGTCATGATTTCTTTTTCATGGAATAGGTAGTAAGTCCACGACACCCACCCATCCACAAACTCTATGATTTTCCTTGTTCTAAAATTTTGAGGTCCCTTTCATTAAATAAACTTTTAATAAATTTTTGACCTTGATGATTTTCAAATTGGAAAGGATTCAAAGGTTTGTATAGGGTGTAACTTTAATGGGACTCGATACTGTTTGTACTCTTCTACTTACTTGGAAGCTTAGATGTTTTCATAGACTTCTTACTATTCTATGTCAACTAATAATAGGAAGCAAAATAAAGTATTTGCATGGTGTGGTACCCATCCAAAGAGGAAAAAAAAAAGAAAACAAAACACAAAACTATCATGGGAATTTAAAGCAAGACCCCTAGACAACTAAATGAGCTACAAGCACTCATTATGAGACTAGAAAGACATGTTATCCATGCCTAAAGATCCCATTTAGCTAATGCTCTCTCTCACTTTCTACTTCTCTTTTCTTTACTTTATGGAATGATGGTTATTCTATGGGTTCACTCTTATGTCTCAAGGGGATGTATTAGTCTTGGAGTGATAATGCAAAGTCACTACAAGAGGTTGATTTTTGTTTGGACTAAGGATAGATCTTCTCAAGTCATTTTAAACACAAACTCTATAAGGGACTTCTTATGACTTCAATTTGGAATTCTATTCCACCTTCTCCATCATCTATCTATGTTTTTTGTAGCTCACCTCATTTCCAAAGTTCATGTTCTTTATTTGGTATCTTGGTCTAATGTACTTGAATTCTTAGGTAGAATATTTTAGGTTTTGGTCCTTAACTTCCACCAACCATTAATCACATATGGGGCCCATGGATTCCTTAGGTTGAGGTTATGCAAGGGAAAACAAGGAATGTGCCTACTATGGACAAGACCCACTTGCATATTCCTTGGTTGGGTTCATTAAGAACCTTATCCTTAGGCATTCTTGCAATCAGAATCATTCATACACCCATCTTCTACTTCAAATCATTTGCTCCTTTACATATTTTATTTAATAAATGCATTCTCTATTGAATTTTTCAATTTTTGAGCTTCCAAAGATCATCTTCAATGATTTTCTTATATTCTTGGCTTTTTTGGAACTCCATGGACCCTAAATTCATTGAAAATTTCCTTGTATTTTTTTAAGATATTCAAAATTTAAAATTTTTCCTCTAGGCTATGTATATGGGCCCTCATTGATAGAGTAGAAACATGTATAAGGCCTTGTACATGGGGTCTCATTAATGTAGTGGAAAAATTCTATATATATGCAAGACCCCATTTGGAAATTTTTACATTTTCTCACAAGCACCAAGGGAATTTTTCAAATTTTTAGATCCCAAAACCTTCCAGATCCCATAACTTCCTAACCATTTATCCAAATCACTCCATTCTTTGACCCTATAGCCACTGAAGGTAAGCTCTTCATCATGGTGGCCACAAATGTGCCATTTTTGATGAAAATGTTTTTTTCAATTTTATAACTCCCACAAAGGTTTAACTAAGAAATTAATTATTAAACACTAAATTACAAGAGTTAAGCCTTTCCAACAAGCTCTAGTGATATTTATAATAAAAATTAATAAAATAATTAATCTACCATGGTTCAACCTTAGTGAAAGTGTAACTAACTAACAAGAGAAGGTATTTAAAAATTTGAAGTTACACACTGTATCTACTAATCCATGGATGTGTTGTATGAAATACCATCAAATTCGAATCACTACATCTCGATTGCAAATTTGTCTAAGTGTCAACATAAGAAAAATATTTTCTAAGTATTGGAACTATGCTCCCCACTACTAGGAGTATGCTTCAAAGCATAATTAGTGTAGTCTACAACACAAGTCCAAATTTGCAAGATTTTTCTAACTATTGATAGTAGCTACAAAATCTTCTATGTGTTGGACTATGCTCTCACTTCCAAGACTATGCTCTAGAGCGTAGTCAATGTAGTTAGCACATAAATGGCTAGTTTTGCAGATTTTCCTAAGTGTCAAGTAGGTGGCTACAAAGCATGGTTGGGATGGAAGAAATAGTTTGGCAAATTTTCTAACTACTATGACTACACTTTCTGGTACACTCCAGAGCATAGTCAAAATAGTTTGCATGAAGATGTCAATTTTGCTAGATTTTTCTAAGTGCCATGGGTATGCTCTCACTACCAGGAGTACACTCTAGAGTGTAGTCAGCACTATAAAACTTTTCTTGCAAAATTTGTCTAACTATTAAGACTATACTCCAGAGCATAGTCAGGGTAGTCATGCAGAACTACCTCCAAAAGCCTCCAAAACTTAGCACTAGCCTTCATCTCAACTTTGACATACCTTTAGTAAGCAAGATCAATAATTTACATTTATTTTTACAAC